>JAXQQM020060791.1:0-466022 GCA_034641835.2 Pinus albicaulis | reverse complement strand
CTTGCTTCCGTCGCCTTCCAAATCCTAGTCAAGATCCAAAACGCCAACGTTTATTTATGAATCATTGATGAGGGGGCATCCACCTGTGTGATTTCTTCTTTGGTTTGGAAGCAACTCAGATCACCTGATTTGGCTCCTTCCACGATCACTCTCTGAGCGTGGGATGGCCACGCCTCCCAGCCCATCGACTTAATCCGCAATTTTCCTATTACTCTTACGAGCAAGACTGTTTACGTTGACGTAGAAGTCATAGATGCTCCCTTAGATTACAACATTCTATTGGGTCGTAGCTACACATATGCGGTGTCTGCTGTCCCTTCCGCGGTCCATCGCAAGATGTCCTTCCCCCATAATGGAAAGATAGTCACCATTGACCAGTTGACATAACAAGCCTTCGAAGTCTTGAACTCCCCACCAGGTCCACTGTCTCCTTGGGCGCCCAACAGAAAACCATCGATCTTACAGTTAATGTCTCACCCAGTCTCCCCATCGTGTTCACTCATTGGTACATTCCACTGGTCTTCTCCTCTTGTCTCTATTCTAGCTCATCGAGCTGTTTGCATGATGCAATCGTCTCGAGTTGTCTCCAGGCACAGGCTTTGCCTGTTGTTGACCTCCCTCGCCCTGTGACCTACTCCCTGGCCCGCGGATTCGACCTTGTGGACCTCCTCTCACGGCCCTTGGTACAGGCATCGCAGGCCTCTCTACCATCACCGCCAATGGTTCTCCGAGGCCTTAACCATTTAAAGACCATCTCGTACGGCGGGTACCCACCGACGAGTGGAATGTTGTTCCTAGCTCCCCCACTAGGAGTTTATACGGCACCTATCAGGGCCACCCTCTCTCTTTCTAACTTGACCCTTGGGATTCCCATCTGGTACCTTGATCCTCTAGCCACTACCCTGCCTAGTCAACCCAAACCTTATCTTTCTTTGACCACGGTTCAACCAGTCCCCATGACTCCTCTCGCTGCAGCAGTGCCTCAGCAACCTCAACAGGAACCACCTCCTGTTGCGACTGCTCCGGGTAAGAAGGGAAAAGCTTGCAAGAGGGCCTCCAAGGACAAGGCTACCTTGACAGACCCTGCATCTCCCTCGCCCACAAAGCCCTATGCTTTGTGCGATTTCGTCGGCCATGCCACCACTGTCCTGAACTACCCCATATCAAGCCCATGATTAAAGTTACATTCCATGAGTCTACGGTCCCTGAAGCCTTTGTTTCTGCCTCAACTGCAACCAAGAATCCTAAAACTATTCAGACTAACCAACCTTGTGCTCTGTGTGATCTCCATGGCCATTATTCTCAACATTGTCCCTGCCTTACACATTACCACGCCTCGTTAGACGTAGTTCAGGAGTACGAGATTGAACAAAACAAATCTGCCTCTCCCGTACTTGCGTAGTATGCTGCAGGTGAGACTGAGGATTTACTCGCTCCCATTGAAATTCCCCCCGTTGATGTCGAGATGACGGAGCCTGCGGCTACCATCCTCTACCTTTCATCATCCATGAGACCCTTGGTGGAATCTCCCTCCGAATATCCCCCTGTTGTTTCGTTTGACCTCCCTTCAGTGATCACCCTGGGCTCAAAATCTGTAGATCCCTTATCTGCTTTTTCTTCCATCATCCTCTGTGGCAATGCGCATGTGTACCTTTATTCTCATGATGATGAGTCAGGTAGCTTTGCCGCATCATGTGGTCTCCCTTCCTCCAGTCACTCCATATTCTATTACGATGATGACATCATGGAAGCCATGTCCACCCCTGACTTCATCGTTCCCGCCTATAGACGGGATGGCACCATCCGTGCCTATGGTGACTTTCATGATCTCAGCGCAAGCTACACCTCTAATAGCTCCTACACTCCACCTCACCGTCAGTGTGTGAGTAGTAGACATACTACCCAGATCACTCCCTCTCGCAGAGTGCGTTCGATTTCTACTTTGCGCTCAGGTTGCCAGCATTGTTCATCATCCTCCCATTTTTCTTGTGGCACCTTTCATATGGACCTCCCATCCACACCTTATATCAATTTTTATGATGGTGCAAGTTGCTACTCCAAGAATCTAGCCTTAGCAGGTTGGGCCATTTTTACCCCCTTACACTCCCTTGTTCTCTCGAATGGGGTATGCATTGGTACTGCTACCAATAATCAGGTCGAATATGATGCAGTGCGAGGTTTATTAGCCGATACCCTTTCACATCGCATCCTCCACCTACATGTTCATTTAGATTCCCTGCTTCTTTTCATGCAATTGAATGGTGTCTATCGTGTGCATAATCCTATCCTTTTTAGAAGATATTTATGAGTGAAGCTTTTGATGCGTGAATTTGAAATTATTACATTCAGTCATGTACCCAGAGCACACAATCACTATGTAGATAGCATTGCAAACCATATTCTAGACTAGCATTTAGAACACGCATTTAACACAAGACAATAGCATAAAAATATCAAAATGATGCATATCCATAATATGTGTCGTATAAAATGTTTTAGAGTCCATCCACTCTAATACATGTGACATGCCCATAGCATGTTAAAAAACTCAAAACTAGGGGCATCACCTGCCCATACACACTAATCACTATCTGGAGGATCCCGAGCCAATGCCTCTGCTCCCGCAGCTCATAGATCACGCATAACCTGTCCGGCCATTGCCATGCGCCGCATCACCCCTCACCACTCAGAGGGTAGACAAATACATGGCTCTATGTACTGGTCATCTAAGTCCTGCCAGCCATGCTCTGAAAAACTGGTCAGAAGCCTCTCACATTTATGATGGATGTCCTCTAGGAGGGCCGCTGCATCCTCATTTTGTTGTGCCCTTGGTCCACTAGGTCCTGCGGTCCCCGATACTGCAGGTCGTCCCATATATCCGACCGATTTTTACCAGTGCTATATTTGTATACCAAAAGTGAAAGAATCAGTACCACATATAATATTCTAGATCTTTACATGCACATAAAAGATTAGCAATTTTTCACTTACCATCGGGCCCCCATATTTGACCAGGCAGTAGTGGAAAATCCAGGTCCCCATAATAACTCATCCCACTATAGGGATAGTCGTCTATATACAGTGGCATCTGATCCCAATGAACAAAGAACTCAGGTCAGAACACCTGTCCAACTACCCCACCTCCTCCTCTGCATAGTAGTAGCCCCCACCAATGCATCCTAAGCTCTCTTGGGCCCCCATCTTGGAGCTATATGTGAGGTCGAAGTGTTAGGATCTTCTCAAAGAAGAACGAGCACAAAACTGTGCCATATGCATAGTGACAACTGTTGTCTCAATGACGACAACATCATTTGGGCCCACCCATAGTATTTCCCACTCAAAACACTCTCCACAAGCATCATCTACCCTCTAGTGATGTGGTGGAGTGCCTAGTTTCCCAAGATCCACAACACCGCTGCGGCCACAGCATGGGTCTCTAACCTCTCCAAATCCCCGATGGGTATCTGAGTCCCCTTGACTTGGATACTTGGTCGAAAATGGCACTCTACAAACTCTATGATATTCCGCCCCCACGGTAATACTGGCTAAGTATTCCCTACCATCCCAAGTGGTGGGAGACCAGTCAAAAAATATATATCCTGGACCGTCAACTCAATCCGGTGCCCCTGCACTATAAAGACCTCATGGTCCAGATCCCAATAGCTGACAATCCGGGCCAATAAGGGCTCTCCAGCTCTCATCAAACGATTCTCCACAAAATTCAGAACCCCAAACCTGGCCAATGCACTATGAACACCTTGATCCTCCTGGATCTCCGACCATAATGCGCCTAGGTCTCTCTCTATCCAGTTGATCTGTAAATCTGCCATATCTGCACAAAACCATCATATTTGCTAGTGTAAAAATAGGAAAGACTGTATCTCATCATAAAAACCCAGTGCTCAGCCAAAAACCAGCACAGAAAAACCCCTCCCTGACAGGTCGCACTTTTCAGGCCCAAACCTGGGATAGGTTGCAATTTTTTGCTCAAAACCTGCTACCCAGGTCGCACTTTTTGCTGCAAAAAGTGCGACCTGGCCGTGAAGAGGAGAAGGGGTTTGTTCCTAAACCTTGGGGACCTAATTTGAACTTTCAATCCACTTAAAAGAAAGAGTAGGGTTAGGCCTCTTACCTGCAACTGACGGATCTCAATTCCAACAGTCGGTTTGTCTGCTACGATCACCGCAAGATTTAGGGCCTTCTCTCCTTTCTACATTCACCATAGCTCCACATGAAAATGAGTGAATTTGGAGGGAAAATGCCTTATTAAAAGAGAAACCCCTAATTTTTATTTCGCCTGCTCCGACCAAACCATAGCTCAGTTTTCCAAATCATCTGTAATGTTGGAAAGCTCTCACCGAGCCCTCAAATGGGTATCTGTTAGTTTTTCATGATTTGATACTTCATCAGGACACATTTTTTCTAAGAAGGGTCACTTAACAACTCCTTAAAATCGAATTTATTGACCTGCCACACTTGTACTTGGGGGCACCCCTTTGCCTTCATACTTGTCCATGCTTGTGTCGATTTTCATCGTGAGTAACCATCATGTACTCATGTTTTTATGGTCCCCATTAGACCTTTTTTTGTGTGGCAGAACCATCGAGTTGCCCTTGTTTAGAGCATCCGAGTTGAGTCATCATTGCATTCATGGAGTCTATCCTGAGTCCCTTTGTATCTCGTTATAGTCCTCCATCCTTCATTGCTTGGTTCCTCTCTCATGTCACACAATATGACCTTCAGTCCCACTATCCCCTATCCCTCATGATATTATGTTAGTTGCTATCGGGTCATCCATACCCTTTATGCTCTAACAAAGGAAGTCGTCCGTCCACTACTTAGTACCCCCCATTTCATCATCATCCCTGGTGTCATTCTGTTAGTCACTCTAATATTTTCTCTCATGCCTTAGTTGAGGATCCCTTATTGCCTCACCTATGGCAGACCTCCTTCTGTCAACATCAGCTCATTCATTCTAGAAGACAGGTCTAGAGGGCGGTGTACCTTAGTTCCAGCTTCCACTCTTGTTCGATGCCTTGGATTAGGCAAAGGGACTCCTTATTTCCCTTTGAATTGATTGTTTCTCAGCTCCAACTCCTTTCAGCATGATCGATATCCGTATACTGGATGGTCCAACAATGCAGCAGCTGATATTAGTGATTCCTGGGTGTGTGTGAGATGTCTCAGCCCTCATGAGGGGGTGGCCCTACAGGTAGCCCCCCACATTCCCGGATGACCTCTTCCTTTCATCCTTCAATGCAACTCCATAGATTTGATGATTTCAGCCTCACCTCTTGCAGCGCCTTTTTGATTTCATGTATCAGTCAGATTTTCAAAGCCCTTTCCTATTTACAGGGGCATTTGGGTTGTATTTATATCTCATGTACTCATATATTATTGCACAAGTCCTGGCTGTTATCCCAGGCACAATATGTATGTGGGATTCATTATCATGTTGTTTATCTGGCTCATGTTAATGCCAGCATGAACTATATTTTTCAGTCCCTTGCTTACTGGATGCCTTATTCTTTGTACTTTGTCTCGGCGGGCATGGGTATGCCTCCCCCGCCGCCTATAGCACAAGTACTCACTCATAAAAGAGACTTGTCGCACTTGTAAGTCTTGCCTCCTCAGGGTCTAGTCCTTTCAGCGTTTTGGTCTACCTTATATTTCTCTCTCTTTGACTTCCCCTTCGGTGTCTAGTGATTGAGTTCTTACAACGTACTTCGGTCATACAATTAGCTCCTAATGCTCGCATGCTGGGGGGCAATCTGTTACACCATTTTTTGGTCATCTAACCTATTATCATTAGATGGACCCAAGTACACCATGTAAGACCAATTTTACCCTAAGTAAAATTGCTTTCACTATGAAAATAACTTAGTAAACCACTCCTTATTAAAGTTGTTTTATGGTCTAAGCAGAAACCCCATGGGAAATGTTAAATAAATCTACATTTGTTTGATTTTCCTCAAGGAATAATTATTTAAACAACGAGTTTGATATAATATTCACAATTTATATTTAACCCAAAACAAGGAAATTAATTAGATAAATCATTATTTATCTTATTATTTGTGCCTCTGAAATAAATATTTAAACCTTATTTAAATAATATTCTTTGTTAAATATGACTAAATCACCCTTTAATAATTAAATAAATCATTATTTATTTGATTATTACTCAACCACATCCTTAAATGATAAATAAATCATTTATTTATTTATTATTTACAAATAAAGGATTTGACCCGAGTCAAATTCCTTTTCCTCAAATATAATAAAATATTCCATAAATTTTGGATCTTGATTTGGTTAATAATATTTTAATTATGCACCAATATCTATATACTAACTCAATGTTTTGTTATAAATGAAAAGGTTTTCCCATTCATTTACCACCTATTGTTTAAAGTCACTATGGAACTATACTTTTGTTCTAACTATTGATCCACCATCATAGTCATATTTTGCTACCATTTTTGTCTGGGTTTTCTACACCATCAAGAGAGAGGAGTTTTAGATCTGAAGTGCTAAGCACTTACAAGAACACATCCCATTGAGGAGAACTGGGAACACCCTCCTGTGTTTTCCTCCGAGGTGCCATTAATACAAAATTCATTCAACGTATTCGTGTCTTGTCTATTGGATTCATGGAGTAAATCTTGTTTTTTCTACTACTTAATGTCTTCTAATGCATAGATCTAGATTTTTGCAGCATTTATCTTGATCACCTAACTGCAGATATGAGGATATTGGAAACCATATTTGTTTTTAGGGTTGTTTGTTATGCACAGCTAAAGTGGTCCTTTTTCGTGCACTTGGAATTAAGATTCATACTACAACCACAGATTGGTACTAGTTGACTTAAGGTTTCTTATTGGCATATAGCTTCGCAGATGGTTGGGATTGCATTAATGAATCTCTTCATGAAGTAAGAAAAAGAATATTTTGAATAACCAATGAGCCAAGAGCTTTGATACAACCTGAATAGGTTGTGTAGTTGGAATTGGCATGAGAATTTTACAATGTGACTACAGAAGGAGAGTCCAAGAAGGTTCCGCGCAACGTAAATATTTCTGAATCAAAAGGACATCATGAGGTTCCAGGTCCCGAAGTATGGATTCCTGACATATCACAACCTATAAAGACTCAGCAAGTAAACATCAAACCATAAGCGGAGCTGAAGTTCACGAAGATCATATACTACTGGGATGATGACACGGTGAGCAAGGTCACTGAATTGTTGCATGAGTACTAGGAGCCGTTTCCAACGAATTTCTCTGAGCTAAAAGGTATTGTAGGATATTTTGGATTTATGTGGATTACTTTGAAACTAGATGTGAAGCCGATCTAACAACACCCATATCATTTGAACCCAAAATATAAATAGAAAGTAAAGGAGGAACTAGACAAGATGCTTATTGTTGGCATTATTGAACCAGTCAAGGATTCTAAGTCGGTTAGCCCTATGGTGGTCCAGGAGAAAAATAACAAGGGAGAAATAAGGATTTGTGTCAATCTCACAAAGATGAACGATGCATGTGTGCATGAACCGTTCCTGAAACCATTCACTGATGAGGTGTTGGATAATGTTGGAGGGAAGGAAGCCTACTTTGTTACAGATGGGTTATTAGGATACCATCAAATTAGAATCACGCTCGAAGTTAGGAGCAAGACAACCTTCATGACTGAATGGGTCTCATTTCAGTATATGATCACGCCATTTACATTGAAGAATGTGTCGAAAATATTTTCCAGTCAGATTCGTTGTGTTTAAGGAATATATCCAAAAAATTTTGGAGTTGTATTTTGATGACTGAACTATATTCAATTTTTTAATGAAACATGTTTCTAGTTTGAACTTGATGCTAGATACCTGTAGGAAGTATCGATTCTCCTTGAAACTGAATAAATATATTTTCTGAGTTCCATTTGGTATACTATTAGGGAACATTGTTTGCAAATAGGATTGATGGTAGACCCTATGAAGATCATTGTGATCATAAATTTGGAGCCACCAACGAATGTGAAGCAACTATGCACGAAGCTCAAACAACCGGGTTATTAAAGAAAGTTCATAAGGCCTACATTCATATCACTATGCCGATGGAAAACTCTTAAAGAAGGATGTCAAGTTCTGCTAGGATGATGACTGTGACAAGAGCCTTGATGTGTTGAAGGAAAATATGGTAATTGGGCCAATTCTAGTCTTTCCATATTGGAAAGAGTTCCAAGTACATGTCAATGCGTCATGCATATCTTTGGGAGTTGTCTTAGTGCAGCCAGGAGAACGCAATCTAGATCACCCTGTCACTTTCGCGAGCTGGAAGTTTTCTAAGGCAGAAATGAATTACTATACAATAACGCGTGAAGGGTTTGTGATGGTATATGCTCTACAAAAATTTAGAAATTATTTATTAGGCGCGCACTTCAAAATGTTCACCGATCATTCCGCATTGATACTTGGTGAACAAGCTTGTATTTTGGGGGCAAGATTTGCATATGGATTTTACTATTCCAGGGATATGATTTTGAAGTAATAGTCAAACTAGTACATTTGAATGTCAGGCCTAATCATTTGTCCAGGATTGTGACAAGTGAAGAGCCAACGAATATTGAGAAAGAACTGCCTAATGCACAGTTGTTTGTGATTTGGGTTGCAAACGAACATTTTTTAGATATCATTCAGTTTCTGGCTACGAGAGATGAATGTATGGAGTATACTATGCAGAAGAAGAAAAAGCTGGTAGTTAAAGCAACACATTTTTCTATGATCGCAGGACAAGTATACAATATGGGGGTCAATGAGATACTATGAAGATATGTCCTTGAGCACGAGCGACACAAAATTTTGACTGAAGCGTGTGATAGAGTTTTTGGATGGAATTACGCAGGGAAGACACCACGCAAAAGATTCTGAGGGTCGAATTATGGTGGCCCATGGTGCATAAGGATTTGAAGGAGTATTGTAGCGCTTGTGATGTCTGCCAGAGGACTGAGAAACCGTAATGAAGAGATGAAATGTGTTGCATCCTCAAGTCACTTTGCAGGAATTCGATAAATGGGAGATTGACTTTGTGGGACCAATTGATCCCCTAGGGAATAAAACAAGTGCGTGGCACATTATTACTACAACAGATTACCTTACAAGATGAGATTTGGCACAACTGGTGAATAATTTCAGCGTAGACATGACTGCAAAGTTTATTTTTGAACATATTTTTTCATGGTTTGGTTGCCTGAAGATCTTGATGAGCAATAGAGGTTCGCACTTCTTGAACAACACTATCGAAGCATTGACCATGAAGTTATGAATGCATTACCAGAAGAGTACGATGTATCACCCACAGGAAAATGGAATGGTTGAGACATTTAACAAAATTTTAGAGAACACTCTGACTAAGGTGTGCAACGTCAAAAGGGATGGATGGGGCTTGAAAATTCTTATAGTATTATGTGCCTAGAGGACTAATTGTAATAATTTGATGGGTTATACTTCATTTCTATTGGCGTATGGATAGGAAGCTATGATGCCAATGGAGTACATCATACCTAGTCTCTGAATCGCAACAGGTAAATATATGGAAGACAACGATATTACAGAGCAGATATTGGAGAAACTACTCGCACTGGAGGAGGATAGGTTCATTGTTGGATTTCACCAACAAGTGCAAAAGGAGAGGGAAAAAACCTAGCATGATAGGCATATTAAGCATAATACTTTCAATCAGGGCGACTTAGTTCTTTTATATGACAGTAAGTTCGTGAAGTTTCCGGGTAAGATGAAAATGCACTGGTTGGGGTCATAAATTGTCAGAAATATTTCTAAGGGGGGCATAGTTTAGCTTGAGAATTTGAATGGTGAGTTGTTCCTTGGACGCATCAATGGTAGCAGACTAAAGTTATATAGGGATGAATTTGTCCCTAGGGCTTCACATTGAGTACATGGTTGGAGAAGATTCTTAATCCTCCACGCAGTTGAAAGAGGGCCTGTGACTATACATTACTCTGCCAAAGGAATGCTTCATCGTAGTTGAAGTACTGCATGGTATGTCGGATTATGGTGTAGCTGGAGGGAATTGCACTGAAAGGGAGGGTCTGTCGAATTTCGCCCAAAATATGACCATTGGAGCTAGAGAAATTTATTTAACAAGGACTTGGTCATTAAAATAAGTGGGAGGGATTAATAATTTAATGGGAATATCTGGGCAGATTTGCCACAAAATCTTCATTTATGAGGCACATCTAAAGGATATGATGGAGTCTGAATTTAAAATTCTCTATAAATCTGGCACCCCCTCCACATTTGAACACTTTTCACTCTAAGACTTATACTTGTGATTTTTCCCATACAAGAGAGTCGAGTGTTCCATTGTATGTCGGATTATAGTTTTGAAGCACTTAAAGAGGCATTGATCATGGTAGGGTTGGGACACACAATGACGGCTACACCACTAGACAATGTAATAGGGTAAAGGCTTCCCAGGAAGAAAATCACTACATGAGAAGCACCATCTAAAAATCTGAAGAAATGAGTCCTTCGAACATGGCCCAAGAAGAAAATTCAAAAAAAAAACGATCTAAGGCGATGCAGGATAGGAAGAAGCAAGCTATCGAGGTAAAGGAATCAGAAGTGGAATAAGTTCCTCCCAAAGGTATCGGAGATATTGATGCAGAGGAGGTGGAACCTCCCTCCAGGTTGCCCCCATATCTTCCACCAAGTATGTCGACATCTATGAAGCCGATGAAGGACCCATACACGGTGAAGTATAATTTATTTACACCATTGTTTCTTGTAGAAGTACTAGTTGAGGTAGATTTCTTGGGAAAAGTGCCACATCTACATATGGAAGACTAGGATTTCAATGATCCCAAAAAATATCCTCAATTCGAGCCAAGCAAGTATCTGCACTATGTATATTATGAAGTTGTTGGAGTAACAAGGGTAGAGCCAATAAATTGGGTGGCAGGAATTTAGAATGCAGGGTTGTTGAACATGTTATATGTTTCTTACTTTGGGTGCAGTATCATTAACACAATCGATGTGCACTAGCTACTGACCCTGGTGCACGATGATAGTCTATGGTTAGGGAAAAATGTCCCCATTGATGTGTTCTTGATAAGGAGGATCATTGAGCTTCCTTGTCAAGGATTGGATCTCGCATAAGTGTTTGTAGGTAAATATCAAGATAATAAAATGGCTAATAGGATGAAGCAGGATTATGGCATCATTAAGGGAACCCAGGGATATTCCATTAGCTTAATTAAGGATAATGCAGTGCACTTTTCCACATATATTTTGATAGGAAATATCATAAGGAAGTGTCACACAAAATAGGTTTTGGCGCCAGTAGGATCTTTGGCTGTGTAGTGCAGAAAAGGAGTAAAATACAACTCGGCTGGGTATTTATGTAAGGAATTCTTGGATGACTGCAGAGAAGCTCAGGAAAATGGAAAGTGTTAGGTCCCTATAATTTGTCAAATTGGTAAGACCAAATAAAAAAGAGCAACATCAAACCAACCTTGGAGTGCTAGGACCTAGCCTTCCTGGACTCAGAGAGGGCTCTCTCTATATTTGTATAAAAGATATAACTTGATTGATTTAGGATGTTGATTTTAGGCTAGTTAAAATGATAGGGATTTTTTGTTTTGTTTGGTTTCGTTTCTTGTTAAGAAGAACAGATAGAGTGACAGAAATTAAAACCATTGGGCTATGGAGTCTATGAATGGTTTGAAGAGTACAAAAAAAAATCAAGGGTGTTCCACAGGGAAATTTTAACAAAGCCAAATGGATCTTAATAGCTTATGTGGGTATGAAATGAACACTAAGTTGTGAGTTTAGTAGCTTAAAGGGGAATTAAGGATACTTTGACATGTACTAGAACAAGAAGAGTCTTTAAGATTACTATTTTTAAGAAAGAACCAAAGGACAGGGCATACCATAAACTTCTTTGGCCAGACTTTAACAAGTAAAATTTAAGACAACAATCCAAAAAATCCTAGAGAGTAGGGAACTCCTAAATTCTCTAGCTATTCACATTCAGAAAAAGAAAACATTTAAGATAACAATTCAACAATGATTAAAGAGTAGGGAAACTCCTAAATTCTTCAATCAGACTTCAAATACCTTTAAATTGAATGTTCAAGATAGACCAAAGGATAGGGCAAACCATAAACTTCTTTAGCCAAACTCTAGTAAGTAAAATTCAAAGAAAGCCTTGAGAACAACATTTTAAGCAGAACCAAAGGACAGGGAAAACCATAAACTTCTTTGGCTAGACTCTACTAAGTTATTCTCAAGAAAACAAACTAGGTGGAAATGGAGAGCAGGGAACTCCTAAATTCTCCAATCAGGCCCAACAGAGGAAAACATTTAAATAATTGAAATCGAACAGACTTAAGGTGTTGGACAACATATCTTAACCTAAATTTTGTGTTCTATTATAAGGGAAATCGATGTACAAAATGGAAAAAAAAAAGAAACTATTACAAGATCAGAATAAAATCACCATTTAACCAAGTTCATGAATCCTTTGAATATGCTTGTTCCATTTATATCCAGTCCAAAAGAGTTACAACACTTCAAAGCCAAATTATTTACAACTCAAAGTATATGCAGTATTCGGCTCAACAACCAACCAACTAAAAACATGGAGCATACATGCAGTATTTATCTGCAAAATGAGGAGGTGATCCCAAGCTAGAGTTTCAGATGTTATTTATTATAGATTTAATGCATTTTTGACCTTTGAGACCATGCAAGGCCCAAGGAAAAATATCTGAAAGTGACTCACTATAATAATAACTCCTAACTTCATTGTTTGAGCTAACTTATGGAAACATTTGACTTTAAGGCCTTCTCAATCATTTTTTCAATAACTGTTGGGCAAGTGAGAAATATCTCTGACTTTTGTAATAACTGCTAGAGTCTTTATTCAACTCCTATCAAGGGCACAATGCCAAGGTATAGGGGCACAACACCGGTGCAAACGCGCAACGCCATGGCAGAAAAAATGACCTTTCTCACAACCAACTTTGGAGGAATTTCCGATGTCCAAATGAGCTCCATGATGGCTCATTGGAAATTTATATGAGTCTAGTTTCCAAATATGCTTTCACTTTCCAAAGGGGTTCCCATATGCTCTATAAAAAACCTGCTCTCCCAAGACTGGTAAATGCGTAGCGCCAAGGCCAAAAATAGGGCAAAAACATGATCTTTTGATGGTTTTTGGCCTTTTGAAGGGACCAGTTTTTTTCCCGAATCTCCTAAATTTTTTTGAATTTGATGTACTTGTCATTAGGAACATGAATATGTTTTCCATTTTCCATTTGGATGGCCCAAAAAAGAGCGCAACGCTTGGCACAATTTCTCCATGTCAAACTATCAAAAAATCAAAATGTGCACAAAAGTGCCAAAATTGGAATTTTGTTTGTTGATCAAGGGTTAGAAGCCTGGAGGGACACCTCAACAAGAAAATTGAGCTTCTCTTTCTCCTTTGACTTGGTCAAAGCCTGAATCTTTTCATGGGCACGTTTCAGCCTGGCCCTTGCAATCCTGTTTCTCATGGCATAATGTCTTGCCATATTCCTCTGAATGTCAATGTCTCTCTTTGCCTTCTCAAGTGGGCCCTCCAGATGAAAATTGGCTCTCTCAAGCCAAGACTCTCTGTCCCCGTCAATCTCTATGGCAAGAAACTCACTTGGAGTAAGTTTTTCTTCTAATTTTGCCTCTTTCTGCCTTTCTCGGGCTAAAGCCCTCTTCAATCCAATGGTCCTTGGTCCCTGTCTAGGAAGCTGATACTCCTCATCATAACTATCATCAAAACTACCCAAGGTCTTATCTAGCAAAGCCTTCGCCTTTCCTACCTCTCCCTGAGCTCTGATTGCCCTGACCTAACTGATAGCCTGCTTTGTCTTCAACTGTTGATTCTCTAACTCAAGAAAGACAATCACATTCTTTGCTCTACCAAGATTAGCTTGAAGATCACTAATCTTGGCATCCTTGCCTCTGATCAATGCATTAGTGATTCTAACCTCATCCTTGTCATCAAGGTCAATCAACTGAAAATCCTGCTCAGTTTCATGTTTTTCCTCCTCCTCAACAGTGATAGGCTCTATAACCTTTTGCTTTCCCTTGTCTACCTGTTTTGCTGATGAAGAAGGCATGGCCCCTTTCACTCCAAGTGAAGCAAACACATGCCTGTGGCCTCTATTATATTTCAAAGGAAATGGATCAATGTCAATCATTTTAGTGCCAACTGTCTTAATGTCCCTTTCACTTCTTGATGCTCTCCTATCATGATATGAGGGTGAAGGGTTGTGGAAAGGTGGTGAGGAAGGATCAACTTGAGGTGAATGGATGTGAGTGGGAGGAGATGTATGATAAGTGGGATGTGATGGAGAAAAGGATATGAGAGGATGAGATGATGAATGAACATCCTGCTGATGATGGCTAGGTGGAGTAGTGAAAACCTCATTGGTAATTAATGCATCCCATGAATTTTTTTTCTATTGAAGCTGATGCATAACCACCATATTGATGAGTGAATGATGAAATAGGGTGTGCATTTGATGATCATAATCCCTCTTTTGCACAATTTAAGCCATCTTATCAATGCTACGGAAAAGATAATAAGGTAAGTGTAGCATTCTAACTCTAGTTAAATGCATAAGAAGAGGGATATGGTATGAGTAGAGGCGGGAAAACCTTCCCTCACAATTGAATTTTTTCATTTTTATCCTCATCATGGGCACACACTGGTCAAGGAGATGAGAGAAAGGGAAAATGGACTTCTTGTGATCTTTGTACCTAGGTTTTAGGTATGGTTCATAATAGCTCATGTCTAAGTTTACTTGTTTAAACCACCTCTCTCCCACACTAGGTAGCCATGTAGCAGCTGCAATGGCATTGGTGGACATCTCAAATGTAAGTCCAACAAGATTTACCTGCTTGTCATGTATATTAATGATGAATAATCTTGTTAACTCCAGGTGATTTTGGATTTGCTGCACTCTCTCACAAAATTCAAAACAACCCACATGTTTAAAACAATATACAATGAGAGGAGAGGCCATGAGTTCCCTTGTGGTGATGGGTTAAAATATGTGTATTTTACCTCCCTTGTGATCATTTCTCCTTGGCATTTGTGCCTCACCAACAATGTCACTATTTTCTTCCTCTGACATCTTCAAATTATGATTTATAAAACCCTAGGGTACAAGTGAAATGAGATGAGGGGAAGGGAATGAAATGGTAGCTTGAAAAAATGAAGGGAATGAGTGAAGGAGAAAACTAAATCAATGGAAATCGTAAATCAATGTAATTACCTATTTTGTGACTGATATTTCTTTTAGGAAGATGAAACAAGGGTAAAACAGTGATCTCAAGATAAAATTTAGGGTTTCCTTTAGGGTTTCATTTCCATTCAATTAAGAGTGATCAAATAGCATTAAAAATAGGGCTTATGTCATGTAATTACCACTTAAGAGTGCTTGGAGGACGATAGGATAAATTTGAAGAAGTCTCGAACTTGTTTGAATGGCCGCAACCCTTAGCAGACTTCTATGTCTACGCGCACATCACCACTTGCAGAGGGAGCAACGCCAATCCAAGCGCGCAATGCTAAGCTCTGAGCGTGTAGCGGCAATGAAAATTACACGGGTTTCTTCTGGCAAGGGCTCATGGCTTCAGCAAGGGCGCAGTGCTAGTTTACAGGTGCGTAGAGCCTTCAAAAATTGCGTTAAAGATTTCGGGAAAGGGTGTAGTGCCGAGGTCCAGGCGTGCAGTGCAGGTGCAAAAGCACAAGTGCCAAGTGCTGAACGCACGACGCTAAGGAAACTTAGCACAATTCACTCAAAAACTCACAAATTCTTCCTTGCTAAGCGCTCTTGATGTTTTGAAAGGCAACAATGAATCTTTTGAATTGTTTTATGGGCTTTTATAGGCTTGTGGATTTAATTTAACTTGAAAAAACCACTTTCTAATGTTTGAATTTCTTTTCCTTTTCTCACTGATACTCTTTGATACTTTTTGCTTTGCAGGTTGTTAAAATCATGGAATTGGATTTTCTTTGGCTCATTGAGGCTTGACATGTTCACTTTGACAGCTTTGGGATTTAATTATTACACATAGTAGCATCTTCAAGATCTTCTGTAGTTTCCACTAGAAAATTCAAATCCTCTTTTCCACCTTCTCTGGCCACCTTTTTCAAATCTCTAAGTGCCTGCAGTTCTTTATAGCAATCATCAGTGTTGTCTTCTAATTTCTCTATAGCCCTTTCAAGTTCATTCATTTCTGTCCAGTTCACCTTTTGGCCTTCAATATTTTCAATATTTTCTGATAGAATTTCTTCATGTTTGGCCTTGTGTGCTTCCTCCATGTTATTTTCCTACAAGTAATCACTACTTTGGCACTCAAATGGACTATCAAGTTTATAACCCTTGTCATCTACAAGACCAAGTTTTTCCCCTTTTCCTTGCTATAAATTGTTTTCATTTAGGAGTAGTCAGTCTACATCATCAGTATTTTCTGCTAATAAATCTTCCAACACCTCTACAGAAGTTCTAAAATTTGTCCCATTTTTCTCACTTGCAGGTTCTGAACTGAGAAGATAATCCTCCTTGAAAATTTAGGTCCTTCCTAAATAACCATGTCTCGACATTCTATTACATCTGAGAAAGATTCTAGCAAAGGAAAAGCAGTGCCTGAAACATCCAAGGATTTTGGGGAGCCAGAAAATGCTTATCATAATAATGATGTATTGAAGATCCAAAATCCAATGTACTTGACTTATCTAAAGAGCCTACAAAGATAGTTTTGAGACCATCAATGCTCGAGGAACCTAGGGAACAAGTAAAAGAGGATTTAAGTAGGAAAGAAGGATGAAAATGAGAGGTATAAGCCCATAATGAATCTTTTAAGAGAAATAGGGTAACTTTGAGATGGAAAACTGATAGATAGGGAAAATGTTTTATGAAGATAATGAAGGTAGTGAGATTTATAAAGATAGTTGATAGGAAAAGAATGCTATCTTTAGCTGATTGTAATAAATTCATAGTCACCTAGTGAATCTGTAGAATACAGGAGAATAACAGTGGCTCCATTTGGGGAGGGCAGATCCTTTAGGAGGTGTCAAGAACCTCAGAGTTCAGATCTTTGGAATTTGTAGATCAATGCCTTGATTGGGCTTGTCAGATTTCCTCCTTCTTCAATTGTTGATTTACTTCTGTTCTTTGAAGCTGTGATCTGAAAATCTGAAAACCATGATTGCTTCAACATCAACTCTACCTACCCATCATACTTTTCCTAGCATTTTTTCTTCATTTCGGTGCATTTAGACTGGAAAACCCTAGACATCATTTTTCCTTTTGAAAGTAGAAACTATCTACTTCTACCCTTATAACATCCAAAGGATCAGATTAGACTGATGAGCTCTTTTATTATCTACCTAATCTACTTATCTATCAAGATTAAATAGTTTGACAGATTTCGTTCTCTAATCTATCAACATAAAATTTAAAACATGACCGAATCAATATTAAGCGGTTTGATTGCCATGAATTATGGAATTTTGGACAGGCTACACACAATATTTATTTTGCAAAAGTAAAACTAGAAACTTGAGGGCTATAATTCAAAATGTTTCATTCATCCCTCTCTCTCTTTTTTGGCTTAGATTTGAACTTTGGAGCCAATTTTTTTTTCTAACCTATTCTACTGATAAGACAAGTTTAAACAATTTGGAAAATCTTCATTTTCTAACTTATCAGCATAAAATCAAAATTTGTTCAATCATGATTAGGTCGTATGACTGAACAAGACTTCATTTCTCGAAAGTAGTGGCATTTGGACTTTCACACTTTTAGAAACATTATTTTTTTTGGTATGGGGCTTTACCTTTTCTTTTATCTGCCTTCTTTTCGTCTTTTATTTGTTTTTGTGTTTCATTTTTGTGATCTTTTATTCAAGAATTGTTATGTACAATGAATAAAGCTTGAAACTAAGAACTTCAAAAAAAAATAATGCTTGAGCATCCTTCCATTGACAAGACCTCCATATAATTATGTTCCATCCATTTCTTGTAGAAATAATGCATTGTTACCTATTGCTGAATGGATGATGTATGGAACTTTCCATAGATTGTCAAATTTTCCATGCTTACCTTTGTCCTCTCTTCTTGAATACCACTTCAGCACTTTGTCTCCAATGTTGAAGTCATCTGCTTTGGTATTTTTGTTAAAAAGCTTCAAGATGTTTTCCTGCACTTGATGTGTTATGTTGTATACTTCTTCCCTTGATTGTTGCAATTGAATGGTTTGGTTCAGCCTCCTTTGTATATCATTCTCCTCTAACTATACCTCTTGAATAAGCTTCATCATTGGGACTCCCAAGGATGTTGGAAAAACTGCATCCATGCCATACACTAGCTGATAGGGAGACATATTAATTAATTTCTTGTTTGTTAATCTGTCTGCCCATAGTGCATGCACCAGTTTGTTATGCCATGAATTTTTGTTCTCTTCTAGCAATTTCTTGATGATATTTACCAAGATTTTGTTAAAGGACTCAGCCAACCCATTACCTTGAGGGTAATAAGCTATAGAATGCCCTAATGTGATGTGATACTTGTGTAAAAATTTCACCATTCTCTTGGATTTAAAAGCAGCAGCATTATCAGTAATGCTTTTTCTTGGAAAACCAAATCTAGATAGAATATTGGTTTCAAGGAATTTTATGATTACCGAATCAGTGGCAGTCCTTGAAGGGATGGATTCTATCCACTTGGTGAAATAGTCAATTGTAGTGAGGATCCATTTATGTTGAGCAAAGGAGGCAGGATGGACTTCTCCAATAAAATATAAACCCCACTGTTGAAAAGGAGCTTCAACACTGATAGGTTGTAAAGGAAAAGGCAGTAGTTTTCTCTTTCCCTCAAAGATTTGGAATTTATGGCAAGTCACTACTAGCTTGTGGATATCAGGGAAAAGAGTGGGCCAATAAAAACTAGCTCTAAGGATTTTTTTGGCAGTGGTTTTCCAATAGAGATGACCTCCACATTCTCCTTCATGAAACTTATGCATGATTCTATCTGCGTCCTCTTCAAGTAAACATTTAAGCAAGATAAGAATTTTTTTTTCCAATATAAAGCTTTATCTAGAAAGCAAAAATTTACATCTTTTAGTTTCAAGAATTTGGCCTCTGTTTTGGACAAACCAGGAGGAGTGTCTAGATTGAAAATCACATATAATACATCAACATACCAGAGTGAGTTCATAAATGCTTCTTCAATAGGTGGAGTCGCTAGCTCCTCTTGTTCATCCAACGCATGTATCATGTTTATGTCTAGTGCTTGAAAGTTTTCTTCAGCCATCAGTTTGGCCAGTCCTTGCCCTTTGATTAACTTGGTAGGCTTCATTTCTAGATCATGCTCTAAGATGACAACAATCCACTTATGTCTTTTACCATCAGGATCCTGAGTTAGTATGTCCTTAACAACTACATGAGGAACAAAAGCAATGACATGTGAATGCAAGATGTAAACTCTGAAATATTTCAATGCTTTGATGAAGGAAAAATATTGTTTTTCCATAATGTTATATTTCATAGGTGCATCTCTTAGTGCCTTGCTGAAGAAAGCTATTGGTTGTTCTTGTCCCATTATGCTCTTTTGTAGTAAAACTGCAGAAATTGTGTGTTTTGATGCAAATAAGAAGATGAAGAAGTCCTTAGTGAAGTCAGGGCTGATGAGGACTGGTGTTTGGGTGAGAGATTTTTTTACCCAGTCAAAGGATTGTTTTGCTTATGTGGTTCATTTTAATCATGTTCCTATTTTTTAGAAGTCGTATTGGTTATTAGCACTCAAATCTACCTCGAGGAGTACAAATGAAGTAAAACTCAAGGCTACATCAAACCACGCGCTCGGCCTCGCCAACGCTAGCCCTACGAGGACAGGAGGGGCTCTCTCCGTCAATCTCGAGAAAATAAGCAATAGGATGCGAGATGACTTACGATAGGAACTGATTTTAGGCTAGTAAAGAGATAGGTATGTTTGGTTTTTGGTTTTTTGGGTTTTCGCTGGAGTAATGGGAATACAAAATTTTGGGTCCGGGGATAATGTCAGACCTTTGCAGAGTTCAAGCTGGGGCGAGGTAGGTGATGATCTTGATGCTTCGAAATGGATTTTATGGATAGATTAGACTGACGAGGAGCTGAAGAGGGCAAAGAAGAACTTGGATCCTCTCCAAACAGCTGAAAACATATAGAACTAACTGAATTCAAAGGCTAAGCACTGTAAACAATGGATTCAACCTTAATCACTCATTCAACTTAGTTCAGAAGCATAATGAAACGATGGAATACATTAAACATTGAAGAAACTTACAGTAAAAAAAGGAGAAACATCATCAAGAACAGAACACCACAAGGATCCCAACAAGTGCCGCAAAACCCCTGATCTTTCCTTAGCCAAAATATGAAAAATATGTACAATGATATCAAAAGTATCCCAAGAGTCCAACTTGTAGAATGCCTCAGAAATTACAATATATAGATCACTCTAACACCTTTCCCCACCTCTAGGGGTCGAATTCCCTCTTCAGGGATCAGTTTCAACAAATTCTAATCATGGAACTACAATCTAGGCAGCTAACAACTTGCCTCTAAAAGAGTGGAAACTGATCCATTACATGATTTTTTACTCATTTGAGAGTGAATCTTCTAGAAGAGATAAAAAACAAGCCAAAGTTACATGCCAAACATGAATTTACATCATAAAAACCCAATAATTCTATCCATAGGCAAAACTGGTCCAAAATAGGCGAAATACTGAGCTGGCAGCTGAAAACTCAAAAAAATCTCTAGGTGGGTCGCTCCTGAACTGCATGGGTCGCTCATGTTCCAGGCTGATTTTGAGGTAGCTCCCGACATCCAAATTGAGCTCATGATAGCTCGTTGGAAAGACCTGGATGTCTACTTTCCAACCCAAGTGTAATTTCTGAATTTGGAGTTGATTTGACCCTCCAAAACCTCATTCTCCCAGAGGTACTTCCTGCTGGTGCAAAAGGTGGCAGCAAGGTGGTTTTCATGGTGTTTTTGAGCTGTTTGACCATCCAGATTTTGTTGAAATGATAAGTTGACTTCAGAGGATGCATATTTAACCATGAAAAATCCAAAAATGTAAAAATATCCTCCAGCAAGTGCCTCAAAAAAATGCGAGCGCAAGAGCGCGCGACCCACCTAGCCACAAAACCTGTTTTTTAGACCAAAAATTTGGAAATGACAAAATTTTCTCCGAATTTGCCCAAATTCGGAGCGGAGGTCCTCCATCATGTGTCTTGTACCTGTACCTGCACTGGAGAAGAAAGCGAGACCCTTTCCACATCACGTGGAGATAATACTCGCCGTGTCGATGAAGTCGGCAGGACCCCTTCCACCTCACGTGGAGATAGTACCCGCCGTGTCGCTGCAAATAAGGCCCTATGGCCTCGCTGATATGTCTGAACCAAAGGAGTAATGATATGCCCAACCTCAAGCATGTCCGGCTGGTGTGAGGGCTCTCCTGCATCATAAACTGCCTCGGGAGGCTGCTGTGGCACTCTGAAAAAGTCTCTAGAAATGAAGTCCTCCCAAGTGATGCCCTGCTCTGCCAACTGATGTGACACCAAGATTTTGATCAAAGCGAAATGATATATACTCTTGTACTGCTGCACTGGGCTCGTCTTCTTCTGCACAAATGTAACCATCCTCTCTATGTTGCGGTGTATGAAATACGGAATATTCATCATACACACCCTTGTGAAGTGCATCAGCAAACGAACATGATATGAGAAAAGACGAGCATACCTGCCCTCACAACTAAAATACTGAATGATGAGCCTCATGAGTGGTACATACTCATCTCTCAAGAATCTGAATGGAAAAACTCTGCTCAAGTAAGCCACATATCCAGTTTTAATGTATGGCTCATAGTGAAATTTCTCTAACTGCTTACCCTTGCTCCATTCCTCGCCTATGTTCGGTATGCCAGTGGCTTGAGCAATAGTCAAAGGCGAAACAATGAAATCAACCCCGGCAAGGTTTACCCGATTACCCCGTAAATGAAGAACAAACAAACGTGCTAATTCACGATGAGGTCGGGTTTGCACAACCATCTCACAAAATCTGAAACATGACAAGAATCGAAAACAATCCATAGCTAATGGACATGCCTGCAACCGAGCCAAAGAAGTAGGCTCCTCTCTGCGATGATCACCACTCCTATTTTCTCTGCGGGAACCCCGTGGCACATTACCTTCAGCCACCGAATCACTGCCTGATCCTGGCTCATATTCTGACTCTGTCTCTGAAATATCTCTGATCAAACCTTTAGCAATGTGTATGCTGATATGAATGCAGTGAAAGCAAGATTAGGATGTATGTTTAACATTCAATCAATATCCCACCGCCAAAACATCATCAAGGAATCAAATTATGGATAAAATCTCTGCTTCAAATGGGCTGAAAGGCAGTATCTCTGTTTTGAATGCAAATGAAATTTTGACAAAATAGGAGTAGGCAACCTTCAAAAGTTTGGACACATCTAGTCAAAGGAGAGTATGGTATAATCAGTGATAGGTTTGCCTACGAGTTTATGTCCATAAAGGTTTCAATAGGTCATTTGAAACAATGCTAACATTGGGCAAACAAAAACATGAGCAAATGCTAACATTGGGCAATGTGACTCATTACACACATGAGAAATGTGACTCAAAGGGTTTAATCATGGGATAACAATAACAATGGTGACAGTGGTATTATGGGTATGAGAGCAGAGTGAGTTTCATGTTTTATGAAAGGCTGACCATATCACTGTTTCAGACATCAAACCCATTTTTTACACCATTGATTTTCATTTTAACCCTGAAAACAATAATCTCATAACAGTGGGGTTTTAAATCCTTCATTTGCATATTAGAATCATGTATGATGACACAAATATGTTTGCAAACCCCAAGTGATTGAAGAAAACCTGCTTTGAAGGCAACTGGAGTCAATTCCGAGCCAATCTGGGCGCTCAAGCACAATTCCGGAATGCTGTCTCTGCGTGGGTCGCGCAGGCTCAGTTTGGGTCGCGCAGCCCAGGTGGGTCCCGCAGGTGCAAACCCACTGTGCTAAACCAACTCTGTTTGGGTCGCGCAGCCCAGGTGGGTCGCTCGGCCTCAACTTGGGTCGCGCAGCCCTAAAACCCTGTCCACGCCCTCCAAAAGTCTGAAATCGGCTTTCAATTTTGAAAATACGTTTTGGGAGCAAATGAAATCGGTTCAAATGAACTTGTTTGGCCTTTATACACTTCACAAATATCTTCACCATCATACTTTATTCCAAATCTAACTTCAAACCCACATTCCAAATGTTCTTGTAATTTTCACTTTGGCTTTTTCAAATACAAACTTGCTTTGGTTTCTCTGAGGTCGATACTGATGATTTTATTGTCTTTTTGCAGGGATATGGCTGTCTTGGCTAGAGAAAAGACCAGGGGTCTGCTTTTACAATGTCTTCATGGCGGAATAATTAAAATTTATTACAAAATGATAATGACAAATTTCTAGTTCCAAAACAGAGTTTTGGACTAGAAATGTATTTTTTTTTTTAAAAATGCTGGTGATAATAAAAATAGAAATCCAAGTACTGGACTCTCCTCACCTTGCAGGCTTTATGACTGGTGTACAAATGACTCAAAAAACCCTAAACACCAAGACCTAGGACACTTATTGACATTTTAATGACCTCATACATAATGACAATGACTATAAATAATTTTTTGAGAAAATATTTTTTAAAATAGCGCTGCAGGTATAACATGAGGAAACAAAAAATGACACAACCCTTCGTCAGTTCATGGCATGATCCTAGTGATATGCAAAGAAGTGAAACAAGTGAGACACCTAATAATGAAAATGCAAAAGACGAAATGATCACTGACGGAGGGCAGCTAGGGCTGACTCTAACATTGGCTCCAATGGGGATGGTGGCTCCATGGAGATGCCAAGAACGGCAGATCTCTGGGGGAGTCAGACAGTGCCTCTCATCCATTGGGCGATGGAATCATTATTTCAACTTAACAAGACAAACTTTGAATACTTTTATTGACTGCAGATTTAACTAATGATAGACTGCAATTTGACCAAGACTGACTAGACTCAAACTGACATGACTTTAAACAAGAAGACTGATAAACTTAACTTTACAATCTCAAACCAACCAACCTCTATTTCCAGAATTATAGCCTTCGCTCCGGGCCCCAGACCGAAAATGAGAGATCAGTACACTCTTGCAATGAAACAAAGTAAAATGATATATACAATGAAAATGAGATCAGCAGCAAGTACTCAGAAATAATAGCGCTTCAGCAACCGACCATTGATCGGTCCACCAGGACAATCATCTCCATTCATTTCTTTGAGAAGAAATGCATTCTACCCCCGATACGCTGCAATCTTAAACGGTCCCTTCCACAAATTCTCAAATTTGCCATGCTTTCCCTTATCCTCATTCCGAGCATCCCATTTCAAAACTACTTCATCCAACTGAAACTTATATGATTTTTCCTTTCTGTCGTAGATCTTCTTAATGCGCTCCTGCAACTTGAAAGTATTTTGAAATACCTCCTCTCGTGTCTGCTGTAAATGAATCATCTCATTAATCCTCCGCTGCATAGGATCCTCTTCACTTCCCGCTTCTTGAAGCAATCTGACCACAGGGACAGCAAGTGAAGTAGGAAAAACTGTATCCGTCCCATACACCAACTCGAAAGGAGACATACCAATAGACCTTTTCTGACTTACCCTATCAGCCCATAATGCATTTACCAACTTTTTGTGCCAAGCCTTCTTGTTGATTTCCAGCAATTTCTTAATTATATTCACCAAGGATTTGTTTGAAGATTCCGCCAAGCCATTCCCTTGTGGATGGTATGCGGTTGAATGTCCCAATGTAATATTGTACTTAAAACAAAAATCAACCATCCTCTTAGACTTAAAAGCTGTTGCATTATCCGTGATTATTTTACTAGGACACCCAAAGCGTGACAGAATATTGTTTTCAAGGAAAGAGATAATTACCGCATCAGTGGCCTGTCGAGTGGGAATCACCTCAATCCACTTCGTGAAGTAGTCTGTAGCTGTCAAGATCCATCTATGCTGTCCGGAAGATGCTGGGTGGATTTCTCCGATAAAATCCAATCCCCACTGCTGGAATGGTGCATTAACTTCGATTAGTTTTAGAGGCAAAGGCTGTAGTTTCTGCTTCCCTTCGAATATTTGACACTCATGACAATTTTTCACAACCTTGAACACATCAGAAAACAAAGAAGGCCAATAATACCCTGCCCTTAGGATCTTATTCGCTGTGGTCTTCCAAAACAAATGACCTCCACAGTCACCTTTGTGAAAATCCTCCAAAACTCTTTGAGCTTCCTCCTCTACCAAACAATTCAACAACATACCTCCAGGGTCTTTCCAATACAATGCAGAATTCAGAATGCAGAATTTAGCAGCTCTTAACTTCAATGTTCTACTCTTATTTCTAGGCATCCCGGGAGGTGGAGACAAATTCTGAAGCACGTATAAAATGTCAGCATACCAAGGAGAAGAAACAAAAATATCAGATACCTGAACTGACGTACTTTCCTCATCTTCATCGGACATGGCAGCGATCAAATTTATATCTAGAGCATGCAGATTTGTTTCAGCCATGAGCTTGGCGAGTCCTTGTCCTTTGATTAGCTTGGTCGGTTTAATCTCCACATCGTACTCTAACAATGCAGCGATCCACTTACCCCTTCTTCCTTCTGGATCTGCCTGTACCAAAACATCCTTAACTGCTGCGTTAGGAACATATGATGTAATATGGGAATGCAATATGTACACACGGAAATCCTTTAAAGCCTTTACAAGCGCAAGTGCTTGTTTCTCAATGATATTATACTTCAATGCCCCATCTCTTATGATCCGACTGAAAAAAGCGATGGGCTTCTCAACTCCATCCCTTTTTTGCATCAAAACAGCTGCCAATGTATGCTCAGAAGCGAAAGAAAATAAAATGAAGTCTTGTGTGTAATCAGGGCTGATTAAAATAGGGGCTGAAGAAAGAGCTATCTTTACCAAATTGAATGACTTTACTGCCTCTTCTGTCCATCTTACCTGACTGTCCTTTTTCAGCATATTCGTGATTTCTCTAAGGTGTTCTGCAAGATTGGGAATGAAACGACGCAGAAAATTCATTTTACCATTAAATGACTGTATCTCTTTCTTGTTCCGGGGCTGTTCAATCCGCTGAATGGCTTCAACACGTGCAGGATCAACTCGAATGCCATCTTTCGAGATGATGTGGCCAAGGAGCTTTCCTTCATCCATGGCGAAAAGGCTCTTCTTTGGATTCGGCGAAATGCCATATTTTCTGCACTTCTGGAAAACAATTTTCAGATGATATAAGTGTTCCTCATCAGAATTAGAAAATACAGTTAGATCATCAAGGTAAACAACCAAAAACACATCTTTCTCATTGGCAAAAGCCATGTCCATGGCGCGCTGAAAGGTAGCGCCTGCATTCTTTAAACCGAATGGCATCTTTGCGTAATGAAATGTTCCCCAAGGAGTGGTGAATGCAGTCTTGTCACGATCATCTTCCTGCACTAAAATCTGTTTATAACCTGAGTATCCATCGAGTAGTGACATCCTTGATGCTCCAACTACTCGCTGCAATATGTGATCCATCTTTGGCAGCGGATAATTGTCCTTTAATGATACCTTATTTAGATTTCTGAAGTCAATACATAAACGGATCTCACCTGTCTTCTTTCTCACGGGCACCAAGTTTGATATCCAATCTGAAAAACGAATAGGCACAATGATTCCTGACTTGTACAACCTATTTACCTCTTTCTCGATTGATGGTAGCAGCTTTGGGTTGATCCTCCTCAACTTTTGACGAAAAGGCTTCTGATTTGGTTTGATGGGAATAGTATGCTGAATGATATTGGTATCATATGTTTTAAGATCTGAATAATCCCAGGCAAACACATCAGCAAATGAAGATAACAATTTCACGTATTCTGCTCTTACCTTTGGTGACAATGACTTTGACAATTTCACCATTTTGGGATTCTCAGCTGTCCCAATATTTACCTCTTCGACACCTTTCTCTGTTGGCCTCAATGTAGGCTTACGAGCTACATCATCTTGATCAAACAACTCTTCCAATGGAATCAATCCCTTAGGAATGATGTTATCCTTCAGTTGCAGCACATCCATTTGATTTATCTGTATGTTATCAATACCATCATCAAATTCTGTATCTATTGAGGTATCTTTAAACTTACCCTTATTCTGCAGAAATTCACTAATCTCCTCATCATCCTCAAAAAATTGCCAACATCGCTGATTTTCTGGAACGGTGGGCCGGTGTTTCACATGTATCTCAAACTTGTTGCTGGAATTCATTGGAATCTTAAGATTGCTTGCTGCCTTAGCAAGTCCATCAGCAACACCATTTTGTATGCGGGGCACACATGTCAAAGTATAATCAGAAAATAACTTCAGGATATCCAAAACTGCATTTCGGTAAGCCCTCATGCGAGGATGCTTAGCCTGAAACTCACCTTTAACTTGCTTTATCACTAATTTTGAATCACCATATACCGCAATCCTTTTCGCATTCAGCTTCTTGAGAATCTTAAGACCAGCAATAAGAGCCTCGTATTCCGCTTCATTATTAGAACAATCGAATGCCAGCTTGTAAGAACACACTCTCACATTGCTCGGAACTTTATCGGGAGCGGAAAATGGACTTCGAATCCACACACCAATCCCAGCACCATCGCTGCCCACTGCACCATCAAAATCCATGGTCCAAAGACCATCTTCATCGTCCTCTAAATGCTGAAACTGTGTCGGCTCTGATTTTCCTGTTTGCTGCCCATTGTCTCCAGCTGATTGCTCCAAAGCAGCTTGTTTTTCTCTTCTTTCTTTTTGCAAAACTTCTCTGAAATTCTCACTTATTTTTGGTATGTCTTCTGCCTGAACTAATTGACTTTCTACATCATTAAAACTATCCGCAAGCAACACAAACGACTCTAACTCAGTATGTACATAATTCACAGGATGATTGACTGGCTTCTCTTTGCTAGTTATCATGTATTTCATCTTCTGCTCACGATACAACTTTCTCATTTGACCAAAGACTGGAATTGTAGCATAAGAGAAATCTAATTGAAGTGTACCTTTCAACTTTGCCCCCCAAGATCTTGCAAGGAGCATTCCGAAACGTGGAGGAATGTCAGCAACCACCACATCCATCAAAACATTCTTCGCTGGAATTTGGTCTAAACTTACCACCAAATCTTTGATGAGTCCTATACACTTTACCCGGCTGGAATCGAATGAATACAAATCATGATACTCTCTTGTAATATCTAATCCCAACTTTTCCATGATTGCCTTTGGCATCAAATTGTGCGAAGCACCCGAATCAAGCATAGCATTATGCAATATATATTCATGCAACCTCAAACTGATGTAAAAAGGAGGAACATTACTGTCAGGAGACTCACCATTCAATGCAGGCCCAAAAATCAATTCCGGCTGATCATCCTCAACATTTACTGTGTCAATCATTGGATCAAAGTTCAGAATTTTGGTGACTTGACTACGGTAGCTGCTATTCTTCATAATCTCCGTCAAAGGAATGGATATTTTCAGTTTGGAAATTTCATTTTCCAAGCTAAATGCTGAAACCTTCTCAACCTCTTTAATTGGAATCTCCTTCTTTTCAGCTTTGTCTTTCACTATACTTGACTGATTTACCTTCTCAGCTGATGATACTTTACTTGCTGCGAGGTCAATTGTCTCTTTCCCTCTTTTCTGTGGTATTGGTGAATCTGTCTTCGGTGCTGAAGCTTCCTTTCTTTTCTGAATGGGATTTATAGGCACATCTCGATTTCTCAATGAATACTGTTTCTGCTGAGCAGTCAATGCATTCAAATATCCTCTTTGGTATTCATCTGACTCTTCTTCTAAATCAGCATCATTTGTTAGGATAAAATCCTCATCTTTATGAACAACTGAACTTTCACCATACTCCTCTTCCTCAGTAATATAAATAGGCAAATCATCAGGAGTGAAGAAATGATTTTTCTCACCCGACACATCATCATCATCATCGGAATCATGACTCACAAAATTCTGCAAAAGTGGAGTCTTAACTTGCTGTTGGGCTGCTGGCTCTTGAGCTCTTTGTTCACGCTGCTTAATTCTGAATTGTGGTTGCTGCTGGCCACGGAAATTTGGATTTCGAAACTGTGTTTCTGCTTTGTCCAGATTTATTCTTCTTAAAGCCTTCTCCAACTCACGAGCTAAGTGCTGTTCTGATATAGATGTAGAAGGCTCTTCCTTTATTGTCACTCTTTTCTCTGCTTTCAACCGTGCTCTTTTATCATTCAAATTTGCCTCAACACTAACAGCGACCTTCTGCATATCTTCTAAAGTAGGTGGATCTCTATCACGAAGGGAATAAGCCATCTCCGGATCAAAGCCATCCGGGAATTTAAGGAGAGCAGACTTTTTGGACGATCTCAAATCATCTGGAATAGCATTATACACTGTATTGAATCTAATGATATAATCCTGAACAGACTCACCAGGATTACGTTTGAGGTTTGTATATTCTGAAGTAATCTGCAGCGGATCCTTTTTCATCTCCCATCGGTCTAAAAACTGCCTCTGAAGTTCTGCCAATGTATCTATGCTTCTTTGTGGCAAGGCTCTGAACCATTTCCGCACTTCTCCTCCAAAGGTTTGCACAAAAAGCCTCATGGTCACATTTTCTTCATCAATCTCGAAACGATCAAAGAAATCTGCCATATTGTCTACATGCTGTTGTGCAGGAAGACTCTATGGAGTACCATCAAATGTCGGGATCTTACTCTGATAGTCTGCGGGCATATCATTCAATTGCTGGGGTAACACAAGGGGTGCAAAACGAGCAGCCATAGCTCTTGGTGGATTGAAAACAATCTGTTGTCGAGGAGATACAGGAGGAGTAGGAGTAGTAGGTCTATGAGATGTATTCAATGGAAACGGAGAAAATACTATTGATTGCGGATCAGAGAACTCAGGCTGAACCGGAATGGTAGGGACAAAAGGAGTTTCAGTAGGGATCCGTGAACTTGATGAAATTTCAGATGGGTCAAGAACTTGTGAAGCAGATTCAGTAAATTCAAAAGTATTAGTATCCTCAATAGAAATTTGCAGCTGTCTATCCAAGTACTGTGAAACAAATCTATATTGCAAATCTTCAGTAAACAATGGATCTGGGACTAATCTTGACAATTCAGTTTCGGAAAAATTCACAAACAAAGATGTTTCAAACTGTGCATCAAAGGGGATTTCATCAACATATATGATTTTGACGGGACAGGATGCAGATCGGGTAAGTACTCTGGAACTCTCAAAACTCAATTGGCTTTCTCTTTCAGAACTCTCTTGACTGCCTTGTTTTCTAAGGGTCCTTGGAATCAGATTCGGATTTTCGAAGATTGTTGGTGGATCAGGGTCAGGATTCGCCCTAGTATTTCTTCTTGAAGCCAGTGTATTGATCTTCTTGGAAAACAAAAATTACAAGGAACACAATCAATTATTTTCAGCCTTTCGACTTCTAGACTCAATCATCCAAAAGGTCTAGAACGAATAAATATACTGGGGTGATTTACAAATCAAGTACTGAACACACAAGCTTACCGGAGATCGACTGAAGCAGCATTTATCTACTTCCGCTTATGCATAACAAAAGAATTTCGAAAGCTACCTGGCGTGACTTCAGACTCCGTCTAAGACTCGTGGAACAAACACATCAACAAGCAAACCATTGAGATTTTCCCCAGTATGGTCGCCACTATGTTAGCACTCAAATCTACCTCAGGCTGAAATGAAGTAAAACTCAAGGCTACATCAAACCACGCTCAGCCTCGTAGCTAGCCCTACGAGGACGGGAGAGGGCTCTCTCCGTCAATCTCGAGAAAATAAGCAATAGGATGCGAGATGACTTACAATAAGAACTGATTTTAGGCTAGTAAAGAGATATGTATGTTTGGTTTTTGGTTTTTTGGGTTTTCGCTGGAGTAATGGGAATACAAAATTTTGGGTCCGGGGATAAGGTCAGACCTTTGCAGAGATCAAGCTGGGGCGAGGTAGGTGATGATCTTGATGCTTCGAATTGGATTTTATGGATAGATTAGACTGATGAGGAGCTGAAGAGGGCAAAAAATAATTTGGATCCTCTCCAAACAGCAGAAAACATATAGAACTAACTGAATTCAAAGGCTAAGCACTGTAAACAATGGATTCAACCTTAATCACTCATTCAACTTAGTTCAGAAGCATAATGAAACGATGGCATACATTAAACATGAAGAAAATTACAGTAAACAAAGGAGAAACATCATCAATAACAGAACACCACAAGGATCCCAACAAGTGCCGCAAAACCCCTGATCTTTCCTTAGCCAAAATATGAAAGTATGTACAATAGTATCAAAAGTATCCCAAGAGTCCAACCTGTAGAATGCCTCAGAAATTAGAATATATAGATCACTCTAACCCCTTTCCCCACCTCTAGGGGTCGAATTCCCTCTTCAGGGATCAGTTTCAACCAATTCTAATCATGGAACTACAATCTGGGCAGCTAACCACTTGCCTCTAAAAGAGTGGAAACTGATCCATTACATGATTTTTTACTCATTTGAGAGTGAATCTTCTAGAAGAGATAAAAACAAGCCAAAGTTACATGCAAAACATGAATTTACATCATAAAAACCCAAGAATTCTATCCATAGGCAAAACTGGTCCAAAATAGGCGAAATACTGAGCTGGCAGCTGAAAACTCAAAAAATCTCTAGGTGGGTCGCTCCTGAACTGCGTGGGTCGCTCATGTTCCAGGCTGATTTTGAGGTAGCTCCCGACATCCAAATTGAGCTCATGATAGCTCGTTGGAAAGCCCTGGATGTCTAATTTCCAACCCAAGTGGAATTTCGGAATTTGGAGTTGATTTGACCCTCCAAAACCTCATTCTCCCAGAGGTACTTCCTGCTGGTGCAAAAGGTGGCAGCAAGGTGATTTTCATGGTGTTTTGGAGCTGTTTGACCATCCAGATTTTGTTGAAATGCTAAGTTGACTTCAGAGGATGCATAATTAACCATGAAAAATCCAAAAATGTAAAAATCTCCTTCAGCAAGTGTCTCAAAAAAATGCGAGCGCATGAGCGCGCGACCCACGTAGCTGCAAAACCTGTTTTTTAGACCAAAAATTTGGAAATGACAAAATTTTCTCCGAATTTGCCCAAATTCGGAGCAGAGGTCCTCCATCATGTGTCTTGTGCACAGCCTGTGGAGAAGAAAGCGAGACCCTTTCCACATCACGTGGAGATAATACTCGCCGGGTCGATGAAGTCGGCAGGACCCCTTCCACCTCACGTGGAGATAGTACGCGCCGTGTCGCTGCAAATAAGGCCGTGTGGCCTCGCTGATATGTCTGAACCAAAGGAGTCATGATATGCCCAACCTCAAGCATGTCCGGCTGGTGTGAGGGCTCTCCTGCATCATAAACTGCCTCGGGAGGCTGCTGTGGCGCTCTGAAAAAGTCTCTAGAAATGAAATCCTCCCAAGTGATGCCCTGCTCTGCCAACTGATGTGACACCAAGATTTTGATCAAAGCGAAATGATATATACTCTTGTACTGCTGCACTGGGCTCGTCTTCTTCTGCACAAATGTAACCATCTTCTCTATGTTGCGGTATATGAAATAAGGAATATTCATCATACGCACCCTTGTGAAGTGCATCAGCAAACGAACATGATATGAGAAAAGACGGGCATACCTGCCTTCACAACTGAAATACTGAATAATGAGCCTCATGAGTGGTGCATACTCATCTCTCAAGAATTTGAATGGAAAAACCCTGCTCAAGTAAGCCACATATCCAGTTTTAACATATGGCTCATAGTGAAATTTCTCTAACTGCTTACCCTTGCTCCATTCCTCGCCTATGTTAGGTATGCCAGTGGCTTGAGCAATAGTCAAAGGCGAAACAACGAAATCAACCCCAGCAAGGTTTACCCGATTACCCCGTAAATGAAGAACAAACAAACGTGCTAATTCACGATGAGGTCGGGTTTGCACAACCATCTCACAAAATCTGAAACATGACAAGAATCGAAAACAATCCATAGCTAATGGACATGCCTGCAATCGAGCCAAAGAGGTAGGCTCCTCTCTGCGATGATCACCACTTATGTTTTCTCTGCGGGAACTCCGTGGCACATTACCTTCAGCCACCGAATCACTGCCTGACCCTGGCTCATATTCTGACTCTGTCTCTGACATATCTCTGATCAAACTTTTGGCAATGTGTATGCTGATATGAATGCAGTGAAAGCAAAATTAGGATGTATGTTTAACACTCAATCAATATCCCACCGCCAAAACACCATCAAGGAATCAAATTATGGATAAAATCTCTGCTTCAAATGGGCTGAAAGGCAGCATCTCTGTTTTGAATGCAAATGAAATTTTGACAAAATAGGAGCAGGCAACCTTCAAAAGTTTGAACACATCTAGTCAAAGGAGAGCATGGCATTAATAGTAATAGGTTTGCCTACGAGTTTATGACCATAAAGGTTTCAATAGGTCATTTGAAACAATGCTAACATTGGGCAAACAAAAACATGAGCAAATGCTAACATTGGGCAATGTGACTCATTACACACATGAGAAATGTGACTCAAAGGGTTTAAACATGGCATAACAATAACAATGGTGACAGTGATATTATGGTTATGAGAGCAGAGTGATTTTCATGTTTTATGAAAGGCTGACCATATCACTGTTTAAAATAGCAAACACACTCTTTACACCATTCATTTTCATTTCAACCCTGAAAACAATAATCTCATAACAGTGGGGTTTTAAATCTTTCATTTGCATATTAGAACCATGTATGATGACACAAATACGTTTGCAAACCCCAAGTAATTGAAGAAAACCTGCTTTGAAGGCAATTGGAGTCAATTCCGAGCCAATCTGGGCGCTCAAACACAATTCCGGAATGTTGTCTCTGCGTGGGTCGCGCAGGCTCAATTTGGGTCGCGCAGCCCAGGTGGGTCGCGCAGGTGCAAACCCACTGTGCTAAACCCGTTCTGTTTGGGTCGCGCAGCCCAGGTGGGTCGCGCAGGCTCAAGTTGGGTCGCGCAGCCCTAAAACACTGTCCACGCCTTCCAAAAATCCAAAATCGGCCTTCAATATTGCAAATACGTTTTGGGAGCGATGAAATCGGTTCAAATGAACTTGTTTGGCCTTTATACTCTTCACAAATATCTTCCCAATCAGATTTCATTTCAAATCTAACTTTAAACCCACATTACAAATGTTTTTGTAATTTTCACTTTGGCTTTTAAATACAAACTTTGCTTTGGCTTCTCTGAGGTCGATACTGATGATTTTATTGTCTTTTTGCAGGGATATGGCTGTCTTGGCTAGAGAAAAGACCAGGGGTCTGCTTTTACAATGTCTTCATGGCGGAATAATTAAAATTTATTACAAAATGATAATGACAAATTTCTAGTTCCAAAACAGAGTTTTGGACTAGAAATGTATTTTTTTTTTTAAAATGCTGATGATAATAAAAATAGAAATTCAAGTACTGGACTCTCCTCACCTTGCAGGCTTTATGACTAGTGTATAAATGACTCAAAAAACCCTAGACACCAAGACCTAGGACACTTATTGACATTTTAATGACCTCATACATAATGACAATGACTATAAATAATTTTTTGAGAAAATATTTTTAAAATAGCGCTGCAGGTATAACATGAGGAAACACAAAATGACACAACCCTTCGTCAGTTCATGGCATGATCCTAGTGATATGCAAAGAAGTGAAACAAGTGAGACACCTAATAATGAAAATGCAAAAGACGAAATGATCCTTGCTCCATTGATGGAGAGCGTGATGAAAGACTAACATTAGTAATGTTTCTTAGGATTTCTGCAAGGCTTGGTATGAACCTTCTTAAGAAGTTGATCTTTCTAATGAAAGATTGCAGCTCTTTGATGTTCCTAGGGTGACTGATCTGCAATATCCCCTCAATCCTCTTTGGGTCTATCTTAATCCCTTCTTTAGATATGATATGTCCTAAAAGTTTTCTTTCTTGAAGACCAAACAAAGTTTTCTTCGGATTTAAAGATAGACCATACTTTATACATTTTTCAAGGACCTTTCTTAGGTGAACTAGGTGTTCTTCATCATTTTTTGAATAGAAAGTTATGTCATCAAGGTATATCACAATGAAGTAACCTATTTCTTCAGAAAAATGCAATGTTCATGGCTCTTTGAAAAGTGGCCCCAACATTCATTAACCCAAAATGCATTTTGGCATACATGAAAATGCCCCAAGGTGTAGTGAAGGTGGTTTTGTGTTGATCATATGGATGTAGTAGCACCTAATTATACCCTGAAAAACCATCAAGAAAATATATTCTTTTGGATCCTACTACCCTTTGTAGTATATGATCCATCTTAGGTAAAGGGCAGTTGTATTTCAGGGAGGCTTTGTATAAATTTCTGAAGTCTATGCATAGCCTAATTTCCCATGTTTTCTTCCTCACTAATACAATATTTGAGACCCATTTTGAGTACCTGAGTGGGACTATTATTCCAGCATCTTCCATTTTTTTTATTTCTTTCTCAACTAGAGGCATTAGGACAAGTTTTATTCTGCACAATTTCTGATTAAATGGTTTCTTTTGTTCCTTGAGAGGAATCTTATGCTGAATGATGTTTGTATCATAAGACTTCAAGTCCTCATATCCCCATGCAAACACATCACTAAATTCTTTGAACAGCTCAATGTATTTCTGATTTATAAGAGCTGGCAGTGTTTTGGACAATTTTATCATTTTAGGTTTTTCTTCACTGCCTACGTTGCATTCTTCTATATCTATTTCAGTGGATTCTATTTTAGGCTTCCTAGAAACATCATTGAAATCAAACAATTCTTCTAAGGGGACAAGTCCTCTTGGTAATAGATTCTCTTTGAATTGCAATACCTCAAGGTCCTTTCTGTCTGGATCTCCACACATTTCTTCCTCATGAGGGTGTTCTAGAATATTTATATCAGCAACATAAGGTGGCTCTATTTTGTGTGTTTGCTCCTCAGTAGAGCAGTCCTCTTCATGATCTGAATCTGATTTTGGCATTTCAAACTCATTTTTGGACTGCAAGAAGTCTTCAATATGTTTGTCACCTTCAAACAATTGCCAATAATCTATGTTATCAGGGAATATCAGTCTACGTTTAACCTTTACCGTGTATTTTTCATAGGCATGAGGCAATTAGCAAGTGTTGGCAACGAATGCTAGTTCATTTGCAAGGTTGTTTTGAGTTCTTGGGACAGAGATAAGTTCATATTTTTCAAAAAAAATTAGGAGGTCTAAGGCAGCATTTCTATATTCTCTTAACCTGGGATTTTTGGCTGAATATTATCCTTTAATTTGCCTAATAATTAGCTTGAAATCTCCCTGAATGAAAATCTTCTTAGCTCCTATATTTTTCAACAATTGTTAACCTAGGAGAAGAGTTTCATATTCTGAAATATTGTTTGTACATTGAAAATCCAGCTTGTAAGAGTGACCCTCATTAGTGTTGTGTATCCAAACCCCTGCTCCTGAACTAGATTTTCCACAAGAGCCATCAAAGATCATGTTCCAAATAGTTTCAAGTTCAGATTCACCATTTTGTTGTTGTTCATGTCTGCTATGGTTTTGACTGTTATGTTCTTCATTTCGTGTTTGGTTTGACTGTTCTGACGGGTCTTGCTCTTCCTCTTTTTCAGCTACTTGTTCATTAATGTCATCTTCATTGTACAAAATAAATGAAACAAGGCCTGAATGGATAGAATAGAGAGGGGTGTTATTTGGCTTATCTTGGCTTCTTACCATGTATTTCATGTGAGTTTCTCTGTACAATCTTCTTGTTTGGTTAAAGACTGGAATGGTAGCATATGTCATGTCCATTTAGAGGGTTCCTTAGAGTTTGGCTCCCCATGATCTTGAAATCATGCCATATTTTGGGGGAATGTTAGCCACTACAATATCCATTAGAAGGCTCTTGGCTAGTATTTGTGCCAGATTAACACAAAGATCTTTGATTAGGCCGAGACATTTGACTCTACTTGAATCAAAAGAGTACAAGTATTTGTATGGTCTCATTATTTCAAGGCCTAATATTTCCATCACTACCTTTGGCATGAGGTTATGTGAAGCACCAGAATATAACATGGAATTGTGTAGGATTTTTTCATGGATGTTCAAACTGACATAGAATGGAGGCACACCTACCTCTTGAAACTTTCCCTCTACCTCTGGTCCAAACAAAAATTCTGGCTTGTCATCACTCAGATTTAGAGTATGAGTGTTATTTCCTTTGTTTAAAGCCTTCAAAACTTGAGATCTATATACATATTGAGTCACTAATTCAGTAATGGGTATGGCTATTTTTATCTTGGAAATTTCACTCTCAATACTTAATGGTGTTTTTGTTCACGATATATTTAAATTATTTTTATCAGACATTGTTTTTCAGCAACTCTAGTTTGCTGATTTTTATTTGGAATCTTAGTTAAAACAATTTTTTCAGGGCCACTAGTTGATGTACTAGGGCAGCTTTGGTCACCATGTTGTTGGTTGATTTGTTAAGAATTCTTAGCCATTGTGTTTGTATTTTCTGTTCTCTTTTTAGGACTGTTTTCAGGGGTCTTCCTCGCAAAAAATTCTAGTCTGTTCTTGTTGGGCTGTGAATACGACCACTTTTTAACACTTATTTCATTCATTTTTACTCTTCTTTATCATATCATTTATTATAATTTATTATATAAATCCATTTTATAATGATTTATGCTCTTATGGATGAATATTATTTCTTCTCCTTTATTTTTAATAAATTGATGATTATTATGCATAATTTTATCAATGATAGTTTATTAATATATTTTGTAATATCACTCACCATTTTAGCTTCCAATATATTTTTCAGATTGAATATTTGATCTCCAAATCACCATGAAATATTCCAACTCAGAAATTCGCTGGAATAAGAAGGGACAGTTTTGCGGTTGAGATTCTGGGCAAATGAAGAAGAATCTGGAAAATCTGGAACATGGGTTTTGTCTAGAACGGGCCCAATTAACTTTATTAAGGAATGGTTTTCCCAAATTCGGCATGTATTGAGATAAACGCAGGGTTATTTGAGCACGATTTTCTCATATTTGTTGTTGCGGCCGTCCTCCAAATCTCAGCTGCAAAGCCAAATTCGCCTTGCTCTTGTTGAAAGATTGTTGGAAATGTATTCTATGGTTGATCAAGTTGTTAGGAACAATCCAATATTGTTATGGGAGATCATATTTTCTATTTAATTTCTCCTCTTTCTGATTATAAAAGGAGAGCATGTATTGTGTATTGGAGAGGATGAAAAACAATGAATGATTATTGAATTCCCTTTGTAACATTGTAATTCCTTGACTCTTTTGAACAAAGAGAAACTGATGTAAAATAAATTCATGTTTTAATAATACAAAGAGGTGTTCTCGTTCCATTTCTCAAGCTCTGTAGTAGCCCAACGACGCTTTCATCGGCAGTTGAGGGCCTAGCCCTGGTGGAGCAATCTGCTGTTTTGCATTTATATTCTTTCATTTTTGTTGTGTGATAATTGCATTTGGATTTATTACGATTGCAGAGTTAATTATTGTTGAATTTCTTATTAGTATTGCCATGTTATATTAACGAATCGTGTTGCTGTTTCTTTATGATTTAACAAGAATCTCAACACTGTATAATTTATCTTGTTAATACCTTAATGGAGCTTCGATGTTCTATTTCCATTATGGTTTCATTCCACTTGCTGTTCTGTTTGATTGATATTCATTACAGATTGTTTTTCAATAGGATTGGTTATTTGATTCCTTTAATTTCAGTTTGCTATCCATTTACATTGTTGTTCATTTCAATTGATTAATTGCAAAGAATTTGGTTTTGAGAGCTTTCCTAGTTTCCTTTCATTAGCAGCTTTTAGTTCAATTTCTATTTCCTTTTAATTTCTTTCAAGTAGGACTATCAACTGTAGAGAACATTGGTTATTGCTTCCTCATTCCCAGATTGATGGTCTTGTTCCAGTTTGATTTCAATTACATCAATTTCTAGAAGATTGAGTTTGATTTCATTTCGATTGTTTTAAGATCACTAACTGTAGAGGATAGAGGTTATTGCTTCCAAGTCCCTAGATTGGTTATCTTGCATCAATTTCTAAGGGAAAGAGTTATTGCTACTATATCCCTGATCGATGTTTTGCAGTTTGATTTAATTCAAGTTTCAGAGCATTTCCATTTGTAATTAGGTTCCTTTACAAGCATTTGTTTATTCTTGAATTTAGAATTCTATACTACATCTTCACAACATTACTCTTAGATAATTGTAGCCTCAGACAGAGTACACTCTTGAAATAAAAAGTCGCTCTCGGATTGATAATTAATGTGAGATAAATAGGTGTTAAAAAGATACCTTTTATGCCTCAACAGTTCCTCTTGGGGATATCCCGAGTCTTCCTACTTCTGAGGTCATACTACCTATGAACCTCCATGATAGCATTTTCAAATCCTAGTTTGTATTCTTCAGAATCCTCATATGTTCTTTCCACTTCATTTGAAGAAAACAAACCTTATTCTTCTTCTATGAGAAAAACAATGTCCTCATTATCAAAGCCTATTAGATTCACATGGTTTTCTTCTGGCTCCTTAGTCTCTCTCTCCTCTTCATCTACAGAGTTTTCTTGGAAAGGAGGTCTGATTTGCTGGTTAGTTTCTCTTTGTCTTATTTGAGGAGGATCTCTTTTGAATTTTTGGTTTATGTTTTTGTTTTGAGGATTTGTTTGGTTTTCCCTAGGGGGTTCTCTTTCATTTAGGTTAATTCTGTTCATCATCCTTTCCATTGTCCTAACTAGACTGTCAATTTTAGCATCATATGTGGAGGCCATAGGTTCCTCTTTGTATGTAACCCTCTTTTTTGTTCTCATTTTAGCCCTTTTAGCAATTATATTGGCTTCTACACTTACTGCTCCCCTTTTCATGTCTTCTAAGGTAAGGGGATCTCTTTCTCTTAATTGGTAATCCATTTATGAATCAAATCCATCTGGAAATTTTATTAGGGCTAGGCCTTGTGGGGGTTTCATGTGGGGAGGAAGTGCATTATATACACTATTGAACCTAGTGCAATAGCCTTGAACACTCTCTCCAACATTTATTTTAAGGTTCTCATACTCTGATAAGATTTGAAGAGGATTTTTCTTAGTTTCTCACTTGTTTATGAATACTTGATGAAGGGATGGTAGATCATAAATTCTATTAGGGGCTAAGCTGCTGAACCATTTCTTTGCTTCTCCCCCTAAAATCTGGGGCAAACATTCTCATTTTTATGGTCTTATATTCTATTTCTTGGTAATCAAAAGCATCATACATCTTGTCTACATGTTGTTGGGAAGTTGTGGGACCAGTCCCATTAAAGTGAGGGATTATAGATTGATAGTCCTATGGCATAGGCAATAAAGTTTGTGGTAGTACCAATGGGGCATACCATGCTGCCATGATTTGAGGTAAAGGAACCCAAGGAGGATTTATAAGGGGAGGGTTTATGAGTGGAGGCGGAGGATGAAATGGAGGCATTTGAAAAGTGGATGTATGAGTGGGGGTACCTGATGTACTTGGACCAGTTAGTTGATATTGGGCAGATTTGGAACGAAAGGAATCAAAGTGTTGGAGAAGCTAAGGATCAAGAGGAATGGAAGGAGAGGCTTCTCTACTAGGACTTTGTTGTAAGATGGTAGGCTCAAGGTTTATTTTGTCTATCCAAATTTGAGACTTAGTTCTGAATATGTTTCTTCTATGGTGTAAGTCAAATTGGGTATCTTGCAAGGATGTAAGGTTTTTAGGAAAGGAGCTTGCTTTGTGAATTGGTCCAACAATAGTTGAATCTTCAGTCCTAGAACTTTTTCGTAAGATTCTTTTTGGGTCATCAACTATAGCAGGAGGGTTTGGGTCAGGGTGAGATCTGGTGCAGATTCTTTGTGAAGCTATATTTCAGACCTGAAATACAGAGAGGCTGAACACTTGTAACAGTTTGAAAAATAGACCTATATGTAAAATTACTAAATTCACACAGTATGTGGCTGGGTTTTATACTATTAGGATTGATTAATACATTACTAGGGGAGTTTGTGAGAACCAATGGACTCAACAGGCCTACTGAAAACCAGTGGAGTCACCAGGTGGATGATGCTAATTTTTTTGAGGATTTATTTGTTATCCACCATCAACAATTGGATACCAATCTTGAGATATTTTTGGGTTTTATGAGTTCTTTATATAACACTAAGATTTTCAATGAGTGTCCCTAGTGGAGTCGCCATTATGTTAGGTCCCTGTAATTTGTTAGATTGGTAAGAAGAAATAAACAAGGGTAACATCAAACCAACTTTGGAGTCTTAGGACCTAGCCTTCCTGGACTCAGAGAAGGCTCTCTCTATATTTGTATAAATATATAACTTGATTGATTTAGGATTTTGATTTTAGGCTAGTTAAAATGATAGGGATTGTTTGTTTTGTTTGTTTGGGTGCTTGTTAAGAAGAACATATAGAGTGATATAAATTCAAACCATTGGGCTATGGATTTTGTGAAAGGTTTGAAGGGTAAAACAACAAATCAAGGGTGTTCCACAGGGAAAGTTTAACAAAGCCAAATGGATCTTAATAGCTTATGTGGGTATGAAATGAACACTAAGTTGTGAGTTTCGTAGCTTAAAGGACCAACGAGAAATATATCTGACTTTTTTGATAACTGCTGGTGTCTTTATTCAACTCCTGGCAAGGGCGCAACACCAGTGCAAATGCGCAGAACCATGAAAAAAAAGGGCCTGTCTTGTGGCCAACTTTCGGAGGCCTTCCCAATGTCCAAATGTGCTCCATGATGGCTCATTGGAAAGGTATTTGAATCTAGTGTCGAAATATGCTTTCAATTTCCAAAATGGTTCCTGTATTCTCTATCAAAAACCTGTTCTCCCATGACTGGTAAACGTGCAGCGCAAAGGCCAAAAATAGGGTAGAAACATGATTTTTTAATGGTTTTTGGCCTTTTTAAGGGACTATTTTTTTTCCGAATCTCCTGAAAATTTCTGAAGTTGATGTACTTGTCAATAGGAACATGAATATGTTGACAATTTTCCATTTGGATGGACTAAAAAAGAGCGCAGCACCAGTGGCGCTGTGCGTTTGGCACAATTTCTGCATGTCAAATTGTCAAAAAATCAAAATGTGCACAAAAGTGCCAAAATTGGAATATTTCTTGTTGATCAAGGGTTAGAGGCCTGGAGGGACACCTCAGCAAGAATATTGAGCTTCTATTTCTCCTTTGACTCGGTCAAAGCTCGAATCTTTGCATGGGCACGTTTGAGCTTGGCCCTTGCAATCCTGTTTCTCATGGTACAATGTCTTGCCATCTTCCTCTAAATGTCAGTGTCTCTGTTTTCCTTCTCTATTAGTCCCTCCATATGCAAATTGGCTCTCTCAATCCAATAATTTCTTTCCCCGTCAATATCTATGGCAAGCAGCTCACTTAGAGTAAGCTACTCTACCAATTCTGCCTCTTTCTGCATTTCTCAGGCTAAAGCCCTCTTCAGTCCAATGGTCCTCGGTCTCTGTCTAGGAATTTGATCTCCCTCATCATCACTATCATAAAAAATACCCAAGGTCTCATCCAGCAAAGCCTTGGCCTTTCCTGCGTCTCTCTGAGCTCTGATTGCCCTAACCTCATTGATGGTTTGCTTTGTCTTCAATGTTGTGAAGCCAGCTCCAAAAATAGAAGAAAAGAGATATTAACGCCTTAGAAATAAGCCACTTTGAGGGGGAAACCTCCAATACATTACATGAATGAACAATTATTGGATGATACAAATTACAAAACATCCTTCCTATATATAGGAGTCCATGGGGCCACAATGTAATCCTAGCCGACGTAACAATAATAATTTAAGGGCACAATAATAACAATATGGGGGTTACAGGGGTACAATAATAACAATAATAAATAGGAGGTTCTAAGGTTCTTTCTAACAATAATTAAGGACTATACTAGTAATATGGATATAACATTGCCGCTCTTAAAAAAGTGTTGTCCTCAATGCTTTGTATCTAGGTATACATAAATTCTCATCTCATTAATCTTTTGTGGGTAAGTTCTTCCACTTGATGAGATACTCTGAAATTGATCGATTCCGTAGCTATCGAGTTCTTGTTTCTGTGACCGCTTCAGGTTCCAATACGATTTTTCCTTCCTCATCAAGTTCTAGAAATATTGTTTGAACTGGAAGATTTTCACCTATAACCTTCTTTAAGCATGAAACATGGAAAACTGGATGCACTCGTGAAGAAGAAGGAAGTTCCAATTTGTATGTCATAGTACCAATATTTTGCAACACCTTGTAAGGACCATAGTACTTTGGTTACAATTTATTATCCTTCTTAGCTTGCTTGAGGGACATTTGTTTGTATGGTTGTAGCCATAAAAATACCTGGTCTCCCACATCAAAACTTCTCTCGCTGCGATGTTGATCTGCCTATTGTTTCATTCGATTTTGTGCCAAATTCAGGTTATCCTTTAAGAGTTGGATAACGTCTTGTTGATGCTCGATGTGATCTTCCAGTGCTTGAACCTTCAAATTTTCTCTTAAAGATGATGTGATGGATGGTGGATGATATCCATAAAGTGCCATAAATGGGGCCATTTTTGCTGCAGTATGGAAGGAAGTGTTATACCACCATTCAACGAGAGGTAACCACTTGACCCATTTTGTTTGTTTATCAGATACAAAACAATGAAGATATCCTTCCAAAAATTTATTTACTATCTCAGTTTCATCATCAGATTGAGGATGATAAGATGAGCTATGAGCTAATTGATTATGCAAACAAGAAAATAACTTTGTCCAAAAATTTCCAGTAAAAATGGGATCTTTGCCGCTCACAATAACCCTTGGGTTTCCATGTAGCTTTTGAATTGTGTCCATAAATGTAGTAGAAAATTTACTTGCTTTAAATGGATGAGATAATGCACAAAGGTGTGCATACTTGGTAAGTCTATCAACTATCACCATGATGACACTCTTTCCTTCAAACTTAGATAAACCTGTGATAAAATCCATTGAAATCTCCTCCCAACGTTGACTTGGAATGGATAAAGGTTGTAAAAGACCTGGGGTCTTAACTGTCTCAACTTTATTCTACTAGAAAACCACACATTCCCCCACAAACTTTTGAATATCAGATTTAAGGCCATCCCAAAAAAAATATTTCTTCACCCTGTGGTAAGTTTTTAAAAATCCTGAGTGTCCTCCTAAAGGAGAAGTGTGCAATTCCAAAAGAATCTTTTGTTTTAGTTGGGAATTCTTACAAAGATATAAGCGATCTTTGTACCATAAGGAATCATTTTTCTAACTAAATGTATCAGATGTACTAGGATCTTGCTGCAACTTTTGAATGAGTGTCCATACATCTTTGTCCTTCTTCCATTCATCTCTTGCTTTGATTATCCAATCTGGTTGGATAATAGAAATGGCACAAAGCAATGCTTCCACCTCTTCATTCTTTCTTGAGAGTGCATCTGCAACAACATTTAGCTTCCCTTTTTGTATATTATTTCAAAGTCATAACCCAACATCTTTGTGACCCATTTTTGCTGCTCTTCTGAAGATAGTCTTTGTTCCAAAAAGTGTTTAAGACTATCATGATCAGTTTTTACCTTGAAGTGTCTTCCCATTAGGTAAGTTCGCCATTTATTTAGTGCATGCAGTATTTCTAACATTTCCTTCTCATAGATAGGTTTCTATAAATACTTTCCTTTGATTGGATGACTTTAAAAAGAAATGGGTCTTCCTTCTTGCATTAAAATAACACCAATTCCATTTCTTGAGGCATCACATTCCACAATAAAGGTTTTTGTGAAGTCTGGCATAGCTAAGACCGGTGCCAGGCACATCGCCTCTTTAAGATGTTAAAAGGCCTTAGTTGCTTCAGGAGTCCATGAAAATTCATCTTTCTTCAATAATGTTGTTAGAGGTGCTACTATTATCTCATAATTCTTAACAAACTTGCGATAATACCCTATTAACTTAAGAAATCCTCACAACTGCTTTATGGTTGTGAGGACTTTCCATTCCTTAATGGATTTAATTTTTTTAGGGTCCACCTTAAAACCCTCGTGAGATATAATATGACACATATATTCCACCTTTTGTACTCCAAAGAAACATTTGGATGTTTTTGCATATAATTTTTTCTCCTGCAATAGTTTGAGCACCCTGTCAACATGTTGAACATGATCATTCCAAGACCTGTTGTAGATTAGTATATCATCAAAAAATACTAGCACAAATTTTCTAAGGAAGGGTTTGAAAATGGAATTCATCAACCCTTGAAATGTATAAGGTTCATTGGTAAGGCCAAAAGGCATGACCAAAAATTCATAATGACCCTCATGAGTTCGAAATGTTGTTTTCAGAATATCTTCAATCTTCATTCTAATTTGATGATATCCTGAATGAAGATACAACTTGGTAAAATAAATTGCTCCATGTAATTCATCCAATAATTTATCAATCACAGGAATGGGAAATTTATCTTTAATTGTGAGCTTATTGAGCTCCTTATAATCCGGACACATGTGCCATGATCCATCCTTCTTGTGTACCAATACTACATGAGTAGAGAAAGAACTTTGACTAGGTTGAATTATACCCTCCTCTAACATTTCTGCAATCATACGTTCAATTTCGCTCTTTTGGACATAAGGATATCTATAAGGCATGATGTTTGGAGGAACAATTCCTAGAATCAAATGAATAGCATGATCATGATCACGAATAGGTGGGAGTCCTTTGGGAGTTTCAAACACCTTGGAATGATTGTCCAAGACTTTTTGGAGATCTACAGAAATAGATGATTTTGATGTTGGAACTTCTAGTGAGCATAATTGTGCAATTATGCCTCATTTTTTTTTCTTTAGAAGATTTTTCATGACATTAGAGCTTATTATATTTCCCAGCTTCCTTTCCTTTCCCTCTGAAAAAAATTTCAAGAAAATTTCTTGAAAATTAAAAGCTACCATCCCCAAAAATTGTAGCCATTGTACTCCTAGTACAACATCATCACCTCCCATAGGAATGGAAAACATTGGACTATTCAATACATGTTCCCCCATGGTTAGCTTGATATTATGGCATTTTTCAGAGAAATTTATAGTTCCTCCACTTGCAACCATCACTTGACATTCTGGTGCTGCGTATAGGAAACAATTCAATTCCTTGGCTACCTTACAATGAATAAAATTATGGGTGCTACCTGAATCAATCAACACTATTACCTTTTTCTTCTTGATGTGTCCTTCTATCTTGAGAGTTTGAGGAGTGGTAATTCCTGCCAATGCATTACATGATATGGTCGGACTCATTTCTTCCTCTTCTAGGGCTAGTTCCTGGTGTATATCCTCTTCCTTTGAAGATTCTTGTTCATTTTCTTCTTCCTCTTCACAATCTATGAAAAATAATTTATTCTCAGCACACTTATGACCTTTAGTGTATTTTCTGTCACAACTGTAGCAAAGATATTTTGCTCTTTTTTCTTCCAATTATTGTGGTGTCAACCTTGTAGGTTGTGGAAATATAGGAGTAGCAACACTTCCATCTTTTAGAAATGAGTGGTAGGCTTCCTTGTCGCCATAATTTTGCATTCAATTTTTCTTGCCAACCTAAATGCCTTCTTTAATGAATCAGGTTCCAAAACATGAACTTCATGTTGGATGTTATCCTTTAAAGTACCTATGAAGAGATCAATACTATGTTCCTCTCGAATATCAGTTACCCTTATATTCAATTTTTGGAAGTCCTCAATGTGCTCCCCCAATGAACACTTTTGTTTGAGATTTATCAATTGGATAAAGAAAGTGTTGCTCTTTGTATCCTCATAATGTGCTATCATTTCCTCTGTAAAAATTTACCAAGTGATAGTTTTTTTACGGGAGCAAAGCCATAGATACCATACAAATGTATTTTTTTCTAAATGTAAAGTTTCAATGCGTACCTTTTGTGTGTTTTGCACATTATGGAGATCAAAATATTTCTCCATCTATAGTATCCATGTTACAGGATCCTTTCCATCAAAATTCCTCATATCCATTTTTGGAATATGGTGGTTCTTCCCTCCAACATTAGAGTTTATGAAATCATGATTAAAATTTATTTTGTTCTCATCATGAGTTTCCTCTACTATATTTTCACCATTAGGAAACATTTCCTGTATCAACTTTGTTAAACTTTCCATCGCTTCTTTTATATCATTCTTCATTTTTTCCATCTTAGCTTCCATGTCATCCATCCTAGATTCGATGCCAGCTTCCATGCCATCCATCTTAGCTTCCATGCCATTCTTCAAACCATCCATCTTAGATTCCATGCCTTTCCTCAAAACTTCCATGTCATTTTTTGTTGCTCTTTGCGAGAGCGAAATTTGTTGCACTTGCTCTTGTAATTTTGATATGTGATATTGCCATTCTTTGCCTTCATGAGTCATAGTAGAGCCTTCTAAAGGCTTAATGGGTGTTGAATTATTTTTAGGGGCCATTTGAGAATCCAATACTGATATCTATTCTACAATATGCCCTTGGAATCAATTCAACTTGATTCTTCAAACAAGACTTATGCAATTCGGAAAAAAAATACACATCTTTTACTTGCTTTTGAGGAGCTCTATATTGAAATTTACTTATCTCATACTTGCATATCCTCAATATCTTCAATTCAGCCCTATAGTAGTCCTCTGAAGCTTCTTTCAAATGCCACAGGTCTGACTTGATTTGGATTCTTCAAGGCAAAGTTATGTCCAATATCCCACAATGACCTAATTATGGACTAGCTCAGTAGAGCGAAATTGTACGACTTGACACGTGTCACTGTTTTCTCCTTTGGATCTGAAATTTATAGATAGGAAACTATAGTCTGTGTAATTCCAGTCTCTTTTTATAGAATTCCAATCCTATGCTCAGAGGGAGTTATGAATATTTTCCCACGATCACCTCTTTGAGATGAAATTCAAGAGCCTGAAAAAAAACCTAACTTCCATAGATCATATCTCTAACAATATTGTGAAACAAGCTCTAAGAATTTTGCAGCGATGTTCCTTAGGATTTCAGCTTTGTACTCTAAAATTTTTAGCTTTTGAAACTTTGTAGAAACAAACTTATAGAAAAACTTCCTCGATGACCATTTTAAGTGAAATTCAGGAGCCTGCAAAAACCCTAACTTCCACAAATCATATCTCTGAAAATATTGTGAACCAAGCTCTGAAATGTTGTGATGATGTTCCTTAGGATTTCGAATTTGCACTCCTCTAAACATTTCAGATTTTGAACCTTCGTAGAAAAAAAATTATAGCTAAAATTCCACAACCCTATTTGGAGCAGCGAAACCCTAGAATCCAAAGCTCTGATACTAAATGTTGTGAAACTAGCTCCAAAAATAGAAGAAAAGAGTTATCAACACCTTAGAAATAAGCCACTTCGAGGGGGAAACCTCCAATACATTACATGAATGAACAATTCTTGGATGATACAGATTACAAAACCTCCTTCCTATATATAGGAGTCCATGGGGCCACAATATAATCCTAGCCGACCTAACAATAATAATTTAAGGGCACAATAATAACAATATGGGGGTTACAAGGGTACAATAGTAACAATAAGGGGGTTACACTAACAATAATAAGGGACTATACTAGTAATATAGGGACCTAACATTCAACTTTTGATTCTATAACTCATGAAAGTTATTAACATTCTTTTCTCTACAAATATTAGCTTGAAGCTCACTAATCTTGGCATATTTACCTCTGATCAATGCATTAGTCATTCTAACCTCATCTTCATCATCAAGGTCAATCAACTGAAAATCTTGCTTAGTTTCATGTTTGTCCTCCTCCTCAAAAGTGATAGGCTCTATAACCTTTTCCTTGCCCTTGTCTACTTGTTTTGCTGATGAAGAAGGCATGGCCCCTTTCACTCCAAATGAAGAAAAGACATGCCTATGGCCTCTCTGATATGTCAAATGAAATTTTTCAATGTCAATCATTTTAGTGTCAGCTGTCTCAATGTCCCTTTCACTGCTTGATGCTCTGGTATCATGATATGAGGGTGAAGGGTTGTGGAAAGGTGACGGGGAAGGATCAACTTGAGGTGAACGGATATGAGTGGGTGGATATGTATGAGCAATGGGATGTGATGGAGAAGGGGATATGGGAGGATGAGATGATGAATGAACATCCTGCTGAAGATGGCCAGGTGGAGTAGTGAAAACCTCATTCGTAATGAATGCATCACATGAAATGTTTTTCTGCTAAAGCTGATGCATAACCACCATCTTGATGATTGAATGATGAAATAGGCTCTGAATTTTCTGATTATAATCCATATTTTGCACAATGTAAGCCATCTTATGAATTCTACATAAAATATAATAAGATACGTGTAGCATTCTAACTCTAGTGAAATGCATAAGAAGGCAGAAATGGTATGAGTAGAGGCAAGAAAACCTTCCCTCACAAGTGAATTATTTCATTATTATCCTCATCATGGGCACATACCACTCATGGAGATGAGAGAAAGGGAAAATGGACTTCTTGTGATCTTTGTACCTAGGTTTGAGGTACGGTTCATAATAGCTCATGTCTAAGTTTGCTTGTCTAAACCACCTCTCTCCCACACTAGGTATCCCTGTAGCAGCTGCAATGACATTGGTGGACATCTCAAATGTAACTCTAGCAAGATTGACCTGCTTGTCATGTAGATTGATGATGAATAATCTTGTTAACTCTGGGTGATTTTGGATTTGCTGCACTCTCTCACAAAAGTAAAAAAAAACCCACATGTTTAAAACAAGATACAGTGAGAGGAGAGGCCATGAGTTCCCTTGTGGTGATGGGTTCAAAAATGTTTATTTTCTCTCCCTTCTGACCATTTCTCCTTATCATTTGTGCCTCACCAACAATGTCACTTTTTTCTTCCTCTGACATCTTCAAATTCTGATTTATTGTAATATTCCCAAAAGGGGAACACATCAATATATGAACAAAAAACTAGAAATAGCAGTGTAAATAAACTCAATAACATTGGAGACCAATATGGAGACATAAAATCATGTATTAAGTCAGAAAATCCATACAAAATAGTGAGACATGAATCATATACAATGAGGAAACAAGCCTCCCATAAGAAATCACTCCTAAAAATGAATTGCTGCTACAATACAAAATTACAGAAGACTGCTATAGCGTAGTTATAAATACACTACCACACCAAAGTAATGTACAAAATATGTAGGGTTTTTATATGCCTCAAAAGATATGACAAATACAAATCTATGCTTTACACAAGCTCCTAAAAAGAACCCAAAAAGGGTTTTCAGAAATACACCCTATACAAGATGGGATATAAAGACATATGGCTGAAGATTCATTGAAAACTGAAGCACAAGTGTGTAGAGCACTGAAATAATGTAGATCTGATGTAGATGCCCTCAAAGGCCTCCTCTAATGAAAGGCCAAATCCTCCAATCACAGGAAAACACTCCAAAGGAGCCACAAGATCCCTCACTGAAGCTACCCTCGAAAATAACGCAATTCCCAACTAGAACAGGGCTGGAAATGATGGGAAATAGTTTTCCTAGTGCCAAATATATGAAATATGTCCAAGAGACCTCCAAATTGATCTCCCAAGAGATGGAATCCTTCCTCTTATGAGAAACTAGCTCAGAAAGTGGGTTTCTCAACCCTCCACTGCAACACCCTGCAACATAGCATAATACCCTGCAGAAACTACGCTGATGAAGAAATTTGTAGCTTGGCTTGAAAAATTTAAGGTGGAAATGAATGCAATGCTCTTCCAAGAGGCCTCTCAAGGAAAGAGGTGGGATTCCTTCTCAAAAACACCCAATGCTAAACAACAAAACAATCTCAACTAAACAGCTGAAGAATGCAAGTAATCTAAACATACCATAGAAAAATAATAATCCAAAACATCCCCCATATGGCTGCCATCCTCTTCCTTAAATATATTATGAGCTTACTTTCCCTTTTCCCCACTCAATTAGGTCATTTCCTTCATGATATCGATCTCCCTCCAAAACTGTGTTATTCCTCATTTAATCTCCACTCCCCCATAACAGCGTTGTTGAATTGGTCAAAGTTGACTGAATCAACATGATCCAACCCATATTCACACTTGGAGGTTCTTTATTTGGCTGCTAAAAAGGTCTCCTTTCACACTTGAAGTGTTTTTATTACTGCTAAGGAGACTTATGGGCTTCCACACCCACTTATTAACTTTACCCTAGTGATAAAAAAACTATAATATTCCATTTATTTGAAGGCTAAATTTTTGGAATATTACGGTCCTCCCCCTCCAAAAAATGTTTCTTTTTTCTCAAGAAGCTGGCAAGGAGAGAAAAATTCCTCCCCCTCCTCCTCTTGTGGCCTCCTCATCAATAGTCCCCACCAACACTCAAAATAATACGCAATAAATTTTTCCCCTCAAGTGGTTCCTCCCAATTATGTAAAAGAAAAAATGGCTCACATCATGAAAAGGTGGAAGGTGTAAGTGGACACCTTCTTATTTTCCCATGGCCTCCTCGGGGTAGGAGAGATGAAAAACATAGGGGATCTCATTCCTAATGAGAGACTCCAATATATATATCATCCAAATGAAATGAGCCATTATAGGTAGCTCATCAAAGAAATCCTCAACCCTTTGGTTTATGCGATGTATTGGGGCTGCATGGAGAGATTAAATTTTTGCACCCAAAGTTGTTTCTCTCTCCATTTATGGTATGTATGGGGTTGATGCTGATCTTGGGATGAAATGCCTATGGCCTCAGAATGACCCAAGTCTGCCCCAGCAAAACATTCATGAAGTGCCTCCTCAAGAACTCAAGCTCTCCAAATGGCTCCTCCCACATGAAGAAAAGAGAAGTAGTGTGGCAATCATGGTTGGTTTCCCATGGTCTCTCCTGAAACATGCAACATATAAAGTAGGTATAATCACACCCCAAATACGCAGACCTCAACTCTTGTACTGCCACCCTCCCAACAAAGCTTCCCATAAACATAAGAACATCATCAATATATGGAAGAAAAAACAAATAGAAACAAGTTGCCATATGACAATCGTAAGGTGGATCATAGTTCCATATATGGAACCGGCACGGGGAGCATCCTTTGCACACTTATCAAATTTTTTTTATAAAATGCATTTTTAGCCACTTTTTTGTTGCCACAATCATCTAAAACATATGATCATAAAAGTAAAGTGTGGTGCCAATGGTGCACAACAAGAATCATGTGGCCTTCCCCACAAACCACCAATAGCATGGCCATCATCAATGCTACAAATGGCCTCAAGTACATAAAAATACCATATACAATAAGGAATGACCCTCCTTGGTACAACATGTTGCTCATATAAAGTAAAGTGCAAGTTATAATTAAAAATGTGCCTTCTCTACTATGCACTTTGGTCATTGAAAGTGAAATGGCTCAATGAAAGCTCTCCTCACTCTCAATGAGTAGGGAAGTGGTTGTCACAACTATTCATCACCATCTAGGCTTTCTCTCTCCTCGTGCTGATATACATCCTGTGAATACTACCAAATGAACTCCTCCATCGAATGATATGCATCCAAAATTTTTCCAGGAAAAGTCACATGTCTTTCATACAGCGGCTTCTTCTTGGCTCATAAGCTCTAGTAAAGATTATTGCAGAATATATGACCTCATCATCACCATGTATCTATCTTCTCCCTGCAGGTCATCGAAGATCATGCAAGCACCAAGATCCTAGAATTACTCTACAACGGTTGAGACTTCCAATATGGATCAACCCTCTTAAGGGACGATCTTGAAAGATGCGAAATGTGAAGCTCCCCACATGCTTGTCTTCTCATTTGACATCCCCCCATTCCAAATTCATCCTCCAAAATGCTTCCATGCCCATCATAAAACTTCTTATGCTCAAATAGAAGTGGTGACCTTTGGAATTTGGCCTCCCCATGATAAACTACCATCGAAAAATAATCTCCACTGATATTGGCCAATGTAAGCATGAGTGGCCTCCATATACTCCAATAAATGGAGGATTCCTTCCTCGAAAGGAAGTACCCTCTATTTCTCCAAATCCATGGAGCGGCTCCCTTGCACCCACTGGTATGGTGCCATCCTCTCTTTAACAATATACGTCGGTGCGGAATATGTAGTGGGAGTGGGTGATGCTAAAATGAAGTGTGCCTCCTCTCGAGTCTACCCCGGACTCTCTCTGTATATCAAGTCCTCCCAAGGTCCCTACCCCTATAGAACCAATGAGTGGTGCAACCCAGTGAATCATGTCTCCTAATATCTGATCTGGTGGTCTCCCCCGGTGGAATGCCTCCATGCGGTGAGACATAAATGTCAATAGTAGACCACAAATATGGATGGACAACTTTGTCCCTACTGCCCTTACTATACCGTCAGGGCTACCTCTTCCATGCATCAACTGCTGATGTAGATAGGGATGTGTGCTCATTAGTGAACATCTCCCTACCTTCTCCTCTCACCGCAGGTTTCACAATCATGGTTTCCGCGATTGTGTTATGAAATATCACATATGAAATCCTTAGGAACTTCTTGCGATGACGAAATTCCTCTTGTTGGAGCAAGTGCTCCATCTACCTCTGCATGAGGTGCTAGATATGCTCTAGATATGGCGGCGTTGTTGCCCCCGGCCTTCTCTTCCTCTTCAATATGAATGGGAGTCACTTTCTCAATAAGAGGATCCTTTTTTGAAAAGGGATCTTCATGCCCTCTTTTCCGGGTATAAGATAGAGATATTGCCTCTAGCAAGGTATTATGAAATATGTTAGCCTCTTCAAAAGTTTTATGAAGTGGAGTTGAGTTTGTAGGTCCTTTCAACCCTTACCAAAAGTTTGGTTTGTTTGGTTTTAACTCCATCAAGGTGTTTCAGAATGTTTTCCATCAAACCTTTCCACTAGTCTCCTAGTGAACTTTGCATAAGTAGATGTATGTGCATTTTTAAAGAAAAGGACTCAAATATCCACCGAGCATAGGCCTTACACTCAACATGTAGTGCTACAAATTTTATGGCTTTATTCTACCGAAACTTGGTGTTGCTCCAAATAGGTGTCTAGCTCCTCACCCAAGCTCTAGCTGAACATTTAGGTGAACCATCAAAAGTAGATAGAAAAAATCTGCCATATCATCTTTGTGATCCTCTCCACTTTGATCTTGAAAAACTCTTGGAAGTTGATGTGATCTTTGAACCTATTAGTTTGAGATTCATATTCTTGCGGATAATCACTAAGAGTCTCCATCTTTGGCATTTTATTCTTCTCCCATCTCCCTCATAGTAGATATGGGCATGTGGCTTGCGTTGTGAATCATAATGTGTGGCTACATGCTTACACTCATCATGTGAAAATCTAGAGTTTGCTTGATTCAAACCCTCTTGATGATTCTCTACATCTCCCTTCTCATCTTCTTGAATCCCCCTTAATGCTACGCATTAGTTTGAAAAAGAAGCTTTGAGAGAAGGGAAAATTTTAAGAGAATTTGGAAAATTATCTTGAATTTTCAAAAATTAGCCAAATCTCACTAAGCCCTAATATGAAAACTATAAAATGTTTATTGATATATTTGTAAAATTATTCAAATTTGTAATGGTTTTATATATACTCTACATATAATGTTGGCAATTTTTAATGTAAAATAATTTTATATTGTAAAATTTGGGCGAGAAATATTTTTTTAATAAAAAAGGAAATTGACAAATCTTTTTTTGGAAAAATCATGGAAAATTAGCCCTGCGAATATTAGCCCTAAAATTTTCCACGTATTTGAGAGCTTCTCTTACCCTCTTCTTAAGTAATGGAGTCTTATTCTTGTCTTTTTTGTACATCTCTTCTTTAAAATCTCCTTATGGTGACATATTTCTTGGAATGTACAGTGAGCCAAGATTATTCTCTGATGCAATTTAACACTATTCCCAAAGGAAAGCAACAATATATGAACACAAAATTTGGAAATAACGGTGTAAATCAACTCAATAACATTGGAGACCAATATGGAGACATAACATCATGTATTAAGTCAGAAAATCCATACAAAATGGTGAGGCATGAATTTATATACAATGAAACAAGCCTCTGAGAAATCACTCCCTGAAGACGACTATTGCTACAATACAAAATGGCGAGCGCATACGGTGTAGTTATAAATACCTTGCTATAGAAAAAATGTACAAAATATTTAGGGCTATTATATGCCTCAGAAATATATGACAAATACGAGATCTATGCTTTACACAAGCTCCTACAAAGAACCGAAAAGGGTTTTTCAGAAATACACCCTATACAAGATGGGATCTAAAGCCTAGGGCTGAATATTGGTTGCAAAAAATTAAGCACAAGATGTGGGGATGAAATAATGTATATCTTATGTAGATCCCCTCAAAGGGCCTCCTCGATGAAGGCTAAACCCTCCAATCACGGAAAACACTCCAAAGGAGCCTCAAGATCCCCTCCACTAAAGCTTCCCTAAAAGATAACACAATTCCCGGACGGAAAAATCTTTGAAATGATGGGAAATAGTTGGCACAGTGCCAAAGATATAAAATATGTCAGAGAGCCCTCCGAGTTGATCTCCCCGAGAGATGTAATCCTTCCTCACTATGAGAAACTAACTCAAAAAGTGGGTTTCTCAACCCTCTGTACCACACTAACCTGACACAATACCTATGAGAAGCGTGGCGATGACAAAATATGTAGCTTGGCACGAAAACTTGAATGTGAAATGAATGAAATTCTCTTCAAGAGGCACTTTTTAGTCAATTTAGTGTCTAAATTTCTAACATAAATTATCGACCGAAATTTAGTAAAGCTGATGAAGTGTGATGCACTATATGTGCCTAAGTATCCCTTTTTCTTACTTCGTTGTTTTTAGTGTTTTATTGATGTTTTGGGGTTTATGTTTGATTCTTAGTATACTACTCTATGCTAAAAGATGAAGTTAGATCTATGTCAAAGGAGAAAATGAAATGTAATAAATGAATTAAAACGAGAGTTTATTTGCAAGTTTTGTTCTTAACTGAAAATAGTGAAAACAGAAGTCCTAATCCATGGATATTACGGCTTCTAAATAGAACATTCATGAAATGAAAAGTAACTCAAAACTACTACAACTTAATCGATTCATTTAGTTAGAGATTTGTTGGAATAGCTTGTGAAAAAAGATTAATTCTAATGCAATGAGGATCTCCTAAAACACTAAAAGGAAATCTTTGAAAGCAAAGCGAGTAACGTAGAACATTACGGTGAAATCTCATTCGTGCGATGAGGAAGTTTTATTACGGAGAGAGCTTGAGAGAAAATATTGCTATGACGCAGCAGCCGGAATCTCCTATGAAATCGTGAAACAACTTATAACGGCACTACAACTAAATCTCATTCATGAAGTTGAGAGGTTTTGACGAGCTTTTGAAAGAGATCGATCATAATAGCGATGAGGATCTTCTGCGAAGCAGAAGCAATCAATAACTTTCACAATATTTACAGCTGAGTCTCATTCGCGAATTAGGAGGTTTATTAGAGAAAATCTTTTGAAAGAGACTATAGCTACGCAGTATAACGAGGATCTTCTTTTTAACACAAATAACAAAAAATGAAAATGCTAATAGCGAGAATATCACGGTGAGATCATTCATTTAATGCAAGAGATGTATTGGAAGAGCTTGAGAAAGAGACTAACTAAAATATCATGAGGATCCTTTCTATATAAGAAAATGACATGAAACATAATGCTAAAAGCTATGATTTCGAAGAGAAGCATTCTAAGTAAGGAAATATGACCAAAACGAAATTGAAAACGACTTATCTATAAAACATGTAAAACCTCCTCGGGCCATAACGAGCCCTACGCTACAATTCGGTGTAATCCTTAGCTCCTTGAAGATGTGATCAAAACAACATCTAAGAACTAAACTTCTTTATTGATAAACTCACAAATCTACATCCCATTCCATTTTAAGCTTTGTTACAAGACACTCTATAATCCTTTCTCTTCTTCTCCTATGTTTCTCCACCTTTTTGATAGGAGAAAGCTTCTCCTATTTATACATAATATGAGAAGTTATCTCATTAATGAGAGTACATGAATATCTCCCTCTATCTCTAGAGTTACAATCAAAATAGGAAATGATAAGACAAATGTATTTTTAGAGTTTCAATACAAAATAAGAAATGAGACACATATCTTCTTAGAGTTTCAATAGAAAAAGCGAGTGAGACACATATCCTCATAGTCTTCTCCCTTTGAAAGTCGAATTTGGTTTTGGGAGGCCACATAAAGGGATAGCTTTTAGAAGCTTTCGCTTTTGACCTTTCGCGTGTCTGCGAAAACTCATTTTCACATATATGAGATATATGGAAACATATGTTAATTTTCTAGTTTCTAATCATAAATTCACTTTAAACACATAAAATAAATAACTTTGGAAGACAAGGATCATAACCCATATGTTATGAAAATGGTTACTTGATGTGAGGGTTTTAGGTCGGATGGATATGAAATGAGGAGACTTTGAATGGTTATGACATAAATGGAAATAGCATATGTATGAATATGGAAAACACTTTTGAAGACTCAAGAGGCCTCTCGAGGAAAGAGGAGTGGGATTCCTGCTCGGGAAAACACCGGGTGCTAAATAGCACAAACAATCTCAACTAAATAGGCTGAAGGAATGCAAGTAGTCTAAACATACGTAGACAAATAGTAATCCAGAAACATCCCCCATATGGCTTCTATCCTCTTCCTTAAATAGATTATGAGCTTGCTTTCCCTTGGCTACATCATTTAGGTAATTTCCCTCATCTCATTTCACTTCGTGCCTAGGGTTTTATAAATGTAATATTCCAAAAATTAGCCTTCGGCTAAATGGAATATTATGGTTTGTTTTATCACTAAGTAGGAGTGAATAAGTGGGTAGGGAGGCCCATAAGTCTCATTAAGCGGCGATAAAAACACTTCAGGTGTGAAAGGAGACCTTTTTATCGGGTGAGGCAAAGCACCTCCCGAAGTGTGAACAAGGGTTGGATCATGTTGATTGGGTCAACTTTGACCAAAGTCAGCAACTTTGTTATGGAGGAGGTGGAGATTAAATGAGGAATAAATCGCGAGTTTTGGAGGGAGATTGTCGAAAAAATGAAGGGCATGAGTGAAGGGGCAAACTAAATCCAATGGAGCCCTAAACCAATGTAATCACCCTTTTTGTGATTGATATTTCTTTTAGGAAAGATGAAACAAGGGTAAAATAGCGAAACTGCTCTCAAACCTGAAAATTTAGGGTTTCATTTCTATTCGATTAGGAGGTGAGTCAAATGAGATTTAAAAACAGGGTTTTTATGCTCATGTACTTACCATAAGAGTGCTTGGAGGATGATAGGATAAATTTGAAGAATTCTTGAACTTTTTGAAATGGCCCCAACCCTTAGGAGACTTCTACTTGTCTGGGGACCGCGCCACTAACCTAGGGCACAATGCCAGCACCCAAGCGTGCTGACGCCGACCTACGGCGTGCAATGACAGTGCAACTTACATGGGGTTCCTTCATGCAGTAGGGGTGCAACACTTAGGCGGGGCGTGGCGCCTGGTCGCACAGGGCACACAACACCTTCACTGGGCTCGTGTTGAATATTTCGGGCAAGGTCGCAACGTGAGGTCCGAGCGCATAGCGCGGAGTGCGAAGCCAGCGTCACACAAAAACTCAAGAAATTCTTCCTCGATGTATTTCTGTCCCGGTGTTTTTAAAGGAAAAAATGACTCTTTTTAGAAGTGTTTGATGGGCTTTTATAGGCTTGTGGATTTAATTTCAGTCGAAAAACCCACTTTCTAATGTTTGAAGTCCTTTTCCTTTTCTCACTAATACTACTTTGACACTTTTTGCTTTGCGAGTTACTTGAAATCATGGAATTGGATTTTCTTTGGATCATTGAAGGGCTTGAAACATTAACTTTGAGCGCTTTTGGATTTAATTGTTACACATAGTAGCATCTTCAAAATCTTCTGTAGTTTCCAACATAAAGTTCAGCTCATCTTTTCCACCTTCTCATGCGCTTTCCAAATCTCTAAGTGCACGACAGTTCTTTGTAGCAATCATCGGTGATGTTGTCTTCTAATTTCTCTACCAGCCCTTTCAAGTTCATTCATTTCTATCCGATTCACCTTACCTCCATATTCGATCAATATTTTCTAATAGACTTTCTTCGTGTTTGGCCTTGTGTGCTTTCCTCCATGTTGTTTTCTGTAAGTAATCACTACTTTGGCACTCATATGGAATATCAAAGTTTATAACCCTTGTCATCTACAAGACCGAGTTTTTCCTTTCCCTTGTTGTAAATTGTTTTTCATTCGAGGAGTGAGGCCGGTCTACATCATTAGTGCTTTACTGTTGAGTAAATCGTCCAACACCTCTACGGGAAAGTACTAAAAATTTGTCCCATTTTTCTCACTTGTGAGGTTGTGGTACTGAAGATAATCCCTCCTTGGAAATTTTAGGTCCTTCTTGAATAACCATGTCTCGACGATTCTATTACATACGAGCTAGATTCTAGCAAAAGTAAAAGTAGTGCTTTGAAGCATCCAAGGATTTTGCGAGAAAAATGCTTATCATAATCATGTTGTATTGAAGATCCAAAATCCAATGTACTTGACTTATGCTAAAGAGCCTACAAAGATAGCTTTGAGACCATCAATGCTTGAGGAACACTGGGAACATGGGTGTCCAGAGAATGAGTCTAATTGCAAATTTACAAAAAAAAGCTCACTTTAGGTACGTGCATATTCAAACATCCCTAACATCGAAAGATGGCGCATACAATTCTTTATATACTGCAGGTTAGTTGACCAAGATAAATGCTACAAAATCTAGATCTATGTAGTAAAAGACATTAAAGCGTTTAAATAAAATCAAGAGTTGCTCCATGCATCTAATAGACAAGGCAATAATATTTTTTTAAAGGAATTTTTGTATGGACAAGGAAGGAACATAGAAAAGATGTGCCATTCCCCCTCATTGGGATGGGTTCATTCTAAGTCCTCAGGCACTTCAAATATAAAATATCTCTCTCTTGATGGTGTATAAAACCCAAGAGATGAAACTCCAAAGGGAGCTCACAAGAAAATGGTAGAAAAATATGACAATGATGGAGGATTAAAGTCGGACCAAAATTATAGATCCAGGAGTGATCTTTAAGCAACGAAAAGGTAGTGAATGAATAGGAAAAAACCTTCTATTTATAACAAAATATTGAGTTAGTCTAGATCCAACTTTTATGGAATATTTTATTATATTTGTTCTTGGAAAAATAATTTGACTTTGGGTCAGATCCCTTTATTTGTAAATAATAAATAAATAAATGATTTATTTTTGTTATTTTAAGGATGTGGTCTATGTAATAATCAAATAAATAATGGTGTTCAATTATTTATAAATGATTTAGTCAAATTTAACGAGGAATATTATTTAAAAATAAGGTTTAAATAATTATTTACTAGAAAATAATAAAGATAAATAATGATTTATCTAATTAATTTTCTTTGTTTGGGTTAAATATGACCAAGAATGTTAATTAAATTGTTGTTTAACTAATTATTCCTTGAGGAAAATCAAACAAATGTGGAGTGTCAATATTTCCTCATGGGGTTTCTGTTTAGACCATAAACAACTTAATAAATGTGGTTTGCATAAGTTATTTTTCATATTGAAAAGTCATTTTACTTAGGGTAAAATTGGTCTTACATGGTGTACTTTTGTCCATCTAATAGTAACATGTTAGATGACGATGGTGTAACATATTGCCCCCCGAGTGTGCGATCATTAGGAGCTAATCGTGTGACGAAAGTACGTTGTAGGAACTCGATCCGCCCAGACAACTGTGAGAAGTCGAGGAGAGAGAGAAATATAAGGTACACCAAAGCACTGGGAGGACTAGACCACGAAGGAGGTGAGACTTACGGGTGCGACAAGTCTCTTTTGGTAGTACCTATGTTATAGGTGATGGAGGCATACCTGTGCGCCTAGAGACAAAAAGTACAATGAATAATGTGTCTCGTCAGCAGTGAACTATATAGTACATGCTTTGGCATAAACATGAGATAGATAAAAACATGATAATGAGTACTGCAAGTCGGTCTGTTCATCCCTGCGTCGAGGAGATGAAAATCTCTTTTGTTGCATTTCATTTTTAAGTGTCTCATTCACTTCAATCATTTTCATTCCATTAGGAGCATCGGTCTTCACGACGGAAGGGATTTGTCACTCATGTCCCTCATGTCATGCCCTGTCTACGGTTTGTGTCTATCCATCAAAATCAATTTTAAGAGTCCCTCATTTAGAGTCTTTTGTTTTGGTCTCTTGGTCGGCAAAGAGTCATTTCGGTCATTAGGTACTAGGGTTTGCAAATTTTGTCTTCAAAGTGTTCGATAATGCCGGACGGGCAGGAGGAAGTTCAAAATGGGTTTTCATTTCATTCATCGTTATAATGTTAGATTGTGACTTTTCTTCGAAACTCTTTTTTGAAGAAAATCATCATTTTGTCCTTTGTAATAAATGCCATGTATATTTTCAAAGTTTTTGAGTTGTTAAAATCTTCGAGGCCTTGCCACAGATACACCTTTGCCAAAATTAGAAATTGCAGGTCATCCTTTGCCAAAAAAATTGACAAAAAGTTTCGTCATTCAAGTCAAAAAAGTCAAAATAGAAACAAAAAACGAGTTTGTATTAAAAATGTGAAAAGTGCTCAGAAAGCCAAACATTACAAAGGTGGGTTTTAAGAAGCAAAAATCAAATTCTTCACTACTGCAAGATATTTTCCACATTTATCAATTCATTTGCATTCAAGAAGACATCGGAAGAAATCAAGTTCAATTGTGGAGGAATGAAAGCTGCAGAGTTAGAAGTCGGGGTGACAGTGTACGAGTCTTTGCTTGCGATGCTGCATTGGGAGAAAGGCGACGGCACGGAGGGAGTATCGCGAGCGCATAGAGCCACTTTCATTGAAATTTGGTTTTAACGAATGTGCACGGTGCACACTCACACGGCACCGAACGCCTCGGGTTGTGCGAGCGAGCGCACACGGGCGACAAGCAAAATCTCGTCCTTTGCTTCCAAAAATCAAAACGACCCAATCTCTTTTGCTCCGGAAGTGAGTGGAGTTGACCTTTCCATTGCTATTAGGCGGTGTTTAGTATGGTTTGAAGGAAAGAATATGAAAGTTTGGAGGTTGAAAATATAAACCATATCTTTTGTCCAAAAGCGCTCCTTGTAGGTTTGAATTTGGGTGTTAAAACTTGACTTTGGTGCCCAAGAAAACACTCCCATTTCATCACTGTGTTTCTCATCCTTGTCATATTATCACAAGACCCCTCTCCTATTCCCTTATAATCCTCATGTCATTCATTCACATTATCCCTATCTCTAAACCCTACAATTCCCTATCGGTATCACTCTCACATATCATTTGCAGAAATGCTTAAATCCCCCAAACACATTCCTAAAACATAGTTAAGTGGCTTGTTATTGCAGGTCTAATTGTACTTGCCGATCCACTATGCACCATTATCCCTATTTACCATAGCCCCCTTCCTGCTTGGCATATTTTTGGAAATTGAAACAAAGGCACCAATTTTTCATTTTCAACAAACCAAGCAACATACATCGACTTTTACACATTGCAACACCATGACGAACACGAGTCATCATATGAGCAAAGAGCGGTGATTCTGCACGAGCTTCATGCAAGAAGGCCTCGTGAAGGAGGAGGAAAACATGTGAGAGAGGAGGCCCACCTCATTGACTCGGTTGCGAGGCCGAGCCCACTTATAGCCATGGAATGTTTTAGGAGGCGAGTCATGCTATCGGTGTGTGAGAGGAGTTTCTCGGATTCGACATCATCGAAAGATGAGCGCATGGGCCATTTTGTTTCCACATTTGCATGATAGTCGAGTGCTCTTCTTTGGTGTAGAATTTCACCTTGACACCGAAGGGAAGCCATTTCTCGAGGAGCAACGGGAATACGAATGTGGGTGAGGAGGGGAACCGAAAAAGACAATGAGGTGGACGGAAGTACATTACGGAGGCCATAGCCACATCGGACGGCCTGGCTGTGTGAGGAAGCTCGGCGGTGTTCCCATTCTAGTTCTGACGGAAATCTCATGTTGCCATTGATGAGACTCATTGTCGAGATACTTCGATTTGTGAGGGGCCGAGTTCTCACGTCTGCTATGCATACTACATCGAGAGTGACTGATGCATTTCACGAGAGTAGAGGATGATGAACATTACATATTTCATGTGCCGAAACATGAGAGAGGATGACTACTCTTGTGTAGAAGAAGACTCCAGAAAGCAGCGACACAACAACATTTTATCATTATGCGCTCATCAAGATGATTGTGGTACATCGGCTTGGATTGCGACGGCATTGCATGGGAAAGATTTCATTTCCCGTGACTTCTTCACGAGCTCGGCCTCCTCCGAAGATTTTTTTCATGATGCGGGTGAGCCTTCACATCCGAGTTTGAAGGTCCGAGACGGAGCCTGTACTCCGGTGTGCCGGTGTATGTTAATTATCGAGAGAGGCACGAGCAGCGTTGCTTTGTGAGCGGCGGCGGTACTATCTCCACTCGGGGTGGAAGGGTCTCGTTGTCGTCATCATACGATGAAAAGGTACGGAGATACGGAGACATGGGAAAGAGACCTGTGCAGGAGAAGGGCCCTTCGGGAGAGCCGGAGATGCGATTTCATGTTGATTGATGTGGATTTGAGCTCTCCACGCTCAAGGCGGGGAGATCATTCGGGAGAAGAAAGGCTGAGATCGAGCACATTGGCGGAAAAGTTGCGGAGAAGAGAACAATGGATCATTAACTATACCGGAGTAGTGAAATAAGAAGTTGGAGGATCAACAAACGATCCTGGAGTTGCAAAACATCTGGACGTGAGAAAGCTAGGCGAAAGTTTGCTCGAAAAAAGCCCACCTCCAAGATGACACCTATTGAAGGCGGGAGATTGAGGCCGATAGGGGAGACACGGCTCGAGAGAGTCAAAAATTCATCTTGAGAGGCTGTTGGAGAAGGAAAATAAGGAGAAGAACATGCTCCTGCTTTATATGAAGAACCATTGTGGGCACGTGCACATGTTTGCAAAGCGAAGATCAAGATCTGAAAGCGAGGCTAAGGAGGGCAGCGAAGCGTCGTAAAAGACATGATAGGCTCCCAGGTCGTCGCAGAGGCTTCTTTGGTGGAGGCATCGTGTGCACTTGATGAGGGACCTGTCCGGTCCAAATTTCTAGGAGTTTGGAGAAAATTTTGTCATTTTTGAATTTTTTTGGTCACTGAAAACGGGGTTTTTTTGCTGACCTTGTCTTGCGTAGCGCTCACCTTGCGCGCAGCTTGTGGTGAAAGACGGCTCTTCGGAGAAAAATTTATATTTCTGATTTTTTTAGGGAAAGTTATGCATTATCATGGATTGCACTAGGATTTCATCAAGTTTTGGGTTGCACTAAAGGGTCAAAACACCTTGAAAATGGCCTTTTACGCCACTTTTTGCACCCACGACAGGTGTTGGGAGATTGAACTTTTGGAGGGGAAAATGGACACCGAAATCTCAGGACATTATACTTGGGTTGGAAAGTATACGGAGTAGGTCTTTCCAACGAGCTATCACGAGCTCAATTTGGACTTTTATAAGGGCCTCAAATTCGGCTAAAAACTTTTGTTACTGCATAGAGATTTTGGGCGCGGCAGCATGAGATTTTGGCCTATTTTTCACTCCGACTTTCGAGAATTTCGCCCTGAGTTTTGGCTAGTTTTCACTTTTTCATGTAAATATTGATCTAATTTGATGTAATTTAATAACCATGATGTAATTTTGGCACATTTTTACTTGTTCTAGAGGGTTTCATTACCCAAAGGTGAAATGTGTTGAATAGGATCAGTTTCCTAGCATATAGAGAGCGGAGTTGTTTCATGGCCTGGCTTTCTGCTTCCTAGTTTAGATATGGTTAGAGCTTGACTCCTAGAATGATGAGATAAAACCCTAGAGGCATGGGAAAGGGTTAGGATTGTCTATATGATGTGTTTTCTTAGTCATTTTTCGGGGTTGAGACATTTGGGATTGCTAGCACTTCATTGTTCATTTCATGCGCAATTTTGGCAGAGGAATAGACCGGGGTTTTGCAACCCTCTTTGGGATGCGTTTTGGCTCTATTTTTTGATGATGTTTTCCTCTATGTATGCTGTAAGTTCTTTCGATGTTGTATGTAGTACCATTTTTATTCTCCTTTCTTCTTAAAGCGAACAAACAATTTATAAAGGTAGAATTCATTTGGTTTGCTTTGCTTTGCCTTCATTTTTGTTTAGTTTTCATGCTTTTCATCTATTTTTAGGAGGACTCTTAGAGACCCTCATGCCCTCTTCGAGCTCCTCACCAGTATATTTGATCCATCCATTTACTCAAGCTAAAGCATCAAAACTGCTTGCCTTCCTTGCCCCAGATCGAAATGCTTGCCAAAAAACCCGAGCTAAATCCTAGCTCAAACAAATGCCTTTCCCTTTGATCCGACAAAAAACCCCTGAAAAACAAAAATCAAACCCATTGCTTATATACCTAGCCTTAAATTAGCATTATTTCAAGTCATCTCACGCCATATCGATTAATTTTCCTCGAGATTGGCCTGAGAGAGGCCCTCTCACGTGCGGCGAGCTAGCTACCGGACGCGTAGGTTTGATGTTACCACGAGGCTACACTTTGTCTGAGGGTAGATTTGAGGCAAATAACATAGTGGCGACCATGCTTGAAAAATGGTTTGCTGTGTTGAGTCGTTAATTGTTTTGTAAGCTACGAGACGGGCACTGAGAGTGTGCCAGGTAGCCGCCGAAACACTCTTGCTTTGCATCGGCGAAAGTGATATGCATTGCTTGCTTCGATCTCTCACGGTCTGAGCTTGTGGTACGTGACACTTGAATTGTGAATTGCGGTATATCGGATCGTTACGAACTTTTTGGGTGATGATTCTAGAATTTGATGAGTGAGAAAAAGTTGGTTTTTGTCCCTTTGATTTTGAAATTAATTCAACACAACGGCTTCTAGAAAACATACTTAAGAGCGATCTAGGATCCCGATCCACCTCCAGTGACGTATGAGAATCGATCTGATTTCGAGAATCCTTCTTTGAGAAAGTCTCGTAATCCCTTTGTTTAAATCTCATTCATGTCCCGCTGTATTTTGAATATCTTGAGGATATTGAATTTGTCGAGCTTCGATTTGAGTTATATACGTTGTTTGAAACTAAGTGCGAAAGTGCTATGTGGTTCTACTATCATAAATCCCAAGTTTATCAAGTATCTTACGAAATTGAACGGGCTAATAGATCCATCGACGAGTTACATTTTGAACATTCAAAACTCCATTGTTGCAACAAATATTCACTGAGTTTATAGAATGCGCATCACAAACTCTTGGAGCCATCAACGGTCCTTACGATTCACAAGTTCACTGTAGAACACTTCCTTCATTCCTACCATTCTCGTGCAACCATCTACCTGCGAGTCGACAATCTTGCAGTAGTTTCTCCTCCATCCCCACCGCATACACCTTGCACATCTACTTCTCCTACTCCACTGTTTCTCCGAGATAGATTATAAATCCACAAAGAGCAATGGATGCTAGATTCGCACCCCTTTTCTTTCCTCCAAACTTAGGATGCTATGCCCGGCCGATTATAAAAGTAAAAATCCCATTGTTTGATGGCACTCCTGCGAGTGTTCACATGACGGCATATTGATAGAATGGCGAGACTTCTTTGATCTTCATGAAATTGATGAAGAAAACGTGACCATGAGATTGCTTGTGAAAACTTTTGGAGGTGAAGTGGAGAAAATGGTTCGAGCTTTGCGACCCTAGAAGTATTGCTACATTGGCCGAAAGCTGCGAAAGACAATTTTTAGATCGGGTGGGAAATAAAGAAAGATCCTCTTAAAGTGCTTGAATATACCAAGATCAAGCGCAATTCCGGTGAGTCGGTCCAAGACTGTTGTATCGGATTTAATGTGGTTTGTAATGCGATTTCCCGAGTGATTTAAGTGCATACTAGGAAGTCGTATTTTCTTAAGTTTCCAAATGGTCTCGATCTCGGACATGGCCTGTTCATTACGAAGATGATCAGCCGCACTTTGGAGCATGAATACGAAAGAAAATTGTGGTGAGTGTTGCGGCGATTTCCTTGAATGAGCAATAGAGCTAGATTGAAAGCGAGAAAAGAAATTCGCAATGAGGGAGAGAAGCTTCTGCTTTAAGATCGACTACTTCAGCAAGGTGGAAAAGATGTTTGAAAGAATATGGCCTTGATAAGCCCAAACCGCGAGTCCGCAAATCCCAGCTTGGTGGACGGCGGCCTCTGAGTTGGGATCAAACAACGGAGAGCGACAAGCACAAGAACCACGCACACAATAGCGAGGTAAAGACTCCTTTACAGCATAATAATTTTGTTGGCACGGAGATGGAGATGATGGGAGACAATGTAATAGGAGAATAAAATCACTTTTTTACACCTGATGACATGCCAACCTTGTATCCCTTTGAGAAGATGAGAGTATGCGAGAAAGTTCGAGTACTGCACAAAGAAAAGGATGAGGGATTTTATCTTGGAAAATGAGACAACTCTTGAAGAAAGAGTCGGATGAGTATCAAAGAGGAGTTATATGAATGCTTTGTCCTCCCGTTGCGAAACAATATTCACTTAGAAATAGAGATGCGCCTATCAACCCCAATGTCCAGAAAACGAGGAAAGGAAGTTTCGGCACCAAAGAATGATGCACCCATTGCACAAAAGAGGGGAAAAGATGTGGTGCAGATCACTACTACTAGCAAGTCTCCATCGGCAAGTGAAAGATCGCAAATCGGCCCGGTTGTATCGAGGAAAATTTGAAAGGAAAGATGCTCTAGCCAAAGAGGTAGACAAAAACTTTGGCTTTTAACCCAGAGAGTAGAGATTGCTAAGTTAAAAGTTTCCATTCCTTTGGTGAGTTAATGAGAAATAACGACTACAAGGGTCAAGTATCTAAAATTTTGAATTTCGATCCAATGTACTGATATCTTTCGAATGTGGAATATGATCAGCCTAAGTTGATATTTGAGCCGACGTTGGATGGTGAGTCTCCCAGAGTAAGTGATGTGCACGCCTTTTTATATCAGCCTTGAGATTGCATGATTTTGTGTTACATAATGCCATGTTTGATTTTCGGAGCTTCCCATAATCTCATGCTGAAGACGATTGTGGAGAAATTGGGATTGGACATCGCCCGGAGTATCACGCAGTCTGTATTCTTTTGATTCCAATAGAGTAAGATGCATTGGGCTCATTAAGAGATTTGGTGGTAAGTTTAGATCGAGATTCCGGCGAAGAACTGTTTGATGGATGTGGTTATGGCAGGACATTCCTCCCTAGAATTTGGCATGCTTCTTTCCAGGATCTTGGAGAGAGAAGTTGAAGGGAACATTGTAGCTTGATTTCTCCTATGCTACCGTTCTTGTGTTCGGTCCTTGTGAGAAAACTATCACGGGAGAGCGAGAAGAGCGAAGTATATGATCACCGGCGAGGAGAAAGCACGGTAGGTCATCGTGGGGTAAATGTACGTATACGGATTTAGAGTCTTTTGTTTTGTATTCCAATAGTTTCAATGATATAGATAGTCGAGTTATTTGAAGAAGAGGAGGGACATTCTAGAGATCACATTTTGAGGAGAAGTTTTGATGAAGAAAGACAAGAACTTGAGAGTGGGCTGGAGCGATCGAGCCTTCGAAAAACATCGAGAGAAATTGAGGGACAACAGAAGAAGAAATAACGGAGCAAATGAAATTTCAGCACTTGGATGAAGATGAAGAAGGTTTATGGAATATGGATTTCGATGGTGCACGTTGGGAGTGATGGTCTTTGGAATCGACATTTGGGTACGCGATCCCTTTTTCCACCCCAAACAAAGGTGCTAGCAATGTGAGAGTTTGTTCTTACTGAGAGTCGGCATTTGATTGTTCGAATAACGAGGCGAAATACGAAGCTTTGATTCTTGGAATTCGAAAATACTTAGAGATGAGATGCTAAGAGGATTGCGGGTCTATGGCGACTCGGAAGTTGTGGTGATTCAGCCAGTGAAGGGTGAGTGTCGAGCGAAAGAATCCTCCGAATGCGGAGCAGCATTGAAATGTTGTTCTTGATATCTTGAAATTGTTTTCGAGACTATGCTTTGACTTGTGTCCCTCGCATTCGAGTGGCGTGCTGATGCTCTTGCTAAAGGCAGCAAGTAATTTGAGAGATTCCGATGAACTCAAGTAACAAGTTCGAGAGTCCATGTGAAACATCGTCCAGGCGTCTTGGATAATCGAAAGGTTTTGGCCAGTGTTCCAAGATGATGACGATGAGATTGATGAATTTATGTAGAATAAAGGTAAATTCAAAGAAAACGACTTCTTTAATTGACATGGAGTTATGGTGGTGGTGCTGATGTGTAAATGAAATCGTCCTGGAAGTGTTGCGAGTTTGAAAGATAATGTCATTTCTAAGGGTTTGATACCTTTAGAAGAGCTCTTTGATCGAAGATGATGTAGCTAGAAAGCCAACCTTGCGGCCAACTCAAAAGGGAGGTTGAATACGTGGACATGTGGAACAATATTTGAGAATCCAAAGATGGTGAAATTGTCTAAAGCATTGCCACCAGAAGGTAAAGAAAAATATGCTAGTTTGTTGTCTTCTTTTGTTGATGCTTTTTCTTGGGACTATTACGATTTAAAAGACATATGATAGCAACTATAATTGAGCACACTATTCCTATTAAACCAAATCAAAAGCCCGTCGGGCGAGGAAGTTGAGAAGAAGGATAAACGCGAAGTTTGTTGCCCTCGATTCGAAGAAAGAGGTGAATCGGTCATCCTGAGAGTGCTGGTATTATTGTTCCTATAAGATTTTCGGATTGGATTTCCAATTTGGTGTACGATCGCAGAAGAGACGAGGTGAGATTCGTTTGTGCATTGATTTTAGGAATTTGAACAAGGTTTCTTTGAAAGACAAGGTATCACGACTGCAAAAATGGATTACATATGTACGGCGAGTGAGTTGGAGCATCTGGTATGTCACTACTCGAGTGGTTATTCGAGTATAATAACCAAATTTTGGTCCATGAGGATGATGGGAGACAAAACAACATTCACCACTCCATGGGGAAATTTCCACGTACACTGATGCCTTTCGGTTTGAAGAAGACTTTGGTGCGACATTTCACGAGTGCGATGGACATGGCATGTCCAAAGTGAGAAGAGATGTTTTCATAGTTGTGTATCTTGATGAGTGACGGTCTTTTACTCTAATTATGATGAAGAACATACTTTTACCATTTGAAGAGATTGTTTTTCGACGATGTGAGAAAATGTGAGCGTGTCACTCAATTTGAAGAAGGAGTTTGTTTGCACACGGATGAAGGCAAGCACTACTTGAGGTCACATTATTTCAAAAGATGGCATCACGTATTGACCCGGCCACCGAGTTGAAGGCTATTCGGAAAGAATACGATCTTCCACGAGGAATAAGAAGGAGATTCAATCTTTTAATGGTAAGATGAATTTTTTCACTGTGCTTTGTGCCTAATCTTGCTTGAAAATCTAAGAGAGATTACGAGACATGCTTAAGAAGGATAGTGTGGTAAAGTGGTACTGAAGAGGCGGCCAAAGTCTTTCAATCTAGAAGTTGGTTGCTATTACTTGACTCTTTGTTTTGATCGGACTCGAGATTATACTCGGAGTTTTATCTTGTTTTTCATTTGCTTTGGAGCATACTATGGTAGTGGTGTTAATGCGAGAAGAAAAAGAAGTTGGGCATGAGAAACCGGGTGCTTTTGTAGGCCACGTACTATAAGAAGATGCGGCCTTGAAATATAACATCATTGGAAAGCAAGCTTTCTTGCACTTGTGAAAAGCGGCTTGAAATATTTTTGGGTATATGTTCTGCATTCTCACGTACGCGTTCTCATATTATTGCTTATGTTCTAAGCCCGTGCTAGCTGTAAAGGATGTTTTGGTGGCTACGAGATCCCGGAGGGAGACGGGGCGAGATGGATTGCAGCCTTGTTGGAGTATGGTGTGGAGATAAAGCCTACCAAGCTTATCCAAAGGACAAGGGCTAGAAAAGTTAATGGGCTGGAATTGGATTTGCACGCACGGACATCAGTACTCATTGCTGCTTTATGTCCAAAGAAAATGAGGAAAGTTCATCGGTTTGTATCGGAAATGCTTTGCGAGCGTCTCCTTGGTATTCGGATATTGTATATGTGCTTTCAAAATTTGTCACCACCACGGCATGACTAGAAACAAAAGTAGAACTGCGAAGTTGAAGGTACGCTACTAAGTTTTGTCGTTTTGAATAATTCACTTTATTGGAAAGAACCGAGTGTGCTCGAATTATTTGGTGGAAGAAGAAGCATGAGCGGGTTATGGAGGATTTTCACAAAGGAGATTGTGGCGGTCACCTTTTTGAGGGAAAAAATGGCCAATAATATTTTGAGAGCGGGATATTGTTGGCGGGAGCATTCATTTGCTTAATGTGTATAAGGAGCGCTCCAAGAAAGACTTTGCCATGAGTGTCAGGATTTTTGAAAGGAGAAAACCGAGAGTACGGCCTTTTGCCGCTTAAGCCCATTTAAGGTGAGTGCACCTTTTTCAGCGATGGGGTTTGGATTTCATTGGCGAAATTCATCCCGCTTCTTCAAATACGACATAGATGGATCCTAATAGTATTGATTATTTTCACCGAAATGGATTGAAGCGGAAGTTCTCACGAGCGAGCTACGGATTCGGTAATAATTTCTTTCCTTGATAATATAAATTTTGTCTACGTTTTGGTTGCACGAATAAGTTGATCATTTGATAATGCGGTAGCTTTCAAATCAAAAAAGATGATTGAGTTTTGTGATAAGTATAAAATCATTTTGGGACACTCAGCGAGTTATCATCACTGAAGGCAACGGATTAGGCGGAATCTTCCAACAAATCTTTATGGTCGACATCATTAAAAAGTCTTTGGAAATAAATAAAAAAAGTTGGCATAAGAAGGCTAGGTCGGTGCACTTTGGGCTGATCGAGTGAGTCGGAGAAATCCCATTGGTATGTCCCCCTTTGAGTTAGTTTACGGAGTTGATGATGTGTCTCCCTACCTCTCTCGCCGATTCACGGTGGTCAAAGCTTCTATAGGAAGGCGCGAGTGAAGAAGATCATATGCGGCGAGAAAGGAATAAATCAAATGATCCATTCTGCGGCCAGAGACAAAGGAAGAATTTTTCAAAACACATTCAGAGCTACGGAGAGAATTAAGAAAATCTATGATAGGAAAGCAAAGGCGGGACAAATTTCAATTGGAGGAAGTGGTCTTTGAAATAGGATGCTAGAAATGAGGGACAAAGAGGTAAAAGCACGGTAAGTTTGAAAATCGCTTGAAAGGACCCTTTCAAAATTGTTGCATATCGAGTCGAGAATGGAATTTTCTTACAGAAGGAGGATGTGAATGAGAAAGATTGTCCCGGGAGGAAGCCGGTCGAGTGGTCGGCATTGCTCAAGCGGTACCATTTCTAAGATGTTTTTTGCTGATTACATTGTCATTGTACATACCATTTATTTTCGGTTTCATTGCAAGTGTGTGTTGTGATCTTGTCGAGCGGGTTTGGGGCCCGAAGTAGAGAGGCTATAACTACGAAGATCGGATTGCAGCTTTGATTTGAGTACGGTAAGTACGGTTTTTCGGTCATTTTAGTTTCCAAAATTGAGTCGGTTTGGAGTCAAATTTCTGATCGATAAATGGGTCAACGGTCTCTTGTGTTCGTTGTCCAAAATTGTGGACTCCCGTATCCCGATGGGCGAAGGCACCATTTTCTTTCCAAAGATGCGTAGTTCTTGGCACCTCCAAGGGAGCTTCCGTCCCCAGTGAGGCCAATGTTAGAGTCGGTACGTTCATCCCTCTGTTAGAGTCAAAATCTCTTTTGTTGACACGTTCATTTTTTAGGTGTCTCATTCGAATTCGGTCATTTGCATTCCATGAGGAGACATACGGTCTTCGACGGAAGCTTTGTCACTCATGTCCCTCATGTCATGTACCTGTTTGGTTTGTGTCTATCCATCAAAATAAATTTTAAAGTCATTTACAATCTGTTTTGGTCTCTTAGTCGGCGGGGTCGTTTCGGTCATTAGGTCTAGGGTTTTGCAAATTTTGTCTTCAAAGTGTTCAATAATGCCCGGCGGGCAGGAGGGAGGGTTCAAAAATCAGTTTTCATTTCATCATCGTTATAATGTTAGATCGTGACTGTTTCTTCAAAAATCTGTTTTGAAGAAAATCATCATTGTCCTATGTAATAAATGGCATGTATATTTTCAAAGTTTTTCGGTTGTTAAAATCTTCGAGCTGATTTCTATAGTGGTCGCCTTTAGCCAAATTCCGTGCCGGTCATCCATCACAAAAAATTGACAAAAGTTTCGTCATTCAAGTCAAAAAAGTCAAAATGGAAACAAAAACAAAGTTTGTATTAAAAATGTGAATAGTGCGAAAGCCAAACATTACAAAGGTGGGTTTTCAGAAGAAAAAATAAAATTCTTCACTACATAAGATATTTTCCACATATATCAATTCATTTGCATTCAAGAAGACATACGGAAGAAATCGAGTTCAATTGTGGAGGAACGGCTTAGCTGAGTTAGAAGCCGAGGTGTGTGTGTGGAGTGCGCTGCGCGGTGCGTTGGGAGAAGGCGCGATGCACCGGGAGGTCACGAGCAGCGCCATTTGCCATTCACGAGTGTTGTTTTGAACGTGCGTGGCGCACTCGCGAGCGCGACGCCTTTGGAGTTTGATAGCAGCAGCGGCAGCTCGGGCCTGACAAGCGAAAAAATCTCATCCTTTGACTTCCAAAAATCAAACGACCCAATCTCTTTTTCTGCGAGTCAAGGCACGATTGAGCCTTGCCATTGCTATTAGCTGGTGCCCAGTGCGTTTGAAGGAAAGAATATGAAAGTTTGGAGGTTGAAAATATAAACCCTATCTTTTGTCGCGCTCCTTGGGTTTGAATTTGGGTGTTAAAAGCTTGAATTTGGTGCCAAAACACTCCCATTTCATTTTTGACTCTGTGTTTTCTCATCATTGTCATATTATCATAAGACCCCTCTCCCTGTTCCCTTATAATCCTGTTATCACTCATTCCCACATTATCCCTATCTCTAAACCCTACTGATTCCCTATCACTATCACTCTCCCATATCATTTGCAAAATTCCTAAATCCCCAAACCCCACATTCCTAAAACACGGTTAAGTGAGCTGTTATTGCATTCTAATTGTACTTGAAAGTCCACTATACCCACTTGTCCCTATTTACACGAAGCCCTTTCCTCACTTAGTATATTTTGTGCAATTGAGCAAGGCACGCGATTTGTCATTTTCAACAAACCAAACATACACTTGACATACACATTGGAACACCATGACGGACACACCATTAGGGGAATTTTGAGGTCTAAAATAGGCCTCCTAAAGAAATTATAAAATAATAGTGGAAAAATCAAATAAGATTTGATGACATCGTCGAATTTTGAGACGGAATGAAAAAACTACTTTTTCAACTCATATTTTCAACTTATCTCCCAGTTTTTACTCAAATTTTTGAGTGGGAGTACTCGATTGGATGCGAAATTTGTCCTCATCGCGAGGAGTACCCATGTTGCATACTTTCGATGGGTCCTACTACACGAAAAATGAGAAACACATAAAAAATGTGATTGTAATCGCGTACGTTTTTTATATATTTACCATTTTTCATGTAGCGAGGGTTCATTGAAAGTATGCAACATGCGTCCTTGGATGAGGAGTAGATCGCATCCAATGTAAAACACTCCACTCGAAATTTGAGCAAAAATTGTGAGATAGAGTTGAAAATACGAGTTGAAAAAGTAGATATCATGTCTGTATTTTTATATTTTTACCCTTTTATTTTAAAAATGGTAAATCATCCATGGTTGACATCATCATCTTGAATCCTGTTGGTTTTAGTTATAAAGTTTTATTTTGTTGTACATTTTTTTCTTAGGAGGCCCATTTTAGACCTCAAAAATTCCCTATTGAGGTCATCATATGAGCGAGATCGTGATTCTACCACGAGCTTCATGCCACGAAGAAGGCCTCGTAAAGGAGGCAAACATGTGAGAGAGGAGCCCACCTCATTGACTCGGTTGCGGGCCAGCCCACTTGCCATGGCATGTTTTAGAAGGCTTCGAGTCATGCTATCGGTATTGTGAGAGGGATTGCTTGAGATTCGACTTTATCATCGAGTTAGCTCTGGTTGTTTTTTTACATTTGCATGATGGTACGAGGAGTTACTCTTGTTGGTGTAAATTTCACCTTGACACCGGAAACCATTTCTCGAGGCGACGGGAATACCAAATGTGAGGACGAGGAGTGGAACAAGAGACGGACGAGGTGGACGGAGAGTAAATTACGAGCCATACATCGAGCCTAGCTATCGCAGACGGCGGCTCAACGAGGGTATTCCCCATTCCGGTTCTGGAAGGAATCTTATGTGCCATTGATGTGAGACTCATTATCGGAATCACTTTAGTTGTGAGGTCGGTTCTCACGTCTCTATGCATACCACATCGGACTATTGATGCATTTCACGGAGAGTGAGGATGATGAACATTCCATATTTCATGTGCCGAAACATAGGAGAGAGATAGCACGTACTCTTGTGCGGAGAAGACTCCCGAAAGCGACGACACAACATCATTTATCATTATGCACTCATCAAGATGATTGTGGTACATCGGCTTGGATTGCGGGGCATTTTCATGAATATTTCATTTTAACATGACTTCTTCCACGGCTCGGCTCACTCTGTCGAAAGCACTTTTTCGTGATGCGTGTGAGCCTTCACATTATTTTGAAGGTCTAGGGACGAGCCTATCGGTGTGCTAGTGTATGTTACTTATCGAGAGAGAGCACGAGAGCATTATTTTACCGGCCTGGCCGACGAGTACTATCTCCACACAGGGTGGAGAGGGTCTTGTTGCCGTCGTCATCGGCACGGTACATATACGGGACGAGAGGAAAGAGGCCTATGCGGGGAGAGGGGCCTCGAGGAGCCGGAATGCGAGTTCCGTGTTTATTGATGTGGATTTGAGCTTTCCACGCTCAAGGCGAAGGAGTCATTCGGAGCGAGACGAGCTGAGATCAACGCATTGACGAAGCAAGTTGCGAGAGAGGCACAATGGATCATTAAATATGCGGAGTAGTGAAATCGCGGGTTGGAGGATCAACGAGGGATGATCATGGAGTTGCAAAACATCACGTCGAGAACACGACGAAGGCAGTGCTCGAAAAAGCCCATCGAGATGACACCTGTTGAGCGGAAGATTGAGGCCGATAGAGAGACTTGGCTCGAGAGAGTCAAAATTAATCTTGATAAAAGGCTTTGTTGGAGAAGGAAAAATAAGGAGAAGAACATGATCGAGACATATGAAGAACCATTGTTGGGCACGTACACATGTTTGCAAAGCGAAGAATCGAGATCCTGAAACGAGCGAGGCTAAGGAGGGCACTAAAAGCGTTGCTTCAAAAGACATGATGAGGCTACCAAATCTTGGGCGGGAAGGTTCTTTGGATGAGCATGGTGCTTGATGAGGGACCTTCGGTCCAAATTTCCCGGGAGTTTGGAGAGAGATTTTTGTCATTTTTTTGAATTTTTGGTCACAAAGCTTCGGGTTTTACGCTCAGCGCGTAGCGCTCACTTGCGCAACGTGCTTATGATTCGGAAATTTAGCTCTTGAGGAGGGAAAACTTTGCATTTGTGATATTTTTATGGAAAGTTATGTATGATCATGGATTACCCTGAGGATTTCATCAAGTTTTGGGTTGCCTAAAGGGTCAAAACACCTTGAAAATGGTCTTTCTACCACTTTTTGCACCCACGGGGAAGCGAGTGTTGGGAGGGTGAACGTTTTGGAGGGCGGAAATGGACACCACGTCCATAAATTCCACTTGGGTTTGGAAAGTAGACGAGGTGAGGGATTTCCAACGAGCCTATCATGGGCTCAATTTTGACTTTTGGTAAGGGCCTCAAAATCAGCTCCAAACTTGTGCTACGCAAAGAGATTTTGGGCGCGATGCATAGAGGATTTTGCCCTATTTTTCACTCCACTGGCTCGGAAATTTCGCCTAGTTTTAGCCGGTTTCACTTTTTCATGTGTAACTATTGATATAATTGATGTAATTTCATAACCATGATGTAATTTTGGCACATTTTTACTTGTTCTAGAAGATTCATTCACCAAAAGGTGCAATGTGAGTGAATGGATCAATTTCCTAGCATATAGAGGCAGGATTGTTTCATGGCCTATTTTCTAGTTTTCTAGTTTGAGATGTGGTTGGAAATAGCTCCTAGAATGATGAGCTCCAACCCCTAGAGGCATGGGAATGGGTTAGGTTTGTCTATATGATTGTATTTTTCTCAGGTCATTTTTGAGGGTTGGACATTTGGGATTGCTAGCATTTTCATTGTGTACATTTCATTCTACTGTTTTAGCGAAGGAGTAGACCGGGGTTTGACCCTCTTTGGGATCCTTGTGGCTATGTGTTTTGGTGATGTTTTCCTCTATGTATTTGTAAGTTCAACTGATGTTTATGTGTGCATTTTCATTCTCCTTTGTTCTTAAAGAAATTTGAACCAAACAAGTTATAAAGGGTAAAATTCATTGGTTTTGCTTTTGCTTTGCCTTCATTTTTGTTTAGTTTTTCCTGTTTTTCATGCTGTTTGAGGAGGAATGCTTGAGACCCTCTGTGCCCTCTTCAGCTCCTCATAGGTCTGATCATCCATTGCTCAAAGCTAAAGCATAAAAACTATTGCCTTCCTTTCCCCAAATCATAGTCTTGCAAAAACTGAGGCCTAATCCCAGCACCCAAAGCGCCTTTTCCCTTTGATCCACTATAAAACCCATTTACTTACTATATACCTAGCCTAAAATTGGCATTACTTCAAGTCATATCACGCCCTGTCGATTAATTTTACCGAGATTGACTGGGAGAGAGCCCTCTCACGTTGCCGAGTAGGGCTAGCTACCGTGTGAGCGTCGGTTTGATGTTACCCTGAACTGCCTTTTTCGGCTTGAGGTAGATTTAGGAAATAACATAATCCCACATACATAATTTGTACGGGATAACAACACGGACTTATAGAATAATGTCAGATTACATGAGATGTAAGTACAGCAAGGTTCCCCTATAAACGAAAGAGGAGTTCTCGAGAAAATGCGGCCGAGCGCATGAAAAATAAAAGGTGATGCCAAGTGGTTGAGGCCGACATCATCAAATAGCATTGAGCTACATCAAAGGATGTAATGAAGAGGGTTATCCCGGTCATGTGAGCTGCGAAAGGAGCCACCCCCTCGCATGAGGTACGAAAACATCCAACACACACACGAGGACTCCGCGATACAATCTACTACATCACTGTAACCATCGAGTGTTCGGATCTTGATCATGCCGTAAGTGGGCCCGAAGCGAGAAAAATCATGTCAAAAGGGAAATAAGGAGTCCTTTGCCTAATCGAGAGCATCGAACAAGTGTGAAAGGCGGAACCCAGATACATCGCCCTCACCAGACTCGTCTTCGGAATGAATGATGCGATGTTGACGGAGGAAGGAGGTTTTGTCGTAGAGTGAGGCCATGAGATCCTCAACTAATGCATGAGAGAAAATAGTAGAGTGGCGTAAAATATTGAATCCGAGGATTATGATGAAATGGAGTGCTTGGGTAGCGGACAGAGACAACTTCCACTGTGTTAGAGCATAAAGGCGTGGATGAGCTAGCAACAGCGAGCACAATATCAAAGGGGATAGGGGATAGTAGAAGCTGAAGGCCATAATGTGGGACATGAGAGAGGGACCAAGAAATGAAGGATCCAAGGACTATAGTGGGATACAAAGGACTCGGGGATAGACTCCATGAATGCGATGATGACTCAACTCGGATGCTCTACGACAAGGGTGACTCGATGATCTTGCTCACCCAGGAAAAAGGTCCGGTGGGGACCATAAAGACATGAGTGGGAGATGGTTACTCACACGATGAAAATCAACACGAGCATGGAAAAGTATGGAGGAGAAGTGGTTCCCCAAGTACAAGTGTTGTAAGTGAAGAAAGTCGATTTGAAGGAGTGAGTGTAGTGACGCTTCTTGGAAAAAATGTGTCTTGGTGAAGTATCAAATCACACTAATATAGATACCCGTTTTGAGAGCTCGGTGAGAGCTTGCCAGCAGAACTTGGGATAGACTCTATGAATACGATGATGACTCAACTCGGATGTTGTAAACAAGAGGTGACTCGATGATCTTTGCCACATAGAAAAAGGTCGTAGGTGGGGACCATAAAGACATGAGTACAAAGATGGTTACTCACGATGAAAATCAACACGAGCATGGGCCAGTATGGAGGCGAAAGTGGTGCCCTAGGGTACAAGTGTTGTAAGTGAAGAAATTCGATTTGAAGGTAGTAGTGAAGTGAAGCTTCTTGAGACAAAATGTGTCTTGGTGAAAAGTATAAAATGCACGACCTAACGGAGATGCTCGTTTGAGAGGCTCGTCGAGGGCTTGCCGTACGGTACATAAATTTTTTCTAACGAGCTACGGGTTTGGCCATAGCGAGGTGAAAGAAAGAAGCTGTTTTGTCTTTTAATAGAGGAATTTTACCTCCAAATTCACTCATTTGAAGAAGCTGTAGATGTGGTGAATGTAGAAAAGGAGAAGGCCCTAAATCTTGTGGCGATCAGTAGTTAGACAAGGCGATGCAGTTTGTTGGAATTTAGACGGGCTTTGTCGATTGCGGGTAAGAGGGCATAACCCTACTCTTTCGAGTTCGGTGGATTGAAAGTTCATTTTGGGTGCCCGGAGGCTCAGGGCAGGACCCTTGCTCCTCGTCACGGTCGGGTGCAGTACTTTTTGGGAGCGATATATGCGGCACCAGGTAACGGAGTTTTGGGCGGAGAAAGTCGCAGAGCTGCTGCACTAGGATTTTGCTTGAAAAAGTGTGACCTTTCGGAGAGTTTTTTTGTGTCTCTTTTGAGTTTTGAGAGAGTACAGGTTTTATGTGTTTTAATGTAGTGTTCCTTTTTGTACCTTTGAAAAATATGATGGTTTTGTGTAGATATGGAAGAATTACTTATCGGTGGAGAGAGAGAGAGAGAGACACCAGGATACATTGCGGTCGGAGGTCCAGAGGAAGGATCATGGTGTCCATAGTGCGTTGGCTAGGTTTGGGGTTACGAAGTTTGTGGGAGAACCCTTTGATGAGAGCTAGAGAGCCCTTGTTGGCTCTGGATTGTTGTGTGTGGGATCCGAAACCATGAGGTCCTTTATGAGTGCGGGGGCATCGGATCGAGGTTGACGGTCCGAGGATATATATTTTACTGACTAGTCTCCCACCACTTGGGATGGTAGGAAATACTCAGCAGAGTGTTATCGCAAGGGCCAGAAACATTATGGAGTTTGTGAGAGTGTGATTGTCGACTAGGTCTCCATGTCGAGGGGACATTGATACCCATCGGGGATCTAGAGAGGTTAGGGACCGTGCTTTATGGCCACGAGCGGTGCGCTGCCGGATCTGGGCAACCGGAGCACTCCACCACATCACTCGAGGGTAGATGATGCTTGTTGGGAGTACATTGAGTGGAACCTACTATGGGTGGGCCTAGATGATGTTGTCGTCATTAAAATGCTAGTTGTCATTGTGAAAACGGACAGTGAACACGCAGCTATGCGCGTGAGCACGCTAGGTGTTGTGTTAGCCTCTCTAAAATAACAATAATAAATCCAAAATAATAAATTAATTAATTAAATATTCCTAGTTAGGAATATGTGCCTAATTCTTGGGTTGTTGGGTTGTTCCTCAAAGAGTTGTGAGTTTGTTTTAGGAACTCCTATCTTGGTGGGTTTTTGGTGAGAAATTATCTCAACCAAAGAGACTAAGATAGCACGGACTATCTTCTCTCATCATATTTAAATTGTAAATTAAAATTCTTTTAACAGAGAGAGATTACATGAAGAAGCCGGGAGGCTTCTACCTTTTTACGCCAATGTTTTTCCCTAATTTTTGTACCTATGTTTTCTGCGATATGTTTATGAGTTATTTCATTTGTATCATGTGGTATCGAGCATTACTATGAGTCGTTGCCATGCATCGTGAAAAGGTGCGAGCATGGTAGAGGCTTCGGTTATGCGGTGGCAGAGATGTGGCATTGAGTGGAGGCTGCAAGTAGTGATTAATAAAGTCGAAGTCTATGTCGGGTTGCATGGTGTATAATGTTCAACAAGTACAAATGTGTGTTGAAAAGCGATGGAAAGAAAATTGTCGAAGGAGGCTGCGATTGAGAAGAATGTATGACGAGTCTTCGGTTCACAGAGTTGAGTGGATGCTGGAATGTATGCGGGGAGGCAAAAAACAACTTGTGTCACATTGATTTTTTGTCGTTATATAAAGTTGAATTACAAATGGCGTGTTTCATACGCCAAAGCACAGCCAAGTGTAAACCTCGATTCTACGGTTAGTATTGATCGGCGAATGGTGTGAGCATGTCTGGTGCAATTGTATATTTCGACATTTGGCGAGCGATACTGAAAGTAACACTTTGTTCAAAAAATCTATGATTGATTGTTGTTTGATTGTGGTGGAGGTGGAATAGTTGTTGCAAGAAAATCGATATGAATGTTATAGCCATCGATTTTTTGTTGTGATGGAGAAAATCTATATGAATGTTATAGTCATTGATTCTTTGCGCGATGTGTGACGGTCGATATGAACGTTTGGGTTGTTTGATGTGATGGTCGATTGCTTATATGACGCGTGTGGTTATAGCCATTGATTCTTCATTTCGATCGGCTTGTTGTGCGATGGTGTAGCTCGCGAAGACCGAAACATCCACAAAAACGGAGACGGTACTCGCTTTCAAAGTGGGAAAGAGAGCTGGCAATATTGAACAGAGTAATGAGTTTAAATAAGCTGGTTTAGAACTAGCATTTTCTAAACGAGCCAACATTTCCCGAATAGAACCGAGCGTTGACGATCGAAAGGCAAGAGGACAACGCGTTTTTTACGACGACGGTTGTTGACCGGCGTCGATTTTCCATCGGTTTTCCATACGCTTCTGCATTTTCGTGTACGTGTTCTACGTGAAAGAGCATTGTGAAAGAGCCATTTACGTGAAGAGAGAATTTCCATGTACGCTTATTTTGTGAAAGAGAAAACCGTTGCCGAAGTGGGCCTTGGCGAGCTTTTTCAGAAGAAAAATTATGAGAGGAGAAGTTGCTCCCCTCCCGGCGCTGGGTGAGATTATCAAGTTTCCGAGATTGATGTCTACTACATGGTTTCAAGATTGAAGGTCGGTGGTGCTCCGCACGAGTTTCAAGATTCGAGTGCCGGATTCTGCAGCAGAAGCGAGGGCGAGTGAAGGCTTGCGGTCGCATGACTTGGGCGAGCGGAGATATAAACTATGTTGATGGTTTGGAACACGGTGGCAACGTCGGGTGGTTCACAAAGCTACGCTTCGTGAGCGAGCTACCCCTCGTCTTCACTTCATTTTATGACACTCTCATCTTCTTCCTTTTCACGTGAGCATATGTTTTTGTTTCACTTACTTGTGGATGACGGTAGCTCGAGAGGAATCGATGAAGACTTTCGGCTTATGATGGAAAGGTAATTTAACTTGCGGCCAACGTTGTTTCATGTGACTTGGCATTTGAAGAAATAATGTCGTGAGACTTCATTCATGTTGGAATACTCACCGAAATGCTATGTATCTCCAAGCTCTATGATCTCCAGTGCCTTGCAATTATGTGAGAGATGAAGTGATACCGCTCCGACTTAAATTCATTGAAAAATTTGTGTAGAAGTATTTAAAGAGTACATTTAAAAGTGCTTTGAGAAGTATTTTTAATGTGAGAGTCACTTTTATGAGGTCCAATTAAAACGGAGAGAGGAGTGTTTTTGAAAAGTTGATTTTGGTTCTTTTTTGGAGAGATAAGTTATATTCAAGTTTTTTTATGGAGGTGTGATAAGAGTGAGCCTATTTAAATAAGCTTGATGATTTTTAAAGTTTTTATTTTGAAAGGGATAAAGATGCACCAAAATTGTTCTTGGAGTAATAAAGGAGGTATTTGAAATCTTTGGAGGAGATGAGGAGTGTTTTTCCATTTTTGGAGAAATAAAGGCATTTGTTTATTGTAAATTTGGAGGTGATAAGTGATTTGTATTTTGAGTGTTCGGGTGCGTACATTTTGTAGAATTTGAAGAATATTTTGTGGAGATATAAGGTGCATATTTTGTAAATTTGGAGTGATAAGGGAAAGTCATTGTTGTGATTCCAAGTACCATTTTTCTTTGAGAGAGATTGAGTCGGTGAATATCCAGTTTTGAAAGAGACAAATTGCTTTGAAAGGGTTGCTGACTTGGCATTGTATTGCTTCGGATGATGTACTCTAGTGAGTTAATAAAGATATCATGGTGTTGATGTGTCCTAGATCCACCTGAGAATTGAATAAAGGGGATCTTGAGAGGTTCACCATGTGTGTTTGATGGTGCATGTTTTTTATGGCTTCATGTTTGTTGTTTTTTTATTTGTGTCTAGTTGTGACACATCAACGATTTCATTGATATCACATACATCAACAAGCACAACACATAGTACATGCAAGATCGAAACATATAATTGAAGATTTGTCTACATCAACGTTCTACATCAAACAACAAATTCACTTAGTGAAGCTAATGCTTTTCACGGCAAAGTCTTCATCAACGTTCTTGCCAATCCTTGTAATAGAAATTCATTGATTTAAGTGATTCATTAGAAATTCATTGTTCATGAATTTTTAAGAGGACAAGTGAGATTCATTATTTTAAAATCATTATGTGAGCTTTCTTGGGTGCATTATGACGGTGTATCGACACCCTTCCTTTACACAAAATAAATTGAGTGCATGAGTTTTTTTAAAACAAAGAAACAAGTTTACATCTCCAAGCGAGTGTGATTTTCAGGCAATTTGCGTCAAGGCAGGTACGAAAGATCAAAGCCATCAAGCAAGCCGGAAGTGAAGTTTGTGCAACGACCATCCAAAAGCAACCAAACAAGTTCAACTGCGACATCAATCAACCAAGTTTGACATCAACATTAAGCGAGCGTGGTGCATTCATTCAGGTGAGCGTGAAGTCATCAAGTCGAGTCGAGTGAGTTCTTAAACAGACGCGATCGTCGTCAAGCGAGCGTGAGTTCGAGTTTAGCGAGAACATTCTGCAAGTTTTTCCAAGCAAGTGCAATAAAGCGACAAATCGAGCGAGCATGCCATTCAAGCCACATTCAAGCGAGCTTTCGTCATTCAAGTGAAAGCTTGATTAAAAGTACGACATCTCCCGATGAGAGAGCTCATTTTCAAGTGCGCGAGATTCGAGATGGTGCAACATATTCGGTTGTTAAACATTCTTCACGGTTTGATCATCTCAAGCGATGAGGAACGCGGTGCAACGTCAACAAAGAAGGCATCTTCAGCAAGTCTCTCACGGCATCTACAACAAACACATGACACCATTGAGTTTCTTTCGACTCGGATTCGCAACTTCAAAAGGATTGAATTGCAAGAAAAGAGGTCGATACTTTTCAAGTCTTTGAAACTATCCGAGATGAGTGAGTCTTTCCTTCCAACGGCTTCAGGTGTCGCAGTTTGTTCCGGTTTCAATTTCTTCCAAAGCCCATCCCCATTGACAGGAAGAACTTGAGAATAACAAGAATCGACGAGAGCTTGGGATATGTCCGAGATGACGCCAACTTACATATTCCCGGAATTATTCCAAGCCCATTCGGTTCATACTGTGCGGGATTTCTTGCGCGAGAGTCCCCTTAGCACATTCGGAGACCCAGGTTGCTTGCGGCCTAGCGATTGCATGCGGCCCAAAGTTAGTCGAAAAGAGAATTCCACACAACTTTGAAGTTGAGGTCACACACGAAATGTTCTCATTGTCGGAAGAGAACCAGGTCATATGGAAGATCGAGTGTTTTGATCTCCATCACATTGTCAGCCATTGTGGCAAGTCGATCATTCCTCTCGGGAAAAATTTTTGCAATCAACACAAATCGAGAGAGATTTAGAGATGCATTATGAATGGATCGACCCTTGGGAATGGTCATCACACGATTAAAATGTTGCTTCGAGTTCTACAACCGCATACGATCACACATAGTACGGTCAACATTGAAAATATGATATTGCTCTCATGCGGGTTGAGACGAGTTGGTGCACTAGTGTAAAAACTCCTACACACGAAAGGGGAGTTCGAATACTGTCAACGAAGTGTCTCTCATTTCGATTGACAAAGGAGGGAAAATGTCAATGAGATTGGCCGAGTGGTTGTCGGGAGGCCCAGAAAGTATGCGACAAAACCGGCAAAAGCAACCGGTGGGAATCTTCCAACGGCGGTGGGTATCGTAAAAAATTTGCAGGTGAGGAATCAACGATTTCCGAGTGGGCATGCGAAAATTTGCCGGTGGGCGTTCGAGCAACAAAGCAAAAAGTAACGGTGAGTTGTTTTTGACATCATCGGCGGGTGGGCTTTGAATAAATTTTGTCGGTAGGAAAAAGGATGTTGCTTTCATGGAGAGGACAAATGGATCCTTTTGCGAGCTTGGCACTTGATGGAGTTGTCAAACTAAATTCGGACATGAATTAGACATACGAGCCGACTCATGGTCTCTTCAAAGTGCATTTTTCGGCATCCAACTTTGGCGGTTTTTCGGAGTGTGAGGATCAACATGAGAACTTGGAAGATGGTTCCTCGTTCTTATTTTGGATTTTTCATTGAAGAATGTTAGCCTCTCTAAAAATAGCGATAATAAATCAAAAATAATAAATTAATTAATTAAAATGTTCCTAGTTAGGAATATGTGCCTAATTCTTGGGTTGTTGGGTTTTTCCTCCAAAGTTGGAGTTTGTTTAGGAACTCCTATCTTGGTGGGTTTTTGGTGAGAGAGTATCTCAACCAAAAGAGAATAAGATAGCGTGGACTGTCTTCTCTCACATCTATTTAAATTGTAAATTAAATTCTTTTAATAAGAGAGATTACATGAAGAAACCATGAGGCTTCTTCCTTTTACGCCAATGTTTTGCCTAAGTTTTGTATCTATGTTTTCTGCAATATGTTTTACGAGGTTATTTAATTTGTGTCATGTTGTGCTCGCTCTTCTTTGAGAATACGCCACTTCGACCTTGCATGTAGCTCCGGGATGGGGGCCATAGGGAGCACGGGAGGTCTTAGGTGAGCAACCATGCGTAGAGGAGGAGGTGGGGTGATCATATGGGTATTGTGAAGCCCGAGTTATTTTCTCATTGGGATCATATGCCAATGTACATAGATGAATATCCTTATAATGGGATGATTTATCACGGGGACTCGGACTTGCCACTCACTTTCGGCAGTACGAGTGTGGGGCCGGTGGTAAGTGACAAGTTGCTAATATTTTATGTGCATTGTAAAGTTTGAGAATATTGTATGTCGAGCCGAGTTCTTTCACTTTGGTATGCGAGATACAACACCGGTGTAACCTACGGGGTACATGGGATGCACTGTGGTATCGGGAGCTACGGGACCTAGTGGATCGAGAGCACCATAAGAATAAGGATGCAACGACTATCCTAGAGGACATCCATTGTAGATGTGAAGAGGCTTCGGCGTGTTTTCGAGAGCGCGAGTACGGAGAGGGCTTGGATGACACAGTACACTAGAGCCACTGTATTGGTCTACCCTCGGAGTGGCGAGGGGTCATCGTACGGCACATAGCGATGGCTAGATAGATGCATGATCTGCAAGCTCTGGGAGCGAGCCATTGGCTCGGGATCCTCTAGATAGTGATTAGATGTAGGGACGGAGTGGTGCCCCCCGATTTTGAGTTTTTGTAACATGTTATGGGCATGTCATATGCATCTTTGTAAGTTAATGGACTCTAAAACATGTTATACGACACATATTATGGATATGCATTGTTTTGATGATTTTATGTTATTTTCTTGTGTTAAATGCATGTGCTAAGTGCCAAATCTAGAATATTGTTTGCAATATTATGTACATAGTGATTGTTTGTGATCTAGGTACATGACTAAATGTAATGATTTCCAAATTCATGCATCAGCTTCACTCATAAATATCTTCTAAAAGGATAGGATTGTGCACACGATAGAAACCATTCAGTTGCATGACAATAAGGAGGAATCCTAAACAAACATAAAGGTGGAGGGTGCGATGGGAAATGGCATCGGCTAATAAACCTTTCTTTGCATCATATTCGGCTCTGGTTATTGGTGGTAGTACCAATGTATACTGCCGTTTGAGAGGAGCCGGCGAATGTGAGGGTAAAAATGGCCCAACTTTGCTTGAGGATAGATTCGAGGATATGCGACTTGCACCATCGGCATAATTGATATAAGGTGTGGACGGGGGTCCATACGAAAGGTGCTAGAAGACAAAAAAAGGGAGGATGATGAACAATGTTGGCTGCACGAGCGCAAAGTAGAAATAGAACAAACAACGCAGAGGAGTGATCTGGGTAGGATGTCTACCACTCACACGCTTTGTTGGGAAGGTGGTGTGTGGGAGCTACCTTGGGGGTAGCTTGTGCTCGGTGCAAAAGTCACCGTAGACACGGATGGTGCCATTCCACTTATGGGCGAGAAAAGATGAAGTCGAGGAGGTGGACAATGCTTCCGCATGATATCATCATCACAATAAAAAGATGGGATGAATGGAGGAGGAAGTGACTACATGACGCGGCGAAGCTGCACGAATCATCGTCATGAGAAGAAAGGTTCACATGCGCATATTCATGAGTGAGCGGAGAGAAAAAGTAGATAAGGGATCCTGCGATGTTGAACGAGGGTGATCGTTGAAGGAGGTCAGAAGTGAAACGGAAGGGGAAGCCTCGAGGAGGAGCTTCCACCATGGATCTCATGCAGATGAGGAGGTAGAAGATGGCGCGCGCTGCTCGTCATGCTCGACATCGGGGAGGGTGAATGTCAATGGGAGCGGAGTACGTCCTCAAAGAGTTTGTCCCGAAGCATACTACGCGAGGACGGAGAGAGGTAGATTTGTTCTGTTCAATCTCGTACTCCGAGAGACTACCTCCAAGAGAGGCACGGTAGTGCGCGAGGTGGGGACAACGAGTGGGAATAATGGCCATGGAGATCACACAAAGAGCAAAGGGTTGGTTGGTCGTGAATAGTCTTGGGGTTCTTGGAGGCTGCGGTCGGGGAAGAAACGGAAGGCTCTAGGAACCGTAGACTTAGGGAACGCAACATTAACTATGGGCCTGATAAGAGAGGAAATTTGGGACAATGATGTGTGGCATGAATGACAACATTAGACAAAGCTCTGAAGCTTTGGAGGTTGAGGAGGGATCGAGGTTAGTCGGGGGAAACCTTGTGTCTTTTGGTGCCTTCTTATGAAGCTTTTCCCCCTTCCACCCATGCTGTGTACCAGGATAGGTTTCGCAGTGAGGTGCTTGAGGCATGGTAGTGGTGGGAGGGGTCATGGGGAATGGTTGAGATGCGGGTCAACGCAAGATAAGGTTTGGGTTGACCGAGCGCGGTGCAGATTCTTTGAGGATCGATGTACCATACATGAATCCCTAGGGTCGAGGTCAGGAAGGGATAAGGTAGCCATAATAAGTGCGAGAACACTGCTAGGAGGTGGAAGCTGAGGAGCGGTGTCGCGACCGGAGAGGGGTAATGTCTGGAAGTACGATGACTGCGAGATTGTTAAGGCTAGGAGGAACTATTCTGGGATGGTAGAGAGGCTCATGGATGCCCGAGTGCGTCGGGTGAAGGGCTAGGAAGAGGGGGCCCAAAGGGGTGAGTCAGAGTGCTGGGGAGTAGGTTGAGGAGAGGCGCCCTGCGGCGGCTGGCGGCGCGGGCCGGCTTGAGGGAAGCCCGAGACGGTTGCATCCTTACGAAACGTTTGACGAGTTGTGATTAGAGACGAAGATGAGGAAGGCTAGGGGAATGAACCAAGCAAAGAGGAGTCTTTGCTCGCAGACTCGGGCTGAGACAACGGTCAAAGTTTCAACAATTTTCTTATTGTGCCACCGAAGAGATGATGTGGACTCGAGGTAGGAAACTTCGGTTCGTAATATGTCAACTAGTAAATGGTGACTATCTTTCCATTATGAGGAAAGGACATCTTGTGGTGAAACACATATGGGAAAATAGATATTGCATAGGCGTAGCTACGGCCACAGCTAGAATGTTTTAATCTGAGGGCAGGCTGTTGACTTCTATGTCCACGCAAACAACCTTGCCCATGCCAGAGTATTAGGAAAAGTCTGGAAACGGGCCAATGGGTGGGAAGAGTGGCCATCCACGCTTGGAGGGTGATAGTGGAAGCCAACTCGGGGTGATCCTATTTGCTTCCAAACTAAAAGCGGAGACATCACATGGAGTGGATTCCCCCTCATCGATGATACAACGGGGAGACGTTGGCATTCCGGATCTTGATGGGAATTTGGAGAGGCGACGGAAAGCGAGAAGGGGAGGATGGTCGACTTTGTCCAAAATCAAATATGATAAAATGATCATGCTGAAGGATCTACGGTGCCCATGGTAGTTGTTATAGCTTCTCATTGTGAAGAGGCCTTGGTAGGAGGAGTTCCATCATTGAGATGGCGGCAAGAGATTGCACCAAATCATCTACTTATACTATGTGAATGGGAAGCTTTGCCAAAAGCGGCATTTCGACATAATGGTCACTTGGGGATGTTGGTATGAACCTCCACCTTAGGGACTTTGTGATGCTGCAAAGGACCATTGGTTTTCAGAAAAGAGTCTGCACTTAGAACCTAAAGAAGGGGGCTTAGAGGGCGGACGACGTAGCGGGATGCTTGTTGTACTTGTCGGGACCGAGTACTGAAGGTTTAAGGTCAACGGTAATGGGTTGGTCGGAAGTTCTGTCATGAGAATGCTGGTAATCAAGAGGTATTATATGGAGGAGGTTGAGTGGTTGCCGACCTTCGGGTGGATTTGGGTGGCCACGAATCCTTGCTAAGGGAAAGGATTGGTAAACACAGGCGGCTAGATAGGTGCGGCATTGGGAGGAATTGAGAGCTTGCTATCCTAGCGATGCTTCTTGAGTCTCCCACATCTAACGCATATGTAGTAAAAGAGGACAATCGTGGGTTTAATGATCATAGACAAGCTTTGTTTGGGTCTCATAATTTTCACATTTTCATCATGTTTATCTCACAATTTCTCATTCCATCACCTCATTTAACCATTCATCATACCATTTCGATAGGTTCACCTCATTATTTTCCAATTTATTTATTTTTAATATTAGAAGAGAATGTGTGATTAATTATTGGAAAATTGACATATTTCACTATTATCTTAAATGTGGATGAGCTTTGTAAATATGTAAGATTATTTGGAAGAATTATTAAAAATCCTCTTGAATATTTCCTCCACTATTTCAATAATTCAAAGGATAATTTTTCAAGATTATTCTAAGGAGAATATCATGAAGATTCCAAGAGAAGACTATAGATATTTCAAGGAGAAGATCATGGAAGATTCCAAGAAGAAGACCATGGAGATTTGGATAACATATCTTATCTAAATTTGTGAGATATAAGTGAGGATTTGAAGGGATCATATCTTGTAATTATAGGGATATTGGTTGAGAGAAAAGTGGATTTGTAATTATGAGTTGCTTATCTTGTTTTAAAAGCACTCGGGTATAAATAGGGTATGCTCCTTCTCCAAGTGGAGATAGTAGATGAGATTGGAACTTGTATGACTTATTATTATTATTATCTTTGGGAGCTTGAAGACATAACGAGAAGATGCGATTTCCTACCATATTTTGATGTTGTTACATGCTTATTGATTGCTTGAAGCCTTGAGTAGTTGAGTTTTACCTACGGTGCGCAAGGCAAGGGTGGAAGAACACACACCGACCTAAGTGCACTTCTTAATTTTCATAACGCCAATTTGTGAATTAGTTTTGCTTAGATGTATTATTTTTTTCTTTCATGTTTTCACAAAGTATTGATGATATAATGAAACCAATAATTAAGGACAACGCAGGATCTATGAACATAGAGCCTCTTGATTATTTTTCTGAATTGGACTAATTCTATTAAGAAAAAATATGGTACACTGATCGAGAGTACAATCAAGAGAAACGAAAACAGGCCAGCAGAAATGACAAACTATCGACCTCGGTGCTAGAGAGAGAACGAAACAAGCATGGAGCTACAAAAAGTGACTAGAAGGCTGGAAATAACTGGCTTCTGCGAGAGTGGGGAAGAAGCCCCCATATGATCCCTTTATTTTTGTTGACTTTGACCCATCCATCACGGGTGTATGAGCTAAGACGACTTGACGGTGAGTTCTCCAAATAGGGGATCTCCTTATACGATTCGGAAGAGGACTCATGAGTGCATTTTATGAGTGATGGTAGAATCAGAGGATACTGCGAGCGGCGCGGTGGATAAGTCCATCGGCTGAAGGGCATGATGTGATGCGCATCCTGCTGCCTTCATCTTCCGAACTTGAGAGAGTCCGAATCAGCGAGCTGGCGGCGGAGTGCGAGCCCATTTTTTGGATGCGGACTTTGTAGAGTTTTTATTTTTTTCTTGTTTGCGAGAGGAGGTGGGGCGGGAGTTCTACGAGATGCCTTGTTTGGTGACAATGGCGACAACGGAAAGCGGTATTCTCATAATCTAGGATGCGAGTCAAAAAAATTCGCTTATCTTGATGATGATTTGGTCGGGCAAGCCCTTGCTTATGTCTATTTCCACACATATTCGCATATGTGTATATACCTTAGAGATTTTTCCTCCGATGATGCTGCCATTAAAAAAACGGCCCAAGGCATTGACTATTCCTTTGTAGGCGCTAAATGCCAAAGATGGGATGAGTAAGTTGGGAAACCTGATCCGAGACGAGTGTTCTAGTGATAACTACGGTGGCTAGGTCGAAATGCGGGAACCATGGGGTTAAGAAAGAGCCACTGTTGTTCCCGGGAACCAAGGACCCTCTTCTAAGGCACGATTATAATGCTTGATGTGATCAAACGAGAACTATGAAATATCATTTAGAAACGAAGCCGACCTTGCGGTGGTGAGTCCATTTAGCGTGGATCCATTCATGCAAAAGATCCTTGGTGCATGGCCACAATCCATTGAATCTGCATATGATGGCTCTTTTGCAAAATTTTGAAGATCTTGCTTGAGATCTAGATGGGATATTTCAATAGAGGAAAGCTCCTCTAATTTTTCAACCAAAAAAAGGCTTGGGTTTGGGCGGTACGAGGTGGGATTGGGGGACGTAGAATGCACGAAACATCCTTGTAGGAGAAAGTAGGAGCGAGAAGATATTTGTCCAAGTGCGCCACCCTCGGAACGGAGTGTTAACACAATATAATCATTTCTATAAATGTTGTAAACAGAGAGAAGAGATCCTCAAGTTGTTTACCTTGATAAAGAAGTCTCTAGAGGTTTGAGGCGATCCCAATCCGATGTTCCCAGTTAATCTTGAGATTTTGCACCGAGTCCATTGAGCGCGACCCATTGCAATAAGGTTTTTCTGAGAGAAGCACAATCGGGATCTAAAAAGAGCGCAAAAGAAATTTACGAGCTTTGTATACGTGTGGCTACCTAGGTTCTTGAAGGCTTGTCATTAGCGCCATTTTTGCCTCCCCATCTTGTGAGAAACCCCCCACAGGGTAGATGCGAAGACAGTGGAGACAAATCGATTTTGGGGAGATCCGATTTGCCCTGTACGCTACAAGATTTTCTTGGGGCGAGATCACGCAACATTTTATCGAGATTTGAAAAGCCCCAAATTGCAGCGTGAGAGCCCGCACCATCTATCGCCGTTGGGATCTTGCGCTCTCCCCGGTTGCAGAACACGCAGTGTAACGAACGTAACGGCGGCACCAACGGAGAGGTTGTCTATAGAAATATTTGTCTTGAGTTCATTTGCAAAGCTGTGAGCCTAGAAGGCAAGCAAGAGGCGAAGTGAATAGCGTCCGGTCCAAGCTGAAGCGACAGTTTGCGAGGGAAGAGTGTGTCGAGTGTAGGATCGACTGCAAACCTCGACGACGACGGAAAAGTTCGGTGAAACCCTAGCGCGATCCATCTTTCTCGTACGAGAGCCTTTATTGATTATTATTTCATATATCTTAATCCATTTTTTTAGAAGTTAAATTTCACCTTTCATGATTTTCACAATAGTGTTAAAGATATAATGAAACCATTAATTAAGAACAACCGAGGATCTCTGAACATATAGCCTCTTGATTATTATTTCATATATCTTAATCTATTGTTTAGTGATAAATTTACTTCTTTCATGTTTCATGATGGTATTGATGATATAATGAAACCGATAATTAAGGACAACTAGGATCTCTGAACATAGAGCCTCTTGATTATTATTTCATATATCTTAATCCATTGTTTAGAAGTTAAATATCCTTCTTTCATTATTTCACAATAGTGTTAAATATATAATGAAACCGATAATTAAGGACAACCGAGGATCTGCGAACATAGAGCCTCTTGATTATTATTTCATATATCTTAATCTATTGTTTAGTGTTAAATTTCTGCTTTCATGTTTTTCACAATGGTATTGATGATATAATGAAACCAATAATTAAGGACAACCAAGATCTACGAACATAGAGCCTCTTCATTATTATTTCATATATCTTAATCTATTGTTTAGAAATTAATTAAGTTAGTTTTTATATTTGTAATATGCATTTCACTAACCATCAATAGTTCATCTTCTAAATTTGATTGTGATTGAAACCCATATACTTTGGGGATGCTTCTAAGTTCACCAACTTGGGATTGATATTAAATACTTACATTAATTTGAAACGATAAATTGACCCAACGGACACGCAACAAAACAGAGGCTTATTCGTGCGATCGAGGCTTTTGTCTGCTTGGGTCGAGTGCCCTATTGCTAGTTAGCGGGTGTTAGGTGCATTACCTTGGGGGATTAGGTCGGGAGATTTGCGGGGAAGATTGATTTTGGGTTCCTTTCCTCTTCTTTTTTGGACGTAGGAGGATTAATCGCACCTTGTTGTGCATGCACACCTTGCTGAGGGGGTCGGTAGCCACTATTGTGAGGCTTGAGAATGTAAGGGAGGGTGGGGGTGCTAACGCTTGAGGAGTTGGAGCACTAAGCCACGGATACGGATAATGAGAGTTTGGGTAACATTGGTAAAAAAGTTGGGCAAAAGGAAGAGGCATGTCGTATCCCAGGATACATGCTGCGAGAGGAGAAAAGTGCTGAACGTGCTCACCCCTCCATGAGGGAAACCATGGCCCATGGGAGGGTGAGCATATGGATGAGAAAAGAGCTCCAACAATACCACTTTTGGTGGCATGGGATGCCCGGTGCATTGGCACCATCGGGTCTAGGGAGATCGGGTATGACGGTATAAAACATAACCCGAGACTATGCATAGATTAGGGTCATATTTTAACGCAATCTAGAGAGCAACTTCTTTGTTTTTGAGGGAAATATGAGCGCGACATCTTTTCGCTATAGCGAACAAAAGGGATCTAAGGAACTGGGTCCATGTAGACACGATCTTTGAAGGTAGGGGCTCGACATAGGTTCTTTCTTCTCTTGCCATTCACGGACATGATCGTATGGGTGGGTCGCGGAAGATTGACGAAAAGAAGTCAAAAGTTTGGTACCAATGTCATAATGAAGGGGAAAGGCCGGAAATAAGACGAGAAAAAGTCCCGGGGAAAAAGGTCGCGAAAAGGGGTATGAGAGGAGGAGGCCCGATCAACATACCACTTAGAAGCTTGGCTAGTAAGTGTATGTTAGAACAACCAAAGACGAACGAAGTCATCGGTAATGGAGTTAGACAAGCACCACATGTGGAAAGATCGAACATGGTTTGTAGGATCTTCTCTAGCAAGACACTTTGAACTTGGGGATGTCGTAAGGGAGCTTGGTTGGAATAGTAGGCCAACCATCGTCATGGCATATGGGGTCATTGATCAGGCTGGTTAAAAAATCGGAAGAGTTGAGGCTTGCCATATAGGGGAGAAAGGGGCGATCGGGATAGTTCACGTTGCGGTCTCACTAGTAGTATTCCCGACATTAGCTGAGGGCTACCACCCGGCATTAGGTCTTGAACCGGACATGGTGAAGGTGACGAGAACCGGGGGGCAGAACTAGAGGGGAACGATGAGTAGAAGAGGATTTGGAGTACGGAGACTCCATGGAGGACTAACTAGAATCCTACGTGGAGGAGTAAGTCTTCCTATCGGAAGCGAGGATGAAGGCAAAGAAGTCTTCTAGATAAATGCCTTGGGGGTGCAATGATGAAAGCACAAACATGAAACAAAGGAAGAGAGACCAACAAGGGCAAGGAGGTGCACGATAAAATGATTACAATGTCGAAACAAGGGCGAGAGAGGTGCAAGATCAATTGATTACAATGTTATAGTCTTTGCACGGCGGTATTCACTTAAGCTCTTTTTTCACTTAGGATGTGTGTGTTAAGTGTGCAAATTTTAATTTTTTAAACCCCGGACGTTTGTAGAGAAAAAGAGAAAAGAGTGTGTTGTATAAGCGTAAATAAACCTACAAATAGTAGTATATGAAACTAAAATAATAGAAAATAAACGACTAATTATGCATTAATCTAAACCCAAGGAGGCGGGCCTCTCAACAACTAGTCTGTGGGTGGGAAAAAAATCTATTCAAAACACACCAAAATAGCGAATAGATCTAAATTCGAGGGGAGGAAAAATATCTAAAGGTTAGATGCGGCTGGAAATAGGTGAAGAAAAACATCGAGGAGGCAAAAGTGTTGTAAATGAGGTGGCGAAAGGATACAACCTGGAGGGGAAAGCGAGAGGGGACCCTAGAGGAAGACCCAAACAAAACTAAAAGGAGGTGTTTTGTATGGATGAATAAACCATCTAAAGTGGATGCGAAGGTAAGGGATCAGATTTTAAAAATGGCTTAACACACTAAAATTTCGGACGACTGTTGACTAAAAACTCCTCCTAGAAAGGTGGAGGGTACTAAAGCCCTAGGGGCTAGGTTCCCACTTTGATGAGTAAAAACAGATCAAATTGTAGGTCCGAAAATAGGCGAATACGGAGGTCGAACAACCACGGACAGAGGCTGGACAAACCCACTAAAAATCTTAGAAAAAGTTCCATAAAGATTCGGTAGTAGTTTTTGGCACTGTTTTTTGCGAGAGGTTGTAGGTTTTGGCTTTGTTTTCTACGTTCTAGAGGTTCGGGTCGTAGGTTTGGCCTAAAAAGTATGACACTGCACTTCTAGCCCTCTCGATAGTAGGTTTCGAGAGAAAATTTTTGTTGTCTAAGCTATGGGCGTGCTCTTGTCTTTTGCACAATAGGTACGAAAACACACGAAGTTAGAATTTTTAATGTTTTGGGGGTTTATGGGTTAAAAAACAACATCAAGAAAAGAAAAAAAAGGAGTGAAGAAGAAATCATAGGGTTTGAAGTAGTGAGTAATGCAAGGATCTGAAAAATGATAGAGGTCGTAATCGTAAACTCTTGTGGAGTCTGCAAGTTGTTAGTATGAATTATAATCGCAAGTGTACTAAAAAATTCTCACTTTACTTGTGCATAAAAACGCACTAACGTTATCACTCAAAAAAATAAAGCATAATTTTGACAAGGTTACATAGGGTCATGGGTCAAAATAAGGTTTTAAGATTCATTTTGAGTTTGACCAAAGGAAATTATAATTTTTTTATAGTTTGAGTTTACCCTTAGGTCCCAATACACTCATTTTTAAACTCCTTCAAGTCAAATCATTCATCATTTTCCAATTCTTTTCATTTTCCAAATTTTTTTGTACCGAAAGTTCCAAATTAGCCAAGAGTCCCTATTTTCATAGCACATCCCGGTGTAAAGGCGGGAAAGTGCTATGAAAGCAACTCTGAAAGTTATAAAGCAAAAACTTCTGTTTTTGTTTTGAGAAGTCAACTTCAAAGGAGGTTTTACGAGAACAAAAAGGTATTTTACGAAACTAAGAGAGTTATTTTTCAAAGGCATACAAATAACAATAACCTCTCTCACGTTTATCACAGGTGTTATTAGTTGGGGGATACGAGAGGCTTTCTTTGAAGCCTATTTTTCGAGAAAATAGAGTTTTCCTTGTTTTACACATGTTTTTCAAGGCGATGTACGGACAACGAGGATGTGTTTATAAGAGAGAGGTTTTTATTAAAGAAATAATGGTCTACAAAAACCTCCTTGATTTCTCAAACCACATCATGGATGAGGAGATATAGGCTCTGTCCCAAGACTATGTTTCGGAAAAAAACGGAGAAATACGCAAGAAAGTGCCTAAAGGAAGCTAAAATGAAGTTGGTTTATGGTTTCTATGGTTTGTAGATGATGAGGATAGGTTATGATTTTTGAGTTTTTGGGCAACCGCACTTTTAATTTGACAAATTTATGAAGAATGCATACTCGGCGGTTTCGTAGCGCATTCGAGTGTAAAAGAAGAAAAGCGCTGCGAGCGGTATGCCTGCTCTTCTTGCTTATTTGATACGAGTTTTTAAAGGGTTGAAGAAAGAAAAAATAATTGAATTTTCTATGGAGGATGTAATAAAGGGTAATTAAAAACAATCTTGGAGGAAATAAGTCAAATATTTGAAGAATAGAGGGTTGAAATAGACGGCGCTACGAAAGCGCTATGAAAGCTATTGTGTGTTTTCATAGCGCATGACACGTTACGACGTTTTTGAAAAGTTTTGAAGTGGTTTTGGACAGTGGAGGTTAGGAAAGAGTGATGGTACATGTTAAACAAATATTAAATAGCCAAAGGGACCATGAAATGAATATTAATTGATGAGTCGGAATGTTCGAAGAAGTAAAAATATCCGACCTAGCAGGGCTATGGTTTCTGCTTTTGTGGAGGTTAGCAAAGTAGTCATGAAGAACTTAATATCATTATCCAAATTTAACCATGTGATGATAAAATTTTCAATGACTTAATTTCAAGTAGATAAGGTTGTTAGGATAAGGTTGTGAAAGATAGTAATAAGGGAGTTTGAGTCCTTTTTTGAAATAGGATTGTCAAGTAGGATAGGTGTTTGTTTGTCATAAATTTTATGTTTTTATGGTTATGCAAGGTGTCGGTGGATAGAAATTTGATGTATCTATCCTAGAGGCGGATCATGCGATGATGTAAGAGGTCTATTAAAGGCCATTGGGTTGAATTAGCAAAGGGTTGGATATTTTTTGGCAAAACTACTGCTTTATGTAATTGGTTTGTGATCGGTAATGCACTGAGAGGTTTTCTTCTTGACGGACCTCGAGATTCTCATGGGGTTTTAATGTTTTATTGATATACATATTATGTTTAACTAATTTCGGTAGATCTGATTGATATTACTCAAAATTCATAATTCTATGCTACGACTTCCTTTAGTAATGAAATGATTGTGTTGACCTATGTTCTTGAGTGGATTGTCTTTGTTAAAGACCCCTATTTGCCTCGGCTTCCATGTCAAGAAACCTTGCCTTGTGAACCTCACTGATTTTTTTGACTCCATAAGCCCAATGGTAGTATTAGCCTTCATCTTTTCAACTTTGAAAAATATAAAAAAATCAAGACTTAATTCATAGAGTTAGCCATCTATCTATATCTTTATTCCATATCATTAACCCTTGAGAGAGCCCTCTCGGTACTACGGGAGAGCTAAGCCTCGGTCGGAATATTGGTTTGAAATAGTTACATTGAAGTTGTGCGATCGGTAGCTGATCGAGGTACGATTGTGGTGATAACATTTTGGCGCCATGTTCGGGGACCAAAGGTGTAAATTTTCGGTGGGAAGAACGACAAAGTTTCGAGTTCTAAGGTCTAAGAGCAACGGGACACTTAGGCACGTATTGGGCTGTATTTACTTTCCGGTGACTCCACATCAAATAATCAATTGGAAGTTGAATCCTTTGCTTGAATATCGGTAGCTTGATGAAGTTTCAAGATGAGTTCCATTGCTGAGAATAAATGCGGATATGCCCCTATGAATCGGTCTCACATCCCTGGTTTTCAAAATCCTATGCCAAAGGTTGAATGGTTAAGCTGATCTTCCAATATTTAGAGATGAAAAGAAAGACAATGTTGCTCTTCATTTGGTTATATTCCATATGAATGTACACGGTCTTAAGGTTCATTTCCTTGAGGATTGTCTCATAGAAGATGTTTATGGCCACTTTAGAAGGGAAAAGCATGGTCTTTGTATGAAAGCTTGACAAATGGTTCATTGTATTCTCTTGTTGATTTCCATGTTGTGTTTTATGAGATTTATGAAGAATGTCATCCCTCCTTATTTTTGTCAAATGACATCTTGTAAAAGCGTGTGAGTTTTATTGAATATTTGGAGAATTGTTATGAATATGATGAGTTCATGGATGAGGAAATTTTTAGAGGCTCTTCATGACAACCAATTTCATCACCAAGAAGAAAGTATAACCTCTCCCTTGGATGAAAATGAAACCTAGCAAGACCTTATTTATGAAAATCATGTTACATCCTGCGAGTTTGATGAAAAGTTGCATGCAGATTTGTCTATCTTTTGATCATCGGGAGTATGAGAATCATTTCAGATGAAATATTGGAAGATGATTGCTACAATCCTCGGTATACGAAAAAGTTGATTCTTCATGTCATTTCTTGCATTAGCCTACATCAAATAATGATCACACTAAGGAAGAAATGGGTGAAAATACTTTATCACTTGTCTTCTAATACGAAATCATCTAAAGAGTGCAAGTCATAAGTTAAGATTCGATTTGTGGATGAAGTTTCTAAGAATATTAAAAGGAAATTGAAGTTTTAAAAGAATAAAATTCAACCTTATAGGCCTCATGATCAAGATCAATATTTTATAAATTTTTTAATGCCGGAAAACGAAAGAGAGAGTGTTGCTACCTTTCTCCTTTGATATTGAGGAAGAATACATTGTTTTTTTGAAAATTATTTTGAACAAAAGTTTGATAGCATTCAATTGAAATATTGTGTGGTGAGAAAAGCATGTATGAGTGGTCCAAAGTTGCATAATGTCATGAAAAGCTTCAAACACATTATGTCTTCTATGATTCTATAGGCGACTATGTGGAAAAGTTTTACGGTTTCAGATTTCCAATTATATTTTTTTATTTTGAAGATCGGATATATTTTATGTTGCCTTGGTCATCTCAATATCATATTTATTTTTGGTTCAAGTGCGGTCAAGAGGTTCAAATGTTAGACAAGATAAATGAGTCGGCTTCATTGGAATTTTCATGTTGCTTGAGTTAAAAAGGAGATTGCGACTAATAGGGTAGGTAGGAGAGTGTGAATAAGCTCAAAGGTGAATGAGCATATTTTCGAGTGGGTACAAAGTTGGTTTTCTCGGTAGTAATCATCAATTTTGAGCCCAAGGAGAAGAGCTAAGAGCTTGGTGAAGTTTTATGTAAATTTCGAGGGGAGTTGTTTTTTCAAGAAGATGGATAACGCAACGGAACTATTGGTTCTTTGGTGTGCCACGGGGGCACACCATCCAAAGTGGAGCCAATGTTATCACTCATAAAGCATCATTTTGACGGGGTTACATAGGTTCATGGGTCAAAATAAGGTTTTAAGCGTCATTTTTGAGTTTGACCGAGGAGAGTATAAATTTTTTATAGATTGAGTTTACCCTTAGGTCCAAATACACTCATTTTAAAACTCCTTCAAATCAAATCATTCATCATTTTTCCAAATTTTTTTGTACGAAATTTCTAAATTGGCCAAGAATCCCTATTTTCATAGCGCATCCGAGTGTAAAAAAGGCATAAAGCACTATGAAAGCATGTTGAAAGTTATGAAGCGAAACACTACTATGTTTTTCTAGTTTTGATAAGTCAATTTAAAAGGAGGTTTATGAGAGAGAGGTATTTTACAAATCTGAAAGAGGTTATTTTTCAAAAACATACCAAATAACAAAAAAATATCTCACTTTTCTCACGGGTGTTATCGATTTGGGAGGTACAAGGCTTTCTTTGAAGCCTATTTTTTAGAAAACGAGTTTTCTGTTTTACACATGTTTTTCAAAGGCCGTTTCTAGGCACGGAGAGATGTGTTTCAAAAAACCAAGAGAGGTTTTGTATTAAAGACATAATGGCACTAGAAAAAACTCCTTCATTTCTCAAACTACATCATGGATGAGGAGATATAGGCTCTATCCCAAGACCTATTTTTCGGGGAAAAAAACAAGAGAAATGCACGAGAAATGCCTCAAGGAAGCTAAAATGAAGTTGGTTTACGGTTTGTATGGTTTGTAGATGATGAGGACAGGTTATATTTTGAGTTTTTGGAAACCACACTTTTCATTTGACAAATTTATGAAGAATTTGCATAGTTCATAGTTTTTAGCGCATTCGATGTAAAAAAGCGAGAAAAGTGCTACAAAGCATTGTAGTTCCTTTTCTTGCTTATTTTGATCGGTTTTTGAAGGGTTGAAGAATGAATAAATAACTGAATTTTATATGGAGGATGTATTAAAAGGGAAATTAAAACAATATTGGAGGAAATAAGTAAAATATTTGAAGAATAAAGGTTGAAATAACAACGCTACAAAAATTATGAAGTATTTGTGTTTTCATAGCGCAACACATTTCACATCCTTTTTGAACAATTTTTGAAGTGGTTTTGGAAAGTTGGAGGTTAGGGAAAGAGTGATGGGACATGTTAACCAAATATTCAAATAGCCAAGGACAACAAAATGAATATTAATTGATGGTCGAGAATGTTCAAAAGAAGAAAAAATATCCTATTCACTAAAAAATAGGGTATGGTTTGCTACTTTTGTGGAGGTCGACAAAGTAGTCATGAAGAACTTAATCTTATTATCCAAATTCAACCATGTGATGATACACTTTTCAATGATGTAATTTAAAATAGATAAGTTTGTTAGAATAAGGTTGCTAAAGATAGTAATAAGGAGTTTGAGTCCTTTTTGAAATAGAATCATCAAGTAGGATAGGTGTCTCATTGTCATAAATTTTATGTTTTATTGTTATGAAAGGTGTCAATGGACAAAAATTTGATGTATCTAGCCTAGAGGAAGATCATCTGTCGATGTAGAGGTCTATTAAAGGAAATTGGGTCGAATTAGAAAAGGGTTGGAGACTTTTTTGGAAAAAGCTGCTCTGCTTTATGTAATTAGTGTGATCGGTAATGCGAGAGAGAGTTTTCTTCTTGTGAGACTCGAGATTCTCGGGGGGTTTTAATGTTTTATTGATATACATATTATGTTTAACTACTTACGGTGGATCTCATTGCTATTACTCATAATTCATAATTCTATGCTACGACTTCCTTTAGTAATGAAATAAGTTTGTGTTGACCTATGTTATTGAGTGAATTCTCTTTGTTAAAGACCCCTATTTGCCTCGGCTTCCATGTCGAGAAACCTTTGCCAGACCTACTGAGTTGTTGACTCCATAAGCCCAATTTTAGTATTATCCTTCATCTTCTCAACTTTGCAAATATACGAAATAAAAGACTTAATTCATAGAGTTAGCCATCTATCTATATCTTTGTTCCATATCATTAACCCATGAGAGAGCCCTCTCATGTTGAGAGAAACTAAGCCTCGGTCACAAGATCAACTTGAAATAGTTACATTGAAGTTGTACGATCAACGACCAATCGGGTACGATTTTGGTGATAACACCTAACATCAAAGATGGCCGCCAACTTATTTAGATCGCGGTTAGTTGACCAATATAAATGCTACAAAAATCTAGATCTATGCGGTAAAAGACATTTAGCGAGTAAATAAAGAGAAAGAGTTGCTCCATGCATCAATAGACAAAGAAAATAATATTTTTGACACACGGAGAAGGGAACATAGAAAGATGTTACCGGTCCCCCTCAATGGGATGGGTTCTTGTAAGTCCTCGGCACTTCGAGATCTAAAATCTCTCTCCCTTGATGGTGTAGAAAACCCGGACAAAAAATGGGACTAAAGGGAGGCGACAAGAAAAAACGGTAGAAAAATATGACAATGATGGAGGATCAAGAAGTCGGACCAAAAGTATAGATCCAAAAGTGATATTTAGGCAACAAAAGGTAGTGAATGAATGGAAAAAACCCTTCTATTTATCACAAAATATTGAGTTAGTCTAGATATTGGTGCATAATTAAAATATTATTAACCAATTCTAGATCCAACGTTTATGGAATATTTTATTATATTTTTTGGAGGGAAAAAAAGAATTTGACTTTGGTCAAATCTCTTTATTTGTAAATAATAAATAAATAAATGATTTATTTATTATTTTAAGGATGTGGTTGAGTAATAATAAAATAAATAATGATTTATTCAATTCTTTATAAATGATTTAGTCAAATTTAATAAGGAATATTATTTAAATAAGGTTTAAATAATTATTCCTAGAAAATAATAAGATAAATAATGATTTATCTAATTAATTTTCTGTTTTGGTTTAAATATGACGAGAAATATTAATTAAGCTTGTTGTTTAACTAATTATTCCTTGAGAAAAATGAAACAAATGGGGATTTATTCAATATTTCCTCATGGGGTTTTCTGTTTTAGACCATAAACAACTTAATAAATGTGGTTTTACTAAGTTATTTTTCATAGTGAAAGCAATTTTACTTAGGGGTAAAATTGGTCTTACATGGTGTACTTTGGTCCATCTAATAGTAATAGGTTAGATGACCAAAAATTGGCGTAACAATGGGAGAAAGAGGTTTTAGGTAGGAAATAAGGATGAAAATGAGAGGTATAAGCCCATAATGAGTCTTTTAAGAGAAACATGGTGACATTGAGATGGAGAAAGCTGATAGATAGGGAAAAGGCTTTATGAAGATAAGGAAGGTAGTGAGATTTCTAAAGATAGGCGATGAGGCGAAAAAAGAATGTTATCTTTAGGCTGATTGTAATAAATCCATAGTAACCTAGTGAATCTGTAGAATACGGGAGGATAACAGAAATAAATTCCAATATGCATGGATCTTGCTCTTAATTGCAATGATGGCATGGAAGGAGATTGATGAGTAATAGTTCCCCACGTGGACCCGGATATACGCGAGGGCACTTTTGATGTATGCCTCACTATGGAATTCAAAGGAGCCAACTCGGGTGATGGAGAATAATTTTTTTTGGGTGGGTTTTGGGATGAGGCTACGCATGGTGATCAGCAAAAAGCCAAGGCTATCACGAGTCCTTTTTGTAGAATACTTGTCGTGTCACTAATTTTAAAGTATATTTTCACCATGTGCATCCGTGCGAAGGAGGACCTCGCGGAGGTCTAGTACGATCTTCCATACACAGTGAGCTGAGGGATGTTGTTGTGTGCATCATGAGTGAATGACCATGTGATAGGATAAATCCATCCAATAAAAATTACGTAGGAACAATTGGCGCAAATATCGGTGCCTGCGGTACATAGACAAGGAAGAAAGAACACTAAGAAACGGCCATAGATAGTCACATTCGTAACCGATAAGGGAGGCTGACAAAGACATAGAGTGAGAGACAAAGAAGGATGCTCTAAAGACAAGAGGGCGATGATCGGGGTGACGATGATAAATTTTTATATCCAATGAGACCCCCCTCCCCTTACATTATAAAGAGATGGTATGCACTGGGTGGCGGAGGTGCGGAGAAAAAGGTGAAGTCGGATAGGCCCATCGACCTAGAATCGTTGGTTTTCGAGTGGGAGGGAACTTTGATGAGATTGGTAACATTGTTTGCCACGTCACGAGAGAATATATGGGGAAATATTGAGGACCAATACAAGAGCGTATTGGTGAAGGTCCACAAGGGCCTCAAGGAATTACGGAGTTTAGACAAGTGCGGTGCGAGCGAGCATGATGCAAGCGAGTGGGCTTCAGAGTGAGTGTGGCACCAATAGGTGAAAGTGCGGTGGAAAGAGGCTGGCCATCACAGGCGAGTATTCACGCAGTGCGTATCCTTGTAGGTACCCTATGCTTTGACACTGTTAAGAATGAGGTGTGGGCGACATTGGAAGAACACAAGGCTCAAGCTTGTTGCGCTCTCGTTGAAGGCGTTGCATGAGTTCCACTAAGGAATCACATAAGAGTTGCGGATCGGCACGCAATGTGCCACGCTGATTATCTAGGATGTTAAGAGAGAACACAAACAAATGGGTGAGGAAAATAAGCAAGTCATGTAGGAGCAGAGATGAGGAAGTTGCGCACAAATATAAGTTGGAGGAAGCCATAACCAAAGTTTGCGGGGGAACTACTTGATTTGCAAATTCGGTCTAAGGAAGTTCCGGATGATAAAGTCAAATATTGCGATGGCGGTAGAAAACTCCAAGGAAAAAAGCCGACAAGGTACGACTTGAGCTACAAATGAATATCATTGCACTACAGATTGCAATTACGACCCACTACTCCACCAAAGGTCAAAGAGAATAACACAACGAGTTTAAAGTGCTTGACTTGACAATATTGAATCCAAAGTAGAGGAGTGCATTCAAGTCTTTGAATAAATAATGGAAATTTGGGCTTCAATACGGGAGGACCCTATATGTGCATAAAATTGAACTAGAAATGCGAGAAATTGGAACAAATGGACCATGTTAAGGTTACGGCCAAAACTCTAACGGTGGTACCACGGTATACTTGTCTCCAAGATAGGAAGTTTTTGTAGGAACGATTGACGAGATGTATAGAAAGGAACAACTTATTGCAACCGAACGTAGCCATGGAAAGCTGAAACTAGTCAAATATCGCAGGCTGTGTGGAGAAACAAGCTGAAAAGCAATGTGCTAGACGTAAAAGGAAATCACTCGAGAAGACGATCGGGCCAGCCACAAAGGAGCTATTGGTGAAGTATGAGAAGTCGAAAGCGAGTGTGCCGAGATAGTTCTGCTTGAAGGATGCGAGTGCACAACATTAAATCAAGGATTGAGGGCTCACCGAGTAGAGTGAATTGGGATGAGTCACATCTTTGTGTTGGGGAGCTGTTGGACAAGGTACCCCTAGATCGAATTTTTTGTAAAAGAATATGCATTTTTAGGAGAGAAGCACGTTGTGTGCGATTTACGATAGAGTCTTAGGGGCTTTGGGGCATATCAAAGTCCCTTGTTTCGTAAATGGAATGGAATATTTTGTATACGTTGAGCTCCACCCATGGTTTTTGGACCATGGTATTGTAAAATGAAAAACTATATAAGGAGCTATCTTAGTGAGTCTACAAAGATATATCTTTTATCCTAGAATGCACTTGGATGTAAGGTTGTATTGATTTTGTATTTTGTGTTTTGTGCGAAAGGGAAGGCTCCCTCACGGATGAGTGAGCGAAGACATTATAAGGTTTGTAGTTGGCTGCACGAGACCCCTACAACTAAGTGTGCGAGGAGGAAGGTGTTGTATTAAGAAGATTTGAAGTAATAAAATAATACTTTGAAGAGAGTTCTATGTTCTTTACTTATATGTTTGCTTTATCTGTGTTTTGATGTTATCTATGAAAATTTAGGTTTTTTTATCTATATTTTTCATCACGAAGTATGGGTTATGGTTACTTATGTTGAGTAATGCATGATAAATTAGAATTGTGCGGTTTGAAAGCTAGTTAACTAAAAGTATTGAAAAATGACTACGTAGTTAGTATATTTGTTAAGCTTTGATAAGTGTTAAAGAGAATATAAGCCATTAATCCACACACCATAGTCCCTATGTACGCGAAATTTGGTTCTAGCATTCCCTAATATTGGCTAAAGTGAGACTTCGGTCTACACGGTAGACCTTTGCTAAAGGGAAAGTGGTAATAGTGGGTTTTTTCAATTTGCGCGGCTATATACGAACTCTGGTTCTGGGCCCCATTAATCCAAAAATTTTCAACATTCATCACCAAAATCATACTAATGGTAACAACATCAAGCAACAGTGGCTCTAAGAATCATTATACATTGATATCATAAAACATAACATCGCAAACCATGCTCCCTTAAGAAGCAACAAATCATTCATACGATCAGAAATCACATGTAAAACATGTCCCCCTTTGAGCACTATAACATCAATTAACAATAGCACAATAAAAAAATATAGTTTTTCCCAACAACATATCACAAACAAAATTTTGTATTCATAAACATTCTCTCACTTAAATGCTCCTCTTGAATATTTAGAAGGGAGCTACTAGCTTTGTCTCCCCAAGTTGTTCAAAAAAATACTTATGCAACAATCATTTTCCTCCATGTCACATGCAAGAGGTTAGAGAACCAAGGAATATGACCCAAAAATATTTGCAACAAAAATAAAAGGCTTCATAGGCCTATTACATCGCTACAAGAACAATAGAATGTGATTATACAATGCCTCCTCAGGTTGAACTATGACTCTACCAAAGACTCGATCATTACATGGTTTCAATATAGAGTATATCAGCTGAAACAAATATGAAATGCCTCTTAAATTTCTCTGTCTCCAAGTCACTATTGACTTATGACCACACATACAATATGACCCATGACTCATAATATGAGAGTTCAAATTTTTAATTGTTGTGAAAATGTAAGCAATGACCCATGATCAGATGATAACTCCATGCCAAAAACGCAATAGACACAACTATCTCCAAAAAAAATTCTAACAAATGTCATGAACTAGCAACCACGCAACAATAATAGTCGCACGGCTCAATATCAAAAGTCTTCACAAATAAATCATATCAAAAAATATCCATCAACATGTAGAAATAGGCAATAAGAAACATGAATCGATCATCATAACCTCCGGCGGATGAGTAAGTAGAAACAAGCTTATTATCATCAGACAACCATAAAAAACTCATGTATTATGTGAAACAACATAACCAATGACTCAATTTCAATAATCGATCTAAAATAAAAATGTAGTAGTAGTTGATGAGCTCCCATCATTAGACATATTTGGAGGGGTTAATGGTCACCTTTTTGCCTTCTTGTATTTTTTTTCTTTCATTTTATTATTATTTGGTTTTATGATGCTAGTATAGGTGGTGAATAATGCTAACATACTACGAGGTGCCTAACATGAGGTCGAGTGCAGAAAAATCGTGTATTATTTAGCACTTTTTTTTAAGGATTTTATCATAAAAAGTTGGAGGAGACAAAAAGGAGAAGTTATAGGAGGATTGTCCACCCTCCTTAACTATAAAAGGTAGCCAAAGGATCCTAAAGATTCTCTCCAACAATTCGAATTCCAAAGGTAGCCAAAGGATCCCAAATATTCTCTCCGGCAATTCGAATTCCAAAAGGCGTAGTCAAAGGGTACCAAATATTTTCTCCGGGAATTTGAATTCCGAGAGGCGGCCATGACAACTCAATCTTTGTTTACTTGGATTCAAGTGGACTCATTGGTAACATTACACTGTAGAATAAATAGAGTAGAGATAGAGCTAGGAAGGGTGATTTTCTAGTCAGAACTTTGTTGCAAGCTATTGAGATTTTTATTATTTTACTCGGTAATCAAACATTCGAAATGTATGAGGCTATTATTTTATGAAATGAGAAGATTGATTTCACTTTCTTGAATTAATTTTCGGGAGAGCTAGGGTCATGGGTTAGGGCCCAATCCATGTTCCTCAAGCTCTCTGTTGTATTTGTTCTTTGCTTTCTATCATTCACTTAGTTCTTCTTCTAATAGTTTCGTTGTTATTTCTTTTTTTCTTTCATTGTGATGATGTAGGTTTCATTTGCTTGTGAGTAATAGAATAGAGGAGAAAAACCAAAAATTTGTGGATCAAGACCCCCTTCTCATCTTTGTCAATATAGCTCAAGGAGGGCGAGACCATCCCATAGACCCAAAAAGAAATTTATTTTCCTTTGTTCTAATATTAAAAGTAGAGTTGCATTACCATTTTTTTGGTCTTCATTTGCTAGTATTTTGACGCTTTTTTCTATTTTTTTGCGCATAAGTTAGCGGGGTGATTGCGAGGAAATTATTGCTAAAATCCCGAGTGGAGCCTTGATGCTTCCCATTTCATTCTCCATCTCTGTTTTTCATGCTTCCGACCACCTCGGTTACGTTGTATTCCCTCCTTGTTTCATTGTCATACGTACGCTCTTTTTATTCACAAAATGTTTGAAAAACCTTTAAAGTTTGACCTCCACCTTTCCTCTAGAAATTCCCACTATCTCATTTCACACTTCTACAAATTTTCTTAGAAAACATTTCCGCTACCCCTCGAAACTTTGCGATATTGCGAACAAAGATATTGCATTTCACATTTCACAACTTTTACCACATCGCAAATCTCAAATTGCAACTTTTTGCCCCACCGCACTTCGCACTTCGCAGCTTTTACCCCATCGCATTTCGTACTTCACAACCTTTTCCTTTTTCTTTAAGACTTCTTAGCTCATTTTCGTTGATTGTGATAAATGCGTCATCGCGCATCATACTTCACATCATTTTCCCTTTTTCTTTAAGACTTCTTGCTCCTTTTCACCGAGTGCAATATTGTCATTGCACTCACTAGTTGTTCACTAGCCACGTCACCCATCGCACTTTGCACTTCTCAAACTTTTCCTGAACAACACTTCTGCTATCCCTCCAACTTTTTGATATTGCGATTGCGATATCACATTTCACACTTCTCAATTTTTATCTTGTTCTATTTTGCACTTCACAGTTTTTATCCCATTGTATTTCGCACTTCGCAGTTTTTCCCCATCGCACTTCGCAAATCCAACTTTTTATTTTGTTCCTTTAACACTTACCACTCTTTGCCTGTCGATTTCGATATTTCCCCAGTACTCACGCTTGTGGTCCCATTGCCACATCATCCACCGCATCGCACATCGCAAATCACACTTTTCATTTGTTCCTGTTAAACTTTACCGCTCCAAATGCCAATTGTGATCACCCTCCATCGTAACTCCGCCATCACACTTTTTAAATAATTTGCTCCAAAGCCTTGTTGCACCATAATAAAGCTTTAATAAGGTTTAAACCTCTCTTTTCACTTCGAGCCTGGTTTCATGTGTTTATCCCTCCATTAGCACCTTTACCCCTTTCTTCTCAGTATTTGCAAATCAACACTTTTTCAATTATAATTAAGTCCTCGATAGCTTAGATACATGGATAGAAACATGGTAGATAGAGCATAATATAAGTAGGGTGTGTTTAGGCGATTGGCCAAGTTTAGTGTGGTTTAAATTAGTTTCCTTTCAACAATTTAGTTTAGTTTCCTTCCTGTCATTTCTTTTCGAGAAATTTAATTTAGTTTATTTTTTCATTTCATTTACGCACATTAAATTAGTTTTCATTTTTGTCTTTTCCTTTACGCAAATTAAGATATTTTCCTTTCTATCATTTCCTCCCCGGCTTAATTTAATTTTTAGTTTTTATCATAGTTTAAGAAATAGCACCCTTTGGTAAAGAGCGAACATGATGACATAGACGAGAATGCATCTGTTGTGTATGTATGTGTCACCTCCAAGTTTGTACGAACTACGATTTGATAAAGTAAAATAGGGCATCAGGGAGTTGCGGCACTCTTGGTGCAATGCCGGGGAGCTCACCAGATTTACGGCGCCATTTTACGGGAGGTGTCTAGTAGATGCTTTGATTTTTGTTTTAAGCATTATTTTCTACTTTCCTCTCTTTTCGAGTTATATTAGAAATATTAAAAAATTACAAAAAATATATGATTTTCATGCCTCGTATGGGAGTAGGAATACTCAAAGGACAAATATTACCTAAAACCCCCACATCACCTCCAAGCCACCCTTCACTCGTCATTAGTGGCGGTGAGATTGAACCCCTTATAGGAGAGCCTTACGAATATTTTGAGGATCCTATTAGGGAAGAAGAAGAAGACCTTTTTTTGACTAAGGGCACTAGCTTCACCTATCTTAACCATGGCTAGGATCCTAAGAGCCTTTCCCATAGAGAAGGCGAGATGGGAAAACTAAGATGAAAAACATTATCCCTCGGCTCTTCCACACTTTCATGGACTTACCTCGCGAGGACACGACACATTTATGTTTGAATTTTATATTGTTTGTAGGACTTATGACTACACCTCGATGATCGAAGTTGAAGCTATTTCCTTCCACCCTTAAGGATGCAACCTGCTGCGTTGGTTCATGGTCCTGCACAGGGGATAACATCACTACATGGGCACGGATGGAAGAAACCTTCGAGGGAACAAACACAAAAACAATTGTAGTTCCAAGGAAACTAAGGATGAAATATTTAGGATGACTCGAGGACACGATGAATCTCTAGATGACTATGAAGAGATATTTCATTTAAACTATTAGAGGTCCAATTGTACTCTTGATCCTACATCACTTAAAATTGTACTTCTTCGAGGGATCGGTGAAGAGATGATAGAAACCTTGAATATTCTATCGGGAGGAGATATCTACCAACAACCCTATGAAACAATCAAATCTATCTTTCGAGACCATTCTAGGGCATTTAGGAAGAAGGCCGAGCTGAGCCAAAGTACATCCAATACCCCTTCCTCTTCCACCTTCATAAAACATGATATTGGAAACATGCCGGGAGGAATTCAAGAGTGACATGCTACACACCTTTTCTTTGCAAATGGATATAATGCGGGTCAAAAGGAAGCAAGAGGAAGCCGAGAGAGAGCCCTGGCCATATTTTGTCCTAGATGTACCGGGGAAGAACCCAAGAAATGAATATCCATTGAATTCCATAGAGGTTTTCTTGGTACGTGAGGGAGGATCATGCCACGAGAAAATTGTCCCTTCCTTACTTGGGCTTAAGTTTGTATATCAATGTGGGGAAGAAATTCCATAGCAACTCTGTTTCATCAACTAGTGAAGGCCTCAAGGCCCTAGGCCATATCAACAAGGTATTCAGGTGCACCTTAATATTATTATCACCACAATCGGAGCGCATCCATGCAACCTTGGTACACCCCAACTCCTCCATCCTGGTCTACACCTACTACTTGGTCTTACAACCCTTCATATCATCCTCGGCTCAATAAACCAGCCATTTCAGGCGAGTATGTTCCACAAAAACCTCATTGGAACAATCCATCCCAAGGGTGGAGGCCTAAAAAAAATCAACCATCTCGCTCTAATTCCTCCACCCCAACCTCAACCTTAGCTCACTCATGCTTCTCCACCTAGAGCTACCTATACTGTACAACCCAACCCGAACTTGAACAAGAGACGGGCTACAACAAGCTCCCGGTGGAGAAACATCCTATCCGACTTATGATGTGGAGATATAGGAGGTTAATATCAAGTCAAGAAAATCTTGCTCGAGACAATCATCCTCCATCTCCACCTGTAGAGGTTGATGAGGAAAAGGAAGAAGGTAACATTCGGATCCAAAAACCTCCTTTTCTGGGTGCTTGATCCACCTAGTCGGCACACCCCGGAGGAGGGCCGAACTCTGGGAAGAATTGGAAAATTTGTGTGTAAAGATACCACTTCTCCGGACCATTAAGGATGTACCTATCTACAATAGGCCCATCAAAGTAAATTTCTTCAAGAAACTGCAGGAGAAGGAAGAGAGATACCCTCACCATCAATGTGGTAGGACAATGTTGTCTAACCTAATGCTGGGGAAGGTGGTATTTTCAAAGTACACTGGACCACAGTAGTCTAGTTGTTGATGTGCATGATAGATGGTGTCATATTCCCCAACAATGCTGATTGATCTAGGGGATGCCATCAATATCATGACCAAGGAAACTACGTTGAAACTTAACATCCAAGGGACTTTGAGGAAAACCACAATAGTTCTCGCAACTTCCGGATCGATCCATAATAACTCCCGAGAGGAATTGTTGAGGATTTTCTAGTTACTATTGACTCTTGGGAGTATCCTATAGATTTCGTGGTCCTGCAACCAAAAAATAAGTTTAATGGTCGGCCCCTAATCTTATGGAAACCTTGGTTATCCACTTCGGATGCTTATATTAGTTTTCGGGATGGAAACATGACTATAAAAAAAATGGCCCTATGTCTAAACGACTAGTGTTATATCCTCCAACCCAGACCTTCCATTGATCGTGATCTCCCTATATGGTTGGAGGATGAGAGAGATAGTTATATAACACTTCCCCTATGTGTACCATAGATGCTATTCTTAGAGGGGGAAACTTGATGATGATGAACTCAGTGACCATGCCATTCAAAACTAGTCCAAAATTCCTCTCGAAACCTTAGTCGAAAGAGTACGAAATCCAACCTTTGATGGAACCCGAACTTAGATGAGTCAACCTCTAAATCCACCAAGGCTATTGAGTTTGGCCTTTCCATATGTTTGAAAATCAACCCAAACCTCTCAAATAAAGAAGAGAAGAAGCTATGCCAACTTTTGAAGAGAATCTAGAAGCATTTTCTTGGGATTACAAGGACATGAAAGGGGTGCATCCTTTAGTGTGAAAACATCATATTTACATCAAAGAAGGATGCAAGATTGTGAGACAACCCCAAAGAAGGATGAACCCGGATACGAAGGACATAGTCAAAGAAGAGCTGCAAAGACTATTGGATGTAGGGTTCATATATCCTATATCCCGAACGGTGAGTGGATATCTCCTCTTATCCTAGTCCCAAAGAAAAAATGGGAAGTAGTGAATTTGTGTTGATTATCAATAACTTAACAAAGCCACAAAGAAAGACCATTTATCTTTGCCCTTTATAGACCAAGTCCTAGATGGCCATGCAGGGGAAGAAGTTATTTTTCTTTCTTAGATGGGTTCGGTGGGTACAATCAGATTCAAATTAGCCACAGAAGACGGGATAAGACTACTTTCACTGTCCTTGGGGTACCTACTTGCTTATAGAGTCCTACCCTTTCGATTGTGTAATTCCCCGGCTACCTTCCAAAGAGCTATCTTGAGCATCTTTTTTGAGTTAGTCCATGACTGCTTCGGAATCTACATAGATGATTTCACACCATATGGGGATGACTTCCGGGAAGCTCTCTCCAATTTGGGTAAATTACTAAGAAGGTGCATTAGATACATCTCTCCTTGAGCCAGGAAAAGTGTGAATTCACGAAGAAAGCGAGGGGGTTTTATTAGGACACTCCATATCCCAAGCGGGAATATAGGTAGACTCGAAAAAAATCACTATCATCAAAAAGGGTACCTTCTCCTCAAAAGCGAGGAATATGTCGGGAGTTTCTTAGGCTTAGTTGGTTACTATAGAAGGTTCATCAAAGATTTCGACAAGATGGCTTCGCCATTATTTGGGTTATTGGCTAAAGATTCCGAGTTTATTTGGTCCCTGGTCCTTATCAAGAGGCTTTCGAGCTCATTAACGAAAATTTGACTACTTCCCCCATCCTCCAAGGTTCAAATTGGACTTTGCCTTTCCACATCCACATCGAGGCATACAAAAAACGCTAAAGGAGAAACATTAGGAAAATTAGAGGACAAAATCCCTTATTCCATTTATTTCATCAACAAGAACTTGTCCCAAGGTTGAACTGAATTATATTGTTACGAGAAGGAGATGTTAGCCATTGTCCATGCTTTGAACAAATTCAGGGCATTATGTAGCTGGATATCGACCTTTGTTCTACGACCATGCGACCATCAAGTATTTAATGAAAAAAATTGGATGTTAATGTTAGGATAATTAGATGGTTGTTACTTTTGCGGCGAATTTGATTTGACTATTGTTGATAAACCTAGAAATGAGAATGTTGTTGTAGATTTTTTTTCCGGGTTAGCTCTCCTCGTAGGTGAAGAAGGAATGGTGGATGATCGGTACACGAGATGAGCATCTCTTTTCTATATCGGCACTCTCACCATGGTTTGCTAATGTAGCCAACTACTTGGTTGTTGGGAGACTCCCTCCTAATATTTCATTGAGTGAGAGGATCATAATCATCGGGAAAAATCCCCCTTTCACATGGAGTGGGGGAAACCTTTTTAAGCTAGGCCACGATAAAATCCTAACGAGATGTGTGAGGGAGGAGGAATTTTTTGATATCCTCTCTACATGTCATGAGAACCCATGTGGAGGCCACTTTGGTGCAAAGAAGTACTTACAAAGTTACGCGAGGCATGATACTATTGGCCTACCCTTCACCGGGCTTCTTGAAGATACACCGGTAGGTGTGACAAGTGCCAAAGGATGGGGAAACCCACGCAAAGGGATTAGATGCCTTTGCATCCTTAGGTGGCTCTTGGGCCATTTGACAAGTGGGGTATGGACTTTGTTGGACCTATCGATCCACCATCCGGAAAAAAATAAGTATATCATGAGTCTACATTGATTACCTAACAAAGTGGGCTAAAACAAAAGAAGTGAAGGTAGAAGCGAGGAGAAAGTAGAAAAAATTTACGAGGGAGAATTTGTTTTACAAGTTTGGGTACCCAGGATAAATAGTCAACGATCAAGGAGCATAATTAACCTCTCACCTCATTGAGAATATTTTGAGTAAGCACAAGATTAAGCATAGAACTTCTACTACCTATCACCCTCGGGTGAATGGCCAAGTAGAATTAATTAACATAGCTTTAGAGAGAATCCTCACCAAGGTTGTGAGTAGCAACGAGAAAGTATTGGGTAGACATATTGGTAGAAGCTACTTGGGCTGCAACACTAATTGGAAGACAACAACAGGATTCACTCCCTATGAACTAGTCTATGGTAAGAAGGCTCTACTTTCGAGTTGAGTTTGAATTCAATACTTTAATAATGGAAGATGAATTAAATCTAGATCTATCAAATTCCAAAAAGGAGAGGTTGATGCAAATACATGGATTGGATGAGTTCGGAATGCAAGCAATTCTTCACACGGAGGTAGTTCGGTTGCAAAGGAAGGTACGGCATGACAAGAACATCAAAGAAAAGACCTTCCAAGAAGGATATTGGGTGATGTTGTATGATTCAAGGTTTAAATATTTCAAAGGAAAGTGAGTGATGAAAAGATGTTTGGGACCTTACATAGTGGATTTTTTTTTGATAATGGCGCAGTTCAAATCGAGAACCATAGATGAGGAAGGAATCCCCTTGCTTGTCAATGGTCATAGACTTAAAATTTACAAGAAGTGTTTGCCAAGGGTAGAGTTCATAAATTCAATAAGCGGAGAGGTGTATGTGATGGGAAACTCCATAGTTTCCCACACCTCACGAAAAATAATAATAATAATAAAATAATAAAGATCCATGGGTGAAAACCTCTCTAAGGCACCCAAGGCAAGCTTGTGGGTTGAAAACCTCGATGGAGGCGACTCACTTGTCTCAGAAAAAAAAGAAGAAAAGGGGATAAATATCCATGGGTGAAAACCTCTACGAGGCGCCCAAGGCAAGTTTGTGGGTTGAAAACCTCCATGGAGGCGACCCACTTTATTTTAAAAAAAAATACATACGCATCTCTGTGTTTTCTGTGTTTGTTGCTTTGTAGGTTGTTAATGGTTTCAGAAACACGGGGAAGCATTCATCTTCTCTCCCCTTCTATTTTACCATCCATCCCATTATTCACTCCATTAATTTCCATAACTCCTTCCATCACCTCCATACACCATATTCATCCATTCCTAAGCACAATGTAAGCAAGCCACAAACTTCTACAAACATCGGGGAAAGTTCCTTCAAAAAACAAAGTTGTTCACGAAGCTTGTAAAGAAAAACAAGGAGGAGGTGATAAATCGGACCCCAAGAAAGACGAGGAGTGCCAACCATGGCATACAGGAGCAACCCCCACGCAACATCTACAATGGGAAGAAAAATAAATAAATATCAGCAACTCATTCGGAGAGTTTCTTATTCAACAATCTACTCACTTAGAAAACGGAAAATAAGGAAGAACACGACATATAAGAGGCTTATCTCCCAAATTCCGACTCCTGCCAAATGCCTTGACAACAACGGGTAAACTCAAGTTTAGCTTCTCACCCCTCACTATGCATCCATAATAGCTAGAAATAATTAAATTTGTAGACTTAGAGTTTAAAGGGGCGAGAAAGGTGGCGAGTTAGCTTGGCCACCATCGTGAAGTATGATTAGGGAGAAGCTGCAAAGTCACGCCACCCGGGCATGCAAAATAAAAAATTTAAATCAAGTGGAGTAGAGGAGAATGAGGGGAGGAGACACACATTCCATCATGAATTAATAGAGAGAAGGAAACCACGGTCTCTAACAAAAAATGGAGTTGAGGGTGAGTTACATAAGTGCTCCAAAATTAGTTGTGAAATCTAATAAAAAGAGATCCAGTCTCATCCAAACCGATGAATTGAGAATTTTTTGAGGGGAAGAGATCGAAGGGAGCTCACAACATAAATCGTACCAAGAGTGGGTTGTGTATTTGAACGAGTGTGAAGTAGCGGTAGAACAACATCAACGGCGGTCGAGCTAGCCACGAAGTATCTGCATATCCTGCACAGTAGCAAGGGACCAAGGGAAGATTTTTTAGCAACCCAAAGAACTAGAAGAAGAACCGAGAAGAAGGAGAGGAAGAGACAACGCGCCAAGGAAAAATGGAAGAGATGGAAATATAATTCATAGAGGTAGCGAGAAAGTGAGCAAGAAGCGAGAATCGAGAGCACAACACCACATCCTCTCAAGACAAAGAGGGTAGTTTCCACCTTAGCTCATCTAAGCGCAAAGAGAAAAGAATACCTTTATGTATTTCATAGATGAAAAGAGTTAGAGGATAAGTCATAGAGAGTCCGAAACTCCTCCCATGAGCCCAATTATCATTGAATAATCACCAAGGGAGGGTGAAAGAATCAAAGAAACGATTCGAAGGAGCAGCTGCGAAAGCACATGCGAGAGAATGTAGCTTTGAAGGAGAAATTGCAGCGAAAAAGGGAAACAAGTATCCAACATGGAAGACTTATGCATAGAAGCCCTTCGACTACAAATTCCCTAGTACGTGATGCTCATCTTGGTTCAACTTATTATGCCATACCCACCTAAAATTTTAGAATCCATAGAGTCAGTGCTTAATCTACTTCTACTAGATCCACTTAGTAAACTTGCTATTTGTGTTGTTTGGTGGATCTACCTCTACCTTTTCCTTTTATGCACCTGTTTCCCTTTCTTCGATGCTATTGATGGTGGATAAGATTCAATGGACACTTATGCTAGATATTGATCTACGGCGAGGCTAGCTGGGGCTTTGATGTAGCTATCTTAGGTTCTGGTGAAAATATGGGAAATATATGTTGTGTATGGGTGAGTTATCCGACTCATATGCCATGTACCTCATAGAGCAATGGCTCCTATTTTAGATCAAAACTCTAGCCTACCATGGATCACTACCTTTCCAATATTCTAGGGAATTCATGGATTTCTAGAAGAAAGCTAACATGGTTGATCGGGGAAAAAATTGGCGACTTTTTATGTGCATAACCTTGTCTTTGACAAATTTGGATACTTGGGACCCAAATTCCACAATGGGTGATCGCGTGACTAATGGCTCTATCATCTTGGATGATGAATGAGGACGATGAGAGCAAAAGACATATGCAAGGTCATGGGAAGAAGAACTAGAGAACTCCTATCTATCAAACCAAAATTTTTTAGCCCGGGGAGGAGTCATCCTTAGCCGTCAAGAGATTTAAAGGGACCCTACACTAGCTAAAAGCTACCTTTAGAATCAAACACGAGTAATATGCCACTTTGATGATGTTTCTAGGTAGATAGAAGATGAGTGCATTATGGCCGACGGAAGGAGATTGAAAAACCTCCCCCACGGCCCTCAAGAATAGGGGAGTACCATACTCTAGAAAGAGCTGAGGGTGCCTTTGGAAAGGGCACCTTTATAGAAGAGGGCCATGCGGTCCAAAAAAGATCCAATGGTTGGGACTAAAGCTCAACCAACCTTTGCTTTTGGGAGGCTGGATGATGAAAAGGACATAGATGCACAAGTTAGAGAATGGGAGAATGCGAAAAAGAATAATGGTTTTTACCCCTTGGGGGAAACTCCCACACTTCTTCCTCAACAAATTAGGGGGGTTGTCAAATCCTTGAAGGAAATGCAAGAGGAGGATTAGTTTCTCATAGGATGAGCAACCATTCAATAGGGGGTGATGATGAGCTCCATCATTAGACCTATTTGGAGTGGTCAATGGTCACATTTTTGCCTTCTTAGATCTCTTTTTTCTTGCATTTTTATTATTATTTGGTTTTATGATGCTAGTATAGGTGGTGATTAATGCTAACATACTGCGAGTTACTAACATGAGGTCGAGTGAAAAAAATCATGAATTATTAAGCATTTTTCTAAGGATTTTATCATAAAGACTCGGAGAAGACAACAAGGATAAGTTATAGGAAAAATTTTTCCACCCTCCTTAACTCTCAAATACGACCAAAGGATCCCAAATATTCTCTCCGAGCAATTCAAATTCCAAAGGTAGCCAAAGGATCCCAAAGATTCTCTTTAGAAATTCGAATTCCAAAAGGTAGCCAAAGGATCCCAAAGATTCTCTTTAGCAATTCGAATTCCAAAGGTAGCCAAAGGATCCCAAATATTTTCTCCGGCAATTTGAATTTGAGAGGCGAGTCAAAGCAACTTAATATTTGTTTACCTAGATTCAAGTGGACTCAATCACTATTTTCTAGGGAGTACATTGGTAGCTTCTGCAGCAGAAAAAATAGAGTAGAGATAGAGCTAGGAAGGGGGATTTTTCTAGTCGAACTTTGTTGCAAGCTATTGAGATTTTTATTATTTTACACGGTGATCAAACTTTCAAAAATGCATGAGGCTATTCTTTGATGAAATGAGGAGATTGATTTCAATTTACTTGATTTAAGTTTCGAGAGAGATAGGCTCATGGGTTAGGGCGCAATCCATGTGCCTCGAGCCTCTCTGTTGTATTTATTCTATGCTTTATGTCATTCACTTAGTTATGCTTTTGATAGTTTCATTATTGTTTAGTTTTTCTTTCGGTGTGTTAATGTAGGGTTTCATTTTCTTGTGAGTAATAGAATAGAGGAGAAAAACCAAAAAGTTGTGGATCAAGACCCCATTCTCATCTTTGTAAATATAGCTCGAGGAGGGCAAATACCGTCCCACAGACCCAAAAAAGCAGTTGTGTTCATTGTTCTAAGATTAAAAGTAGAGTTGAAATACCATTTTTAGGTCTTCCTTTGCTTTGTAATTTTATGCATTTTTTCTGTTTCTTTGCACATAAGTTAGCGGGGGTGATTGCGGGAATTATTGCTAAAATCCAGAGCTGACTCCATGGTGCTTCTCATTTCATTCTCCATCTCTGTTTCATGCTTCCAACCACCTCGGTTATGCACTATTCCCTCCTTCTTCTTTCATTGCGGTTGTCGCTCTTTTTATTCACAAAAAAAGTTGAAAAACCTTTAAATTTTTTACCTCTTCCTTTCCTCCTCAAAATTACCCGCTATGGCATTTCACACTTCGCAACTTTTCCTAGACAACATTTCTACTACCCCCTCAAACTTTATGATATTTTGAGCTGCGATATCGTATTTCAGATTTCATAACTTTTACCACATCGAAATCTAGTTGCAACTTTTTCCCTACTACACTTTGCACTTCATAGTTCATCGCACTTCACACTTCGCAACTTTGCCCGATCGCATTTCGCACTTCGCAACCTTTAGCCTTTTCAAAGTTCACACTTTGCAACCTTTTCCTTTTTTCTTTAAGACTTACCGCTCCTTTTCATCGATTGCGATAAATCAGCCATGCTATCACCAAATTGATCATGATTGGTCTGCTCATCAATCAAATCAATGTAACTCTTTCAAACCACTTCTAATTGAAGATTAGCCTCTTCATTTTGAGAAGGCTCTCTCAAAGAGGGTTTATGATTTTGAATAAGGATAGTACGAGATGGCTAACTCTATGGAATTATAACTTGTTTTTGATTGATTGCGAGTTGAAAAATGAAGGCTTGCTACCATTGGGCTTATGGAGTCAACTATTAGTAATATTAGTGACAATGGTTCTTCACATGGAAGGCCGAGGCGAGAGAGAGGTTTTTAACAAAGATAATTCACACACATAACATGAGGAAAACCGTAATCACTTCACCACTAAAGGAAGTTAGAGCATCATATTATTAATTCTAAGTAATTAGAGATGAAATATATTGCAAGTGATTAAACATAAAGATTCGGATCAATAACACATCAAAAAACTCATGAGAATCTCGGGGTGCTGGAAGTAGAATGTCACTTTGTATTGCGATAATGGTAAAAAAACATACAAGAAGCAATTTAGTGCAATATTCTCCAACCCCTTGCTCTTTGATGTTTTGTATATAAATAGATAGTATTTACAATGTAGATGACATACTTTGCCCGGAGCTCGCTAGATCTTTGAATTTTACTCTGACACCTATCATAAGCTGAAACCACTAAATTGAAAAAGAAAAAATGACATCTAACCTTAAAGAAAACAAACTCCTAATAGGACTCTATATCCTATTTATTACATTCATTTATCCTATCGGTGAAACGAGTTACATAATTTTTACATAATGAATGTCACATGATCGAAGGACACATGACCCTAATTCACCACCACTTTACATATTTAAAGCACCCCTAGATTTGTGGAACATAATCTTGCTTTTTAGGAATGGATGACCTTCATCTTAAACGATGTTTTGACTCGATGAGATGGCTATGTGGCACACCTTTTGAGCCATGAATCTATCTTTCGGTAGGGTCCATTGACATGTTGGAGGTCTCCGGCTGGCCGATGTGCTATTGAGATGCTAAAAATTATTCAAAAACCCCTCGCTTTGAAAATAGGGCGAGTTTTAGATAGTTTCATAGCGAGTTTTAGTAGCGTAGGAAAAATGACTTTTCCACCTATCTCTTTGACTCCTTTGTTGTTCCGGTACCTTTAGTATGTCATGAAACTTTGAAAAACATCGATCTCTCTCCATAAAACATGCCAAAATTGGGTTTTAAAGAAAAAAAAGCACCTACGGGAATTTTCGTAGCATATTTCTAGCTTCAAGCACGAGGTACGCTATGAAGCTTGTGTAAAAAACCTAGAAAATGTTGTTTTCAAGATGGTCTTCAAAAAAATGTTCTCCGACTAAAATTTTTTAGTTCTTTGCATGTTATGAACCTCCTAAAACATATTCCATCTCAACTTATTACTCTCGTGGTGTTTCCTCCTCATTTACAATCGGTTGACTAATAGGCTTTTCTACCATTGTCATCTTCAATCCTTTTTTTCCAATTCCACATGAATCAAATCTAATTGCTCTTGAAGATCTTGCACTTTGTCCTTTAATTCCATGTTTTTGGATTGAAAGTGAAAGTTTATCTTTTTAATGTGTTTGAATTCTCCTCTTAGTGGTGAGTCCACTTTATCAACTTTTTCGTATTGTCCAAGGTTTTTGAAACACTTGTGAATTGATCTTCCTAGATTTTCCTCATTTGTTCAAAATGAACCTTCTCGGCTCTTTGTGTTTCTTTTCCAACAACGATATCTCTTTACCTTCCTCTTTTAAGCCCTGCTCTTTAAGGGTTTCAATTTCTGATTTTTTCAATAATTTTCTATTTTCCCTTTCTTTGATTGATAACTTGACTCTTCTTTTGCGGTGAAGATAGATCTATGATGCTTTGTGTTTGAGTAGTTTCATTAATTTTCTTAGTCTCTTTGTTGATTTCCATGACCTTCCTTGCATGTCTAGTCATTGGCTTCCTCGGTTAAAAAATGAAACCAACATCATCACACCGCAAACTCTAGTTTTTTTAGTAGTCTTACCTTTCTTCAACTTTCTTCATCCATATTCAATGTCTTTAGCTTGGACAATGGGATATTCTTCAATGTCAATTGCATGCGAGGATATCCTCCAAGTTTCCTTTAGCCAGCTGTTTGGCTCCTAGTGACTCTTTTTCTTGCCTTGTTCTTGCGCCGTCTACATGTATTTTTGCAGGTGTTGTTTTAGGTGTGCCAATATTACGCAAAGGTTACTGCTTCCATGCTCACTTTGATTCTGGAGGAGATGATTTACTCCCTTCTTCAACTTCCTCGCTACAGTTGGTGATGAAATGTTTCTAGGTTTGGAGGCTTTCTTAGGAGTGACAATATCAATTTCATAACCACTCATGAAAAATAAATAAGTCCAATCTCTTGTCTAATCTCTTTGATTCCTCTAACACCATAAGCTTAATCAAACCATGATGAAAAAGAGAAGTTTCATTTCCTTACAGTTTTTGATTTGAATATTGTACGAAATTTTCCCTAGAATTTTGTATAAATAAAAAAGGCAAGTCAAGTGACCTCTTACCCACAAAATGCGGGAAGAATTCGAGATGATAGGAGTAGACCATGTGAAACCTTACTTCATAGGTAAAATACTTCTGGATGATCATCAACAACTTTGAATAATTGTCCTTCATGAAACTCCTAGGAATAGAATTTGTCAAGTCAATTTCACTATGTTACGGGTTTGATGAACTCTTTGCGAGTCCTACATTGTGAATTTGATGCCTTTAAACCATTGTTCTCCTCCTCTAGGGATTCATGTTAGCGATGATATGGTCTTTGGTGTCACTATAAGGTTCATAATTCAAACTTTTGAAGTTGTTCTGTGAAGCTGGTGGAGAAATTCTTGGAAACTCGTAGATGAAAGCCCTAGTGACCTCGCGGCAAAATTGCAAGCAACCGAGTTCTTCTGAAAACCTCCATGGTAGTTGGGTCTTCATTGAACAAATTCATTTCCATGGGCTCATACCTATAGTAGTGACCACCTTTTCTTTTTCCTTCTTGCGGCCATGGGCGCCTTATATCTTCACGACCTCACTTGCTTGATGACACTGCAAAGTTCAAATGCGCAACAACACCGCTTGGCTCGATGAAGAAACTCTCCGGGGATCAAATTACACGCAAAGATAAAGTGCAATATGACAAAAGGCTAATTTGGGTAAGGTTTTATGGTTTAAGCTGACATCTCATGCTTTAATCATGACAAATACATGCCCAAAAAGGTAATGATGACCTCGGACATGGATATGTACCTTTAAATTAACCCTAACAAACTTGAATGACCTCCACCCTAACTCCTCCAATCATAGAATGAAACTTCATAGCGAATTTGACAAGACGAGGGTTAGAAAACAAATTTTCGTAGCGAAGTTAGTTTAACCTCCCGACAGTTCTGTTAGCGAAACTATTAGGCAGTTTACAGTAAAAGCATGTTGTTTTTCTTTGTGTAAAATGCTACGAAAATTTGAAAAAACTAACAAATATGCCCTTTTTAATTTTAAATGCATGGATAATGAAAAACGACACCATATGAGAATCGATGGGACATGAAATGACATAAAAGGAGGTGACTATGAAACTTAGGATAGGTTAAAAATGTAAAATATAAAATTTTCCTATACCAACTTGAAATGGCTAAAGAGACCTTATCCTTTTGATGAGTGAAATATATGACCATGTCAAGAAATGTTTCACAATTTTATGAGTGATCACACGCCGCATCGCACATCGCACTTCACATCATTTTCCCTTTGTCTTTAAGACTTACCGCTCATTTTCTCGATTGTGATCTTGTCATCGCACTCGGTTGCCGGTCCCACCGCCACATCACCCATTTCACTTCACACTTAGAAAAATTTTCACGAACAACACTTCGCTATCCCTCCAACTTTGTGATATTGCGATTGCGATATCGCATTTAGCACTTTGCAGCTTTTTATCCCGTTGTATGCACTTCACGGTTTTATCCCATTTTATTTCGCACTTCGCAAATCACACTTCTTATTTTGTTCCTTTAACTTACCGCTCATGTCTGCTGATTGCAATATCGCCTCATACTCCACCACTGTCCCACCGCCATGTCATCCGCCACATCACATTGCAAATCGCACTTTTTATTTTGTTCTCTGTTAACCTTTACTACTCCAAATGCCAATTGCGATCACCCTCCATCACAACTCTTCCATCACAATTTTTAAATCATTCCACTCCAAAGCCTTGTTATGCCATAATAAAGCTTTAATAAGGTTTAAACCCACTCTTTTTCACTTCTAAGTCTGGTTTCATGTGTTTATCCCTCCATTAGCACCTTTACCCCTTTCTTCTCCAAAGCTGCAAATCAACACTTTTTTCAATTAGAATTAAGTCTTGAATAGCTTAGCTTCATGGATAGAAGCATGATAGATAGAGAATAAGATAATTAGGGTGTGTTTAGCCTATTTGCCAAGTTTAGTGTGGTTTAAATTAGTTTCCTTTCAACAATTTAGTTTAGTTTCCTTCTTGTCATTTCTTTTCAACAATTTAATTTAGTTTCTTTCGGTCATTTCCTTCTTTCACATTAAATTAGTTTCATTGCCATCATTTCCTTTCTGAAAATTAAGTTATTTTCCTTTATGTCATTTCCTCGTAGCAATTTACTTTTTACTTTTTATCATAGTTTAAGAAATAACACCCTTTTGTAAAGTAGAAGAGGATGACATGAACTAAATTGCATCTTCTATGTATATAGCACTATCACCTCCAAGTTTGTACGAAATCCGGGTTCATAAAGTAAAGTAGGGCAACCCATGGGAGTTGCAACACCCTTGGTGCAATAACATGGCTCACCGAGTAGTATATGGAAACAATCCTTGAATAATAATCATGAAACCATGTTACTCTAGAGAATCCTCTAGGCATAAAATGACTAATAGTCCCATGATATAATATGAGCACAAAAAAATCACAATATGCATCATCATCAACAAGTACATGTGATAATATTCAAAGCAAAATCCTCATGCACAAGATTCAATATTAGACACTTGAAGGCTTTGATCTTAACTAAGTTTGCATGTCATGAGGAAAGTAAAATAACTTAGGAGGGAACACATGCAATGTAGAATACTTCAACCATCAATGCTAATATAATATGCAAGAACTATGCAGCAATACTCCTAAAAAGATTCACAAAACCAACCAACAATTATCAAGTCACACACATGCATCAATAATTCTTCCTCATGTGAAAGATGAAAATCTAATGAAGTACTATGAGTGAGCATCTCAATGAGAGTAATATCACTCTCTCAAGCTATCACCAAAACTTCCCATGAAGACCATAATATCCTGCATGAAATAAATGTATATATGTATAATATAGAATCATATCAAAACTACCCCTAAGTATATGCCATATCTCCATCAACTATTTCTTGCTCCATAAGGCATTCGATAGTGTGCATAAATATAAATTATGTTCACACAATATGGATGCACCCACCAACAATCATGAGACAAAATATAGAATAAAATGCAATATCTAAATCTTTATAGAGTCCCCCTCGAACCCATGAATTCTCCTTCCATGTCACGACCTCAAATGAATAGATGCATGAAGCTGAAAATTCCTTATTTTAAACACATGCACCTATCAAGTTTGGCTTCTCTTGAAGCTATCTCCTATTGGGCACAAGATAGAGATATACTCCCCCACGATTATAATATCCTTCTTCAAACCAAAAGATTCTTCTTTAATTTCCTTTGAAGAGCTAGCTATTTGTTGCTCATATTTCCTCCTCCATAACTTTTTTTCTCTTAAATGGTGTGCTTTCTCTTTTCATTTGGTTAATCATGTCAAATCTACAAGCTAGACCCTTGTGGCCATATTTTCTACACTTGAAACAATGGTTATCCAAAAATATTTGTGTTTTCTAATTTTATTGGTCAATAAAATCAATTTGCATCATCATAGTTATTTCTCATATGACATCGACTAAGTGAACACCCATCCAATGGAGACTCTTATCCCCTAAAGGCCTCATCCATTAACCATTGGAATGTGATATTATTGCTTCCTCTACCGAAGCTACCCAAACCCATAAGCAAGGAACCTCCATCCTTTATTCACCATGCTATCTCAATATGCTAAGTAATACGGCCACATTTTAGAATATTTAAAACTAGGGCCCATGCACAAAGAAACAACAACTTTCTCTCATCAAAATCATCTCAATAAAATAATCTCAACTTTGCAAATACAAATACGCAGCTGAACTCAAATCACCACAACTTCCACTCACAATCTCATTCCATCCATACACTCACAATCATCCACATACCACTCTCAACACACATAGCCATAATACATTAGCTACAAATAATCAATATGTAATCTAAAATAGGAAACATAAACATGAAATACTTTGCTACAACTATGTGAAACAAAACTCTGCCCATACATACACAAATAAAAAAATTATAACCAAGGAGCTATGCTCTCCTCATATCCTCCTCCATCAAGCTCTCAATATCTTCAATAGAAACATGCCTTGAACACAAGCATTAGCCTGCGAAACTATTCTAGAGCTGGTCACTTGACCTCTAGGGTATACACAAACTTCGACTTTGCAATATGAGCACTCAGGTAACCTCACAAATAGTATAGGTGCTCCTATATTTAAAATTTGTTTCCATATTCTCCACTACTCACTTGATTAATGTATTCATACCTCAAACACGTAATTCTCTAGTTGAGTTAGTAAATAGAAGATTCTCCCCAAAATTACGATTAATTTCCTTAAAATAAAATCATGAAATAGCAGGAGCGCGAGAAATAAAAAAGGAAATTTTCACTTACGAGGGAATATTCACCTTCATAACACACTCTTAGAGTGAGCTGGGATTCCATATTTTCACCCATAGGCTTCCCTCCATGAGACTAGAGCCTAAAACCTCTCCTGTAGGCTACTCTCCATGCAACTAGGTAGGGGATGAAGGAAAAACATAATGTATTCAACTTAGAACTACCTCCATCTTGTTACTCGGCGTCTTTGACATACGCTAAAACTTTTCCAAGCAATGAAAAGCCTCAAAACCATATTTACAACCTCACTGAATAATTCATACATGATGTAGTCAACATAAGTCCAAGGATCAACACATGAATGCGAAAGCCTGTATCAAGTGGCATAAATCATGAAGCTCGGTTGTAGAAGGAAACTTGATACATCATGACAACCTCTACAACAACTTTAAACATCATCATGAGCATCAATGTAAAGGTTGTCTCCGGAGCAACACCACAAACATAATCCAACAATCAACCTCATATCAACATAAGTATCATCTACATGGAGACCTAGTTAACTAACCAACCAACAAGGCCATCAAAGCGCCTACAACATCCATCAAAGTACATGCAACATAAGCATCTGCCATAGCATCTATAGAGACCAATATCATCAAACAATTATAGCATATTCATACCATCTCCAAACCAAATCCGAGGTTGACATCAATGCCAACCATCACTCACTGAAAAACTCATCAACTATCACCTCATCACAACATCAATGCAACCTCCAACACCATGCTACTAGGTTGATATCAATGCCAACCAAACAAATCATCACAACATCAATACCAACATACGCATGCAAATTTATTATAACCTACTCCACTTTCCCTTCGACACTTGTCAATTTTCAATTTAATGTGTTGTCTTTTTCATTTTTGAAATTCGGATATCACATTTGACAATTAGAACAACCACATTTACAATATTTTTTGTAAAACTTCAAGCATGGGGCATAACTAGTTAGAGGAAAATTAAAGCTAGGTGGCAATAATTTTACAAGCCGAATTTAACGTCAATAAAGTCCGGTAGAAAAAAATAATTTAATATATGATATGATTGATTGTATTGAGAACACAATTTTTTTTTACCATAATTAGTAAAAATATAAATTTATTATAAATATAAATTTTCGAAAGCTGTGAATTTTAAAATTCAAAACATCATTTTCAATTAAAAAAATAACCATGTTAATTTCAAATTCAAATTGAGATTTTCAATCAGAAAATTTTGAAATTGTTGAAAATGTTAATTTTAAAATTCAAAATGTTAATTTTAATTCCAAAATATCATTGTTAATTTTAAATTGAGATTTCCAAATAAAAAAAGTGTGAATATTTAATCATTATAATGTATATTTAAATTTTAATATTTTTTATTTTTTTAAATCCAAGGTTAATGTATAGTTGGAAACATATTATTTTATTGCTTACATGAATAACAATGTTAATTTCAAATAGAAAAGTGAATATTTATTTAGTATAATTTATATTTAGATTTATATATATATATATATATATATATATATATATATATATATATATATTAAATTTAAGATTAATTTATACTTACAAATATAAGAAAATTATGTTTACATGCATAATATCATTATGAGTTTATATAGAGAAAAAAAAACACTGGGAAAATGGAGGGAAGCGGAGCGACGGTTGGAGCGAAGGTTGGCGGTAGGGTTACGAGCTATCGATTTGGGGGTTTATGTGGCGGCGGTTCTTTGTGGGCTGGGCCTCGCATCACTCCCTGCGAGGCTTGTTTTCATCTACCGGTGGTGGCTTGAACTTATCCACTCGAGCTTGCCCGGACCATGGGATCCTTTGTGTGGCGGATATCTCCATCTATCGAAGGTCTTGTAAACGAAGCACCATTTTTTAAACCGATTCGACACGGATATGGTTTCTCAAATCACCACGGATATGTTGTGATATTGGCGGTTCAATTTGGGGGGGCGATCATTACTCGAACCATAGGGCGACACGTGGGCTGATAACCCATCGTATTTTGACTTCTATGGTGCTCGCATTGGGCATTCCCGACTACTCGCGTCGGTTTGTACTACATACCTGCTCGAAGAACCAAAGATAAAAAGGAGATACCACTTTATCTTTGAAATCGCTTATCGGAGCCGCATTCTCCCCACCCTGTTAAGGATACTCGGGTAAGCTGCTGTGTCATTTAAAATCTTTATTAAACCTCCTTCGGGGAAAGAGTTTTATCATATGGATTCAAGGAACGAGAATCCATAATATTTTTGAAGAACAAAATCCACTATGTTGCTGGTTACCCAACTCACTATCGGTCCTTCATATTTGGGGGGGAAAGCATTAGCGGACTCCGGCTCTCTAAATGACTATGCCATGGTTTTTTGGATCCTCTGTTTTCCTTAATTTACGATTGAGGGGAGGTAAGTTAGGGCTGAACGAGCTTATGGAAACACCTCGAGTGCTAGTGCGTCCAACACCGCCCACTCCAAAGGACCCACATACGGAAATGCCTTATAGGGAGAAAAAAATAAAGGCTGCAATAGAGACGTGGCCCAGGGCTGAAAACTCCCCCTAAGCCATATATTGTGGAACAAAAGAGCTGTGTGCCTAAAATAAATATTGACATTCACGACATAGATGTGCATAGAATCGTTTTTGAATCTCAAACTATAATATACGGATTCAACCGCATCGGGCGAAACTCGTGGAGCTCTTCCAATGAATTTTTTTCCAAGCTGGACCATGGATTTTTAAATCCACCTATGCTCCAAGGGTTTTTTTCATTGTCAAGTTTTCATTAGTCGAGGACGGAGATACGATTATTAAGGAGGGGCCATGGTTCTAGGGGATCTACTTGGACTTTTCATCACACCATGGTTCCCGAAATTTGATGCTAATACCATGGAGGTGACCAGAATGCAAATTTGGGTCCGACTTCATAATCTTTTGCTTCACTTTTAGCGAGGGAAAGTGTTCTCGAAGGCATTGGTAACATCCTTGGTAGATTTATCAAAACCGATATACAATGAATGGAGGAGCACATCTACACTTTCGCACGAATATCTCGTGGAAGTGGATTTGAGCAAAGGACTACCGAGTGCATTATGTTGAATCACAAATAGTAGAGATGGACACAACACTTAGATGATGAGAACACCGCTTTTCATTTGTAGGATGCGTAGGAACACGAGTCATCTTCAAAACACCTTCCCTGGTAGCCACAAGAGATAACGGGAGGAATAAGAAAACGAGAACGAGTTTCCAAAGGATGGAAATTTCCATCGGGAAGAGCCCGAACAACAAGAGGAAGAGGAAGAACCCATCCGAAAAAGATAGTAAACGAGATAGATACTACTTTGGGTGCACAAGAACAAGAAATGCAAGAACCCACTGATGCCACTACCATGACACGGTTGGATATGGATCTTGGGGCACCGGAAATCGAGGGGTAATAAAAGATTACATACCTCGGACACATCGGACTGCGATAAGGACATTGGAGCACATGCGGTAGAGAACCGACTCGTCCTTATATCGACCACGCTAACACAAGCCGGTTGGTGGAAGGTTGAAAAGAAAAAAAGGGAGGAAAGCCTAATTTCCTCTTCATTGTAATTTTATCCGCGGCATACTTGCTTGTCTTTGACACTACCGACTAATGTAACATGTAATTTTGTTATTATTAATAAAATTATGAATTTTTCCTTTGTGAAAAATCATTATGAGCTTATCGATTAAATATATTAAAGCTAAAACTAAAATCTTTTAAAACTAAATATATTAACAATATTTAATATTTCAACCAATATTTTTTGAAATCATAAATAAAACTATTTCACTTTATTACAAGATAAATACAATGAAATAAAAAATCAATAATTCAAATAATAAAAGTTGAAAACTTATAAATTATATAAATTATATAAATTAATCACTATATTACTCCATAAAAAAAATCTAGAGCTTAAAACTTACCATGATTAAAAAATCAAGTTCATTCAAGTTTTTGATTATTGAAATTATGATATTTGAATAATAATTTTAATAAATATAAAACATTTTCATCTTACTTGCTTTTACTTTAAATTAACTATAAAATACATTTTATATAAGAAATAAGTACTAAGCAACTAGATTGCGTATTATACTTGTGTTACATATAACAATTTTTTTATAATAGAAATTTATATAATATTCCTAATATTTTCTTGATTCTCATACATAAGAAGTCATTGTGAGATTTAATATCTTTAAAATAGAGCTTAAGTTATATAGTGGATATATTTCACATTTTTATGTGTAATTAAATTTGTATTTTCATTAAATTTATACATTAAATTTAATAAACCTTTATCATTAAAAAAAAAGGTTTTTTCCTAATATCATCCTTATCTTTCATAATAGAGATTTCTATAATATTCCTAATGATTCCTTGATTCTCATAGATAAGAAGTTATTTTGATATTTAATATTTTTAAAATAAAGCTCAAGGCATATAGTATCGTTAAATTTATATATTATAAATGGGATTCAATGAATCCAAATCAATGAAAAAATATGTTTTATGTTTCAAAATTTAATAATGTTTATAATTTTAATTAAAATAATAATAATTTGATTATTTTTATAAAATTGTATTACTATTTTTTTAAATGAATGAATATAATATACAGTCATCAATATTATGATATTTAATATTTTGAAATAGAGTTTAAGATATAGAGTGTATATTATCATTTTTTTTTGGAAACTTATATTTATATGTTTGTTAAATTTATATATTGGATTCAATGAATAGGATTTTTTTTTCCAAATTTAGAAGTGTTTGTACTTTTAATTTAAAAAAAAGTATATAAAAATATTATTTTTTTTGGTTTTTTTTTCATATTTAATAAATTTTAGTATTAAAGTTAATGTTAAACTTTTTTAATATGATATAATATTTTTTTAAAGTTTAATGTTTGTAAATATTGTCAAAGCATTTTTTACATATTATTACTTTCATATATTAATTATTGTTTTGTAAATTATACTAGATAACTTGAAAAAAAATTTAGTACTTTAGTTGTCCATGTATATGGCTAATGATGATTAAACAATTTTAATGATGATTACAACTTTTTAATGTACAAAGTTTGCAATTTTTGTATACTCTATTGTATTGATTATTGGAAATTAATCCAATATCAATTTTATTTAGCTTGACCCTAGGGTGCCTAATAAATATATTGAAATATAAATTACGAAGAAGTTTTATAAAGCACATGTAATATAGACTTGGACTTCTTTAAGATAATTTTCTCTCTCCAAAACATTATCACCATTAATTTACTTATATTCCAAATTATGAGAGATTCTACCATCATTTCACACCATTTAAATATTACTCTCACTAGATAAAAATAGAGACTCACCATCACCTACCTTGTGACTATTTTATGTGTAATTTATATAGGAAAATGAAGAAAAAGAAAAAGAAAACTCTTATTTAATGTATAATGATATATGTGGGAGATATTATTATCCATTTAGATATCCTAGATTTATTATGAAAATAAATAATATTGGAAGAACTTGTTAGATTCCCCGAGGTATAACTACATCTAGTATATGTTGTTTTGATACTTCATTATTCAAGTATATTTAAAGTGACATGTGATCTTGTGAACTTATAAAGGAGCACTCGACATTAGAACTTGTGAAATGTGCAAAGTGTAATACTTTTTGTTGTAAAAATTCATAACAATATGCTTATCACATCTTCTCGAACCTAAATGTGAAGAGATAACATTCTCCCAATATTCTCTTATAATCCTTTAACCATGTAAAATTTAAATATTTGTATTTGTTTGTATATTTTCCTCCAAAAAGTTATATATATTTGATATTTCAAGGAGAATTCAAAATGTACAAAACAAGGCGCACGAGTTAGGCCTTGTTACTTATTTAGAAACAAAGATAAAACCTAGAAAATTTTAAGACGCACAATGTTCCAACGAGTACCAACAAAGTTTCATAATGAAAGAAACTATCAGCCAAAATCCTTATAGCTATGGTTTGATAAAATCTAACTTTTCTAAATAACAATTGAAATTCAGCCTTATGTACAAATCTTTAATAAATATAGATCATTTCTTTTGGAAAAGTATTCCTTCTACTATATTTGCTACAAATAATAGATCATCTTGAAGGGGAGGTTCCTTTATGAAAGATTACCTACTCTCTCATTCAAATATTTTAACATGTGTTTAAAATCAACCATGGCAAACAAATGTTTACATCATGCTAAGAAGTTTTATATGTTCCATCATATTCTTAGGATCCAACAATGTTGGCTTGAAGATGAGGAGTGTATTTCACCAATAAAGTCCAACCCCCCTTTGGTAGAAAGGAACTTCTACTAATATAGGTTTCAAAGGTAATGGGAGAAACTTCCTCTTTCTATCAAATATTTCACATTCATTACAAGCAACAACCTTTTTATACATGTCTTTGAACATTGAAGGCCAATAAAATCCCACTGCGAGTATCTTATTCACTTGTTTGTTTCCAATAATGATGACCCCCCACAACCACCCTTATGAAACTCTTCAATTACTTTCTCGACTTCATCCTCTAGTAACCCGGTTAAGAGGTATTCCACTTGTGTCTTTCTAATACAAAATTATGTTCAAGATGCGGTACCTCACATATTTCATCTTAACAAATCCGGATTTTGACTTTGTTAATTCGAGAGGAGCTCTATGATGATGTAAAACAAAAAATGAAATATTTATACCACTTTTACATAGTGAATATTTCTTCAATAGGGATGAGCTCTTCATCCGAGATCACATCTGAAATTTTTTGCTATAAAACTCATCTCTAGACGATCGATAATTTGATTGAGTCATCGGTTTTTCTAGTCCTTGTCCTTTGACCATTTTTTGTAGGTCTGATCTCCTAATCATATTCCAACAAAGTGGTAATACACTTACTCCTCTTACCATATGGATCATCTTGGGTTAATATATCCTTTAATACAACATTAGGTACAAAAGAAACAATGTGTGAATGGATGACATAAACTCTAAAATCTTTGAGTGCCTTCACCAAAGCATAAAATTGCTTCTCCATAATGTTTTACTTCAATTAATAATTTCCAAGTGTCCTACTAAAAAAAATAAATAGGATTTTTATTACCTTGTTGTTTTCTCTGCAACAATAGTCCTCCAATTGTATGTTCCAAAGAAAAAAGTAAAAAACCAAAAATTATTTTGAAAAATCGGGGGTTTATGAGTGCGGAGCTTGAGTAAGAGCCTTCTTAATCTCTTCAAAAGAATTTTTAGCCTCTTATTTCCACTTAATACCAAAATACTTCCTAAGCATCGCGGTGATATGCTTCACAATTTCTACAAAATTTGGGATAAATATTCTAACAAAATTCACCTCGCCTAAAAAATATTGAATTTGTTTTTTGTTTCCGGGTAGATATATCTTTTGAATAGTAACAAACCCTACTTGGATCATTATTAATCCCGATCTGTGATATTATATGACCCAATAACTTTCCGAGTAGTCAAATCAAAAAACAATTTTGGTTGGGGTTTAGAGAAATACGAAATTTTTACTGCTTTTTTTTAATAATCTTTTCCAAGTGCTTGAGATGCGCTTCTTCCTTCTTTAAGAACACGGTGATGTCATCCAAATATACAACCACATATTTGTACTTTTCTTCTGCAAATGAAATATCCAGCAGTTCCCTTTGAAAGGTCGCTCCCTGCATTCATGAGTCCAAAGGGAATTTCTGCATACATAAATGTTCCCCAAGACGTGGTAAAAGTTGTATTCTCTTGGTCATGCTGGGTGTACCAATATATGATTATAGGTCGAGAAACCATCTAACATTGACATCCTTTGTGATCCTACAATGTTACGCAATATGTGATCCATCTTGGGAAGAGTATAGTTGTCATTTAGCGAGGCTTTATTCAAGTTTTTGAAATCAATGCATATCTTTATCTCCCTATTTTTCTTCCTTACAAGTACCAAATTATCTAACCACTTGGAAAATCTCAATGGAACCATGATATTTTCTTAAAACAAATTTTTAATCTCCTTTTCAATCAATGATAGAAGTAATGGATTGATTCTCCTCAGTTTTTGTTTGAAAGGCTTTTCATTTTCCTTTATGGGTATTGTATGTTGAATGATACTAGGATCACATATTTTCAAATCTGCATAAATCCATAAAAAGAAATCTATGTATCTACTAATTAAATCAAAATATCAATGCTTTACCTCAAAATAAAGGAACTTGGAGATCTTGTAAAACTTAGGAATTTTTTTGCAGTACAGAGGTTACAATTTCGACCTCTTCATCATCAAATTTTATCTTAGGACTCTTAGCTACATCATTTTTGTCAAACAAATTTTCAAGAGGAATCAAACATTTAGGAATACAATTGTTTTTTAGCTGGATGAATTCTGCATTAGCTTTGTTTTCAACAAACATTTTTTACTAGTCAACTTGGATGGTTTCAAACTCTTCCTTCAACTCAAGTAAATTTTTGACTTGTTAATTATTGTCAAATACTTGCCAAATTTTTATGTTATCAAGAATGGTTGGCCTATGTATGATTTAAATTTCATATTTCTTGCTCAAATGAAGAGGACTTGTAAATAAACTAGCTGAAACAACAAATGAGTCTGCAATGCCATTATGTTCTCTAGGCTTTATGGTGAAATTATTTTCTTCAAAATTTTCCAGTATTTCGAGAATAATATTTTTGTATGCTCTCATTCTAACATCCTTGGTTTCATAGGTGCCATTCACTTGTTTGATGACTAACTCAAAATCACCAAAGACTCAAATATTCTTAGCACTTAATTTTTTTAATACTTCTAAACCCAAAACTAGAGCTTCATAATTTGTCATAATATTTGGGCAATCAAAATTGAGTTTATAAGAGAAAAAATTACTCTCATCTCTTAGGTTGATTATCCAATTTCCTACGTCAGCTCCATATCTTCCCACAACACCATCAAAGTTCATGCGCCACCAATCTTCTCTGTCAATTTGTTCATTTTTCTGATTTTTTGTTTGCTGGTTTTTTTCTTTTTGTTGATTTTCTGTTTCAGTGGTGATTTCATTGAAAAGAAAGGAAGATCCTATCTCATTTTCCACTGCATAAACTGGGAAATTTTGAGGTTTATCTTTGTTGGTGACCATATATGCCATCCTATATTCTCTATATTCTCTCCTTTGCCCCCCAAAAATAGGGATAGTGGCATAGGTCATGTCCATTTGCATAGTTACCTTGATTTTGGCAGCCCATTATCTAGATAAAAGAATGCCAAATTTTGGTGGAATATCAACTAAAATTATGTTCATCAATATAGTTTTAGTAGGGAATTGAGTCAAACCAATGACCACGTCTTATATTAGACCAATGCATTGAACCCTGTTATCACTCGGGGTTTTTCCTAGAAGTTGTGTAAGAGGAAAGTATACCCGAGGTAACCACAAACCAACCTTTTAGATGCGAGAATCTAGCCAATCCGCATCCGAGAGAGGGCTCTCTCTTTATGATTTATCTTTGTTCTTGAAAGGTTTTAGGCTAGTTATAGATTCAAATTTTGTTTTGGGAAAATGGTGGAATCCACAAACTAAGGGCAAGGTTGAGGGCTTTCGAGTCCATTGGGCTATGGAGTCAAAGGATGGCTTTCTTGGATTTCTATTCTACGCACAAGATGGCTTTACGGGGCAAGATAGCTAGACAGAGAACAATCCTTAAAATTTAAAGTGGATGGGATGATCTTGAAGGGATGAAAGGCGACTAAGAATCTTTCACCATGTTCAAAAGAAAGAAATGAGATGATTACAAACAAAGAGCAATGAAGAATTCTTTATTACGAGTAATCAACAATGTTTAAATTAGCAAAGCAAGAGCATTTAAGAATTCATGCTTATAACTAATTCGAGAGGAAAACATTAAGAACAATCACATACGAAATCGGAGTACAATTAAGTAAATTCCGATTCAATCCTTTATGTAAATTATTCGGAAATGGACATAATGATATTATAAAGCTGATAAAAAAAACTTAAGACAAAGGGTAGAAAGACTTATTGAGCTATGAGTCCAACACATGAATCCCTGCAAAAAGTTACGTACTTCAAATCGTCATCCGATGAAGCCACGAATAAATTTCTCCAAAATGCTTTTTATTCCGAAAATCTCAATGTTACAACAGAAGTAATAGAATCCACCCTCAATACTCTCTTTGAGGGTTTATTTATACACAAAATAATCTAAAACAATCTTACACTAACTTAGCCAATAACCTAGGGCTGACTTAAAGCATTATTTACAAACAAACAAGAGACAAATGGTCTCGTGGATAGAATAATGTGTAGCGCCAATGTCTTTGTTCCTTTCTTCGTGGACGTCTTTGGAGGTAAGTGCTAAAATAGGGCTCTGTGTCTGTCCCTTGCGGTATTTCTTTGGCTTGTTGGGCACTCTTTATTTTCACGGATACTCTTTAACCTTTTCACTCGATACTCTTTGATCTGTTTTCTGTTTTTTACCATTTACTTGATAGTAAAGATAAAATCTCATCCACGAAAACAACTTTTACGGAATTTCCAACATTTCCTTCCACCATTGATCATCCGGTATCATAGTTCTTCGAGCTTCCTTAAAGTTTCATCTGCTTTAGTAAGTTTATAAAAGGTGGGCTCATTCGGAAATAGATATTTTATTTCATGTTCCGGATGAAATAAATTCCTCACTTTATCATAGATACTTTTCCTAGGTTGGTAATGTTGATTCCGACGAGCTAGTAGAACAATCGAGTTTGTGTTTTTAGAATGAGCCTTTATTCTCTTCTCATAGGTGTCTAAGTCTACTATTTGATCCTCTCGTGAGCATGGGACTTGGTAACCCACTATCCGAGCAAAGCTTGAAATTTCTCTCGAAAACGTTGATATCAACCAAAATGTCCGTACACTTTCTTTCTAAATTTTGCATGAAAGTCCTCTTGGTGAAAACTCTCTTTGCTTCCAAAAGCGCACTGTCTGTCATCAATTCCTAACAATGAAAAGTCTGTTGCTTTGTTCACGGAATTCAAAAAATTGAATGAGCTGATTGGCACTGCTCGGGCACTGCCTCTTAATTCATTTTCGAGTCCCTGTTTATTTCTTCTTGGGCAATTTTAACCTGACTCATTTTTGTTCAAAGATAGCTTGAATGGAGGGCCATATGACCTTTATTAACTCTATGATGTTACCCCAAAGAATGTCATTTATTTCCTTTAGAGGCTTTTCCAAAGAAAGATCCTTCTCCAAAGCCTCAACCAATTTTTCCAATCTTTTTATCTCTACTGGTGTTATCAGTGATTTGTCTTTTTTAGATGTGTCATATTTTTTCTTCCAATTTTGTTAATTGCAATTTTGTTTCTTGGAGTTCCGTGACCCTCGGTTGAAAACTCTCCATTTGTTTTATTAAGTCCTCGGAACTTAAGCCGAAGTGTTCACTGAGATGGTTTGTATCTCGCTATCTCTGTTGTTGTAGTACACATTGCTGATGTCCGCTTGATAATTTCTCGTTCTGTAATGCTTTTTTCCAACTCCTTCTCTGTTTCATTAAGTCGCTCGGTCATATTCGGGAGCAACTCCATCATTTATTCTGTGAATTTCCTTTTATAACTTCACGGGTACGAGGGTGCCTCGAGGGTCTGGTAGTTTTAGGCTGTTTTCCGAGTGCGGCTATATCATCCTCTTTCTTCTTTACCAATGCCTCAATACCTTTAATGTATTTGGGATTGTGACCCAAACCAATGATTATCTCTTCTAGAGATTTTATTCTATTATCCTTGGCTCGTGAGGAGGCCTTCTCAATTTTCAATTGTGCGGTAGTGTTATTCAAAGAATCTTGCGGCGTTAAAGCTGCCATGGCCTTGTTGGTGAGAGTAGAATAAACCATTTCCCCAGTCTGTCTATGTAGCTCTATACTGGTCTAGGGGATGGATATCCTTTGCTAAAACTTCAAAATTTGTTCGATGTAATCTGTTGCTGAAGTTGGCTTTGGCACCTTTGCTTTGAAGTGGCTCATTAGCATTTTACCTTGGGAAAGGTCAAACGGCGACATTAGCCTTTCTTGATTATGAGGAGCCATCTTCATATACCGATCATATACCTTCATTTTCAATGGATCATTCTTTGTTTTAATATTAATGAAGGTTCTTTTAATGTCTCCGATGATCTGTCTTTGGCGGTGCGAAAGAAGATACTTCGGTGCTTAATTTCTTTTGTATCCCTTTACGGCTTATGTTTGTTTCACTTGCTTTGTGCCTCTTTGCTGACTATCTTCCCTACCATCATCAAATACTTCATCTATAATTTCTACATGCGGAGGTGGATCGGATTTTTGTTTTTTAGCTTGATAAACCTGTGAGGCTCCTTTTGAAGGTGTGGTATCCGGAGCTAGCCTCTTTTTTCCCTATTTCCACATTCGGTGGAGTTTGCATCTCTGGAACTTGGATGTGTTTTGCTTTGGTGTGGGAGAAGCTCGAGATTGTTCGGTGCTTTTGAACTCTGTGGTTTTTCAGCGATGACCAAAGTTTCAATAACCCTGGATTACGGGTTCCTTTCCTTTACCCTTGGGTTCTGCTACTCTTGATGGAGTTTGTCTTCCCTGTAATGCTTGCTTGTAGAGTGGGCTGCTTGAAGATGTGCCAATATAGGGTACTTTGCATTTGACCACACGTTTCTAGGTCAAAGTTCTTCTCAACATCTTTCATAATCTTATTCATTACGTATCGCTTCACTTTCTTCTTCAACAAGAGTTCCTTCAACCCATTCATCTTGATTTGCATCTTGTTCTAGATCGAGGGAATCTTCGGGTGTATATAGGGAGATGATTTGTTTTTTTAATCTCTTTTCACAAATAAAACCAAAGGGGTCATAAGGAACCCAACGGAAAGATGTCACGGAATTTTTTTCTCTAATAGAAGTTACTGCTTCTCTCTCGGCCTCCCTAGAATTGCGGATGAAAGGACCTAATTGGCTTTTGATCCTTAAGCGAGCTTTCTTCTTTACATTGCAAAAATGGATCACATCTGAATTGTTCATCTGCCTAAAGTATTCCAAGGCAAAAAATTCTCATTGGTACATATCTCGGGTAACTTGAATGGATGTAATTCACATCTATAAATCTCGATGATTTGTATGGTTTTGGTATAAGTACCAATCCCCAACCTTATAACTCTTTGATAGTTGCAAGGTCTTTCTAATTTCATTGCTTAGTCTTGGGGGAGAAATTCCTGTTAATAAAGTTGTTGCTGGATATACAAAGCTGATCAATGAATTCGAGTAGGAGTAGGGAGAATCGGAGGGAAAAATGAATGATGGGGGGACCAAAAAAATGACCGACCTGGGATTCTTCTTGGCATCAAGTTTACGTACGGGGAAAGGGAACCTTTCGGTCGATAGAAGATCATGAGATGATAGATAAGCGAGGAGTACTTAAAAACTTTTTCGAGTATCTAGCCTTAAGAATTGATCATGGATTTTGTCTGGCTATGAAAGAAGCATAGTCATATTTGATCTCGAGGAGGTTGCCCAGGGAGTAAAAATGGATAAAGCAGAGCCAAGGTTATCTCATCTACATATTCACCGGTGTTAAATCCTAGGACAAAAGATATTATATTTACAATGAGCCTTCCCAATGTATTGAAATAGTAAAAACCATAGGGGGAGACCCTTTTGGGCGATGCTCGGGTAGCATGAAATGCCGACACATGGATTTTAGCTTCTCCGGGGTTAATTGCCTCGTTTTCTCAATCAATCCTTCCATGGACAATGGTGCTAACTCTTGGTCCCGGTTCAAAGTGCAACATGGCATTGATAGCCTTTGTGGAGTGATGGGAAACGAGAACACTTTGATCGGGGAGCTAATACGCGCCTCTCGTGTGGGATCATAGTTTGAATGACGAGTAATGAATGATTTACGGGAAAATAAGGATCGAAGGAATAAGATACCTTGGGAGATTGGATTCCCACAACCCTATAAGATCTTGCCCCTTTGAGTATTCGTCTCTGCGACGACAATAGCTCAATAGGGGACTTTCATCAAAATGCGGGTCTTTGATTTGGAAATCTTCATCTATCGGAGGTAAATAGTCTAATTCACGGTGAGGAGCATTCAATGGAGTGACATTAAGAGCTGTCGGGGCCTCCATTTTGGTTCTTGTGGATTCAAAATGGAGGTTTTTGGTTTTCTTCACGGGCCAGGGCGGAATTCTTGAAATGAAGGAAATTGGAACAATTTACGGGTTCGAGGGAGCAATTTCACGAGGTTTTAAAATCTCCAGGGGAGGACTCAGGTGATGATTTTTAACCACTTTTTCAGCGAAAAAAACAAAGAAAGCGAGTTTTACTTGCAGTCGGGCGTAAAGGATAAATACACTGCTTTTAGACGGAAACCGGTTCTTTAACGAGTAACGGGCAATGGTGGGACTATTCTTCAACACGGGCGCGAGCGAGATTTTGGGGCGAAATGCTCAATTACGGTGAAAATTTGAAAATCGCAGCGGGAGCTCGTCGTTTTCGGGAATAACGAAAAGAGCGAGAAAAACACGAAAAATGGCTTTATTCGCAAGTTAAAAGTATTTTTTTATTTTTTCGAGGTGATGACGTCATCGACGTACGGGGTGACGTGAGCGGCGGTAAGCGGTAAGCGGTAAGTGGTATTCCCGCACCGCTTTTGGTCGAGGATGGTTTTTTATCGGAGGGGTAGCGATTCCACGAGGGTTTCTTGCCACGTGGATGGTTTGACTATTCAAAACCACCCATCCCCCGCTGGTTAAAAAAACTTACACGGGATGGGCGGCGGGATCAACGGCGGCCGTTGATCTCGCGGGAGGGCGATCCAACGAGCTGGGCGATGGGGAGATAAGCGGAGGGTTCAAAGGTGGGTCCGTCGGGTTTTTAATAGATTTTAACACGTAATTTAATCACCCCGGGGAATTTTTTAATAGTCGGAGAAGGTTGTTAATTAGTCCGGATGACTTAATTAATCCCGTATGTAAAAGAAAAGGGGTTGTCTACGGAATTGGCTTAAGTGGAATGCCACGTAGACGGACCACGGTGGCGCAAGGTTTTTTTCGAAACTTTATTGATATTTTTGTATTTAAACATACATCTAGCATGTTTAAAGTTTTTCGTGCATATATTTTATTTATATGGTAAATCAATCAATACAACCGATTCACCATAGGGGGCGGGATTATAACATATTGATAGTTTTAACCAAAGGGCATATAATGGGTTTTTATTTTTAAATGCGCGGGGATATAAAATACTTTGGTTAAACTTTATGATAGGGGGGGGTTTTTTTGGGTTATTTATAAAAAAGGGATTTATATATTTAGGATAGGGTATTTGACTAGGGATTTAGTAAATAAAGTTAAATGTTAATATGGCAGAGGACAAGGAAACTCAACATATTTTTACATATCTAAGAAAGTGATTACTTGTGAAGTAAATTGCCACATTTTATCTCCAACACTTCTTAGAATAGCAAGTTTATCTTGAGGGATTTTTTATGAAATTATGCATCGGGTTTCCTAAGTAAAATGTGATTTTACTTAGGAGAAAGTTTAAAAATGGAAGATAACAATGATGAATTATCTCAAATACTTAGGTATTTTTTTGATCATTAGGCCGAGGGTCCCGTCCCTCCGGGAAGTCAAGGAAATGCCTTGAGCCCTTTTTGATCTCCAAATACCTTAGTACTTTTTGGGGGGAAATTAGTAAAACTCTTGAGGGGGAAAATGATGAGGGAGGTTAATGAATTTAACTTTGCTTGCAATGATTTTCCCTTGTATTTCTGCTTCGAGTACTTATGATGAAAGTAAAGGATCAAAAACATGTAGCAGACATCATTCATCGAGATAACACTTTGCGGTACCATCTACCTACCCTATCTACTTAACACTACCATTTTCTCTTCTTTATTAGGGTGCATTTAGACTTGCAAACCCTTTTCAATCTTTTTCTTTTTTACATGATAAATCTATCTATTTCTACCCTTATTACATCCAAGGGCTCGAGATTAAAGCTGTTGAGCACCTTTTATTCACTCTACCTAGCTACTTATCCGCCAAGATTAAGCTGTTTGGCTAGATATTTATTCTCTAATCTATAACATGAAATTGAAATATGAGTAAGCCAATTTTAAACGAGTTTGACTTATTCATGAATTGTGGCAAAGGTTTGACAAGTCGCCCACAATTGATTTATTACAAAAATGAAATAGCGATGGCATTTGGATTTGCACACTTTCCTTGGTCTATTTTTTTCTTGGGGTTCATTTCTTTCTCTTTTTTTGACCATTTTATTCTTTTTACCCTTTGATCTTTCTTTTAGGGTATACCCTCTTTACATTTTTTTAACTTTTTGATTTTTTTGGTTTTTTTAAGAATATGGAACACCTTTGCTCAAGTAAGAAGGTTTGAACATATTCCATAATTCCATCAAGAAAATCATGAAAGATGAAACCTATTGGTATAGGAGTCTAACTAGAACCCTCTTGGAATCAAATGAAAACAAGTCTTTGTGTGGTCTAGTTATGTCCAAACCCAATCTCTCCATGATTACCTTTGGCATTAAGTTGTGATATGATCCCTGAATCTAATATAGCATTATGTAATGTCATATCATGAATATTTAAGATCACATAGAATGGTGACACTTCTTCATTTTTTTCATCTTCCAGTCTAGGTCCTAAGCAAATGGTAGGGTGATCTTGGAAATTCAAAATATCGTAGGGTCTAGCTTGCTTGTTAAGCATATTTAAAATTTGACTTTTTTTACTCCGTGAATTTTTATTATTTAACCAAAGGGGACAACAATTTTAATCTTTTGAATCTCATTTTCTAGGTTGAAATTTGATTTTGTATTCTCAATTTATTCTCCAAGAGGAGTATCTTTATTATGTTCAACAACTATTTTACCGTCCTTCTTAGGCTTATTTTTATTGGCCAATATAGGAACATTTATATTTATAAGATTATATTGTTTCTGCATCTCAAAAATAGCATGTTGATATCCTTTCAAATAGTCCGATTTTTTTTTAGTTTCTTCATTATCTATGTCATTACTAGATTCATCATGTTCCTATTTTGTTAAAAACATCCATGTTTCATCTTCATCCAAATAGTTAATGATATATTCTTGATTTTATGGATGCATCTCTTCTTCATCCACTAGGTTTTACTAGAAAGAGGGGCCTAACTTGTTGATCAAGTCGGTTTCTCTATTCTCTTGGTATTTTTTTGATTTTGGGGTCCCCCTGAAATGTGGGTTTTTTGATTTGTGTTTCTGGCTTTACAGCGGGGGAAGGATTTTTTTCCAAGGGCTAGTCTATCCATGAGTCTTTCCATGGTTTTCATGATAGTGTCAAATTTCACATCCGAAGACGTGGGGGGGTTTTTCTTCCTCTTTTACTCTTCCTTTTCCAACCTTAGACCTTTTTTCTGCAACCATGTTAACTTATACTTTCAAAAAAATCATTTTGAAAATCAGCCAAAGTGGTAGACTCCCTCTCTCTCAACAAAATGGAAAATTCATAATCAAAATCTTCAGACATAATGCAATTGGGCGAGCCCTCTGGGGGAGGTTTTATATGAGCAAGAATATAATTATAAACTTTGTTGAATCTTTTTGAGAAATCCTAAACTTTGTCTCATTACTTTCTTTCTTCAAATTTTTTATATTCAGTCAAGGCTTGCACAAGATTCACCCGACTTCCCCATTTTCTCAAAAAAGTATCTTCTAATTGATCCGAATTTTGTATACTTGCTAGGGTTAAGGATTTAAACCATTTTCTCACTTCACCAATAAAATTATGCAAAAACGATATAATTCTAACATCTTCATCATATACCTCCTCTAGGTCTATAAATTCATTGAATTGCTCAACATTTTGTTCTACAGAGTGATTCCCTCTTCACCTCCAAAGGTTTTTATCCTAGCATAATATCTCTGTGGTAGGTCATGGAGAATATAAGGAAAAAAGAGAGGAGCATATCTAGCATGACCTCGTAGGAGGAGGTGGAGGAGGAGGAACGTCTACCATTGTAGGAGTGACAATAGGCATACTAGTAGAAAATACAACGGATGAAGTAGATATCAAACTAGTAGTAGTAAAAGCGGATGTGAAGCTAGGAAATTTAGTTGTAGGGGGCCTTCAATTCGGAGATAAAATAACTCCACTCGGGTAAAGGGACACCAAATTTTCTTTTTAGTAGGAATTCAAAAGGATCAAGCTCTTTTATTTTTTTCTAAAGAATCTCGCTTTAATGACAATTTAGATGTAACAATTTCCCAAAACCCTTCTTTGTCCTCTTTTGAAACAACATATGTAGTGTCAATTCCTAATCTTTGTAAATCTAGGACAATTTCTATTAATTCATTTTTTTGATTTAGATCTAAAAATATTTTGCACAAATATTTCATCAAATTCTAATTTTTCTATCTTTTGAACACCTCTAGAGGGTAAAGATGAAGCTATTAAAATATATTGAGTACCCGATTTTAATGAGTTACCAACACCTACGAGAATTTTCTCTATATCATCAACTATTTACGGTGGATCGGGGTCTAGATTTCTCCTCGTATGAATCTTCTTGGAAGCCACCTTTAAGGTGAAGATTCCAGTGGAGTCACCTAGGTGGAAGTACAACCTTCGAATTTTTTTGATCTCGTACTACCTTCAAGAGCTTATTTACTTTTGACAAGAATCACCCTATATACTTTTCGGACTCCCAACGGACACACCAAAATTTTATCACTCGAATCTGGAACAAGTTGGCTTGTGTCAACCATCAAACCAACATAAATATTTCAAACCAAATTGAAATGGAATTTAGCCCTTCCGATCCGAGATGGATCTCTCAAAATATCTACAAAATTCTCGAGTATAAAGCTCTAAATCTTAGAAGGCTAATTTTGTACTTGTTATGTGATTTTTTTGCGAGGGTGAAAGAGTATGTAATTTATATAGGAAAATGAAGTAAAATAAAAAAAATATATCTTATTTATTGTATAATGATATATGTGGGAGATATTATTGTCCATTTAGATATCGCAGATTTATTGTGAAAATACATAATATTGGAAAAAACTTGTTAGATTCCCCCGAGTTATAACTACATCTAGAATATGTTGTTTTGATACTTCATTATTCAATTATATTTGCGGTGACATTTGATCTTGTGAAATTATAAAGGAGCACTTGACATTAGAACTTGTGAAATGTGCAAAGCGTAATATTTTTTTTTGTACAAATTCATAACCATATGCTTATCACTTCTTCTAAAACTTAAATGTGAAGAGATAAGATTCTCCCAATATTCTCTTAAAATCCTTTAACCATTTAAAATTTAAATATTTGTATTCATTTGTATGTTTTCCCACAAAAAAAATTATATATATTTGATATTTCAAGGAGAATTCAAAATGTACAAACCAAGGTGTTTGAGTTAGGCCTTGTTACTTATTTAGAAACAAAGATAAAACCTAGAAAATTTTAAGATGCACAATGTTCCAACGGTACCAACAAAGTTTCATAATGAAAGGAACTATAAACCAAAATCCTTATAGCTATGATTTGATAAAATCCAACTTTTCTAAATAACAATTGAATTTCAGCCTTATGTACAAATATTTAATAAATATAGATCATTTCTTTTGGAAAAGTATTCCTTCTACTATTTTCTACAAATAGTATATCATCTTGAAGGGGAGGTTCATTTAAGAAATATTTCCTACTTTCTCATTCAAATATTTGAACACATGTTTAAAAACAACCATATCAAACAAATTTTTTACATCATGATAAGAAGTTTTATATGTTCCATCATGTTCTTAGGATCCACTTTGAGGTTGTCCCTGAAGATGTAGAGTGTATTTCACCAATAAATTCCAACCCCCCACTGCTGGAAAGGATCTTCTAATAATATGGGTTTCAAAGGTAATGGGAGAAACTTCCTCTATCTATCAAATATTTGACATTCATGACAAGCAAAAACCTTTTTATACATGTCTTTGAACATTGAAGGATAATAAAATATTGCTCCGATTATCTTATTCACTGTTGCTTTCCAATAATGATGACCCCCCATATCCACCCTTATGAAACTTTTCAATCACTTTCTCAGACTTTATCCTCTAGTAGCCGGCTAAAAATTATTCCACTTGTGTCTTTCCAATACAAACTTTTGTTCAAGATGCAATACCTCACAAATTTCAGCTTAACAAATGCTGGATTTTGACTTTGTTAACTCGGGGAGGAGATCTATGATGTTGTAAAACAAAAAATGACATCTTTATACCACTCGACATAGTGAATATTTCTTCAATAGGGATGAGCTCTTCATCCGAGATCACATCCGAAATTTCTGCTATAAAACTCATGTCTAGACAATCAAAATTTGATTGAGTCATCAAATTTCCTAGTCCTTGTCCTTTCACCAATTTTTTTAGGTCCGATCTCCAAATCATATTCTAGCAAAGTGGCAATCCACGTACTCCTCTTACCATCCGGATAAGCTTGGGTCAATATATCCTTTACTACAAAATTAGGTACAAAAGCAAAAATGTGTGAATGGATGACATAAACTCTAAAATATTTGAGTGCCTTCACAAAATCATAAGCTTTCTTATCCATAATGTCGTACTTCCATTAGGAATTTCCAAGTGTCCTACTAAAAAAAATAAATAGGATGTTCATTACCTTGTTGTTTTCTCTACAACAATACTCCCGCAATTATATGTTCCGAAGAAAAAGTAAAAACCATAAATTATTTTGAAAAAATCAAGGTTTATGAGTATTGGAGATTGAGTAAGAGCCTTATTTATCTCTTCAAAATAATTTTTAGCCTCTTCTTTCCACTTAATATCACGAGTCCTTCCTCCGCATCTTGGTGATATGCTTCACAATTTCTACAAAAAGTAGTGATAAATATTCTAACAAAATTCACCTTGCCTAAAAAAAGATTGAATTTCTTGTATGTTTCTGGGGTAGATCTATATTATAAATAGCAACAACCCTAATTGGAAGAATATTAACCCCATCCTTTGATATTATATGACCCAATAACTTTCCAGTAGTCAAAGCAAAAACACTTTTTGGTGGGGGTTTAGAGAAATACCAAATTTTTTTGCATTTTTTGAATAATGTTTTCCAAGTGCTTGAGATGCTCTTATTCATTCTTTGAGAACATGGTGATTTCATCCAAATATATAACCACATATTTGTCCTTTTCTTCTGCAAATGCAATATCCGAGTTCCCTTTGTAAGGTCGTTCTTGCATTCATGAGTCCAAAGGGAATTTTTTGCATACATAAATGTTCCCCAAGACGTGGTAAAAGTTATCTTCTCTTGTTCATCCGGATGTACCAATATCCGATTATAGCCTCGAGAAACCATCTTACATTAACATCCTTTGTGATCCTACAATGTTATGCAATATGTGATCCATCTTGGGAAGAGGATAGTTGTCATTTAGTGAAGATTTATTCAAGTTTTTTAAATCAATGCATATCATGATCTCCCTATTTTTATTCCTTACAAGTACCAAATTAGCTAACCACTTGGAAATTCTCAATGGAACCATGATCTTTTCTTCAAAAAAAAATTTTAATCTCCTTTTCAATCAATCACATAAGTAATGGATTGAGTCTCCTCATTTTTTCTTTGAAAGGATTTTCATTTTCCTTTATGGGTATTGTATGTTGAAAGATATTAAGATCATATCTTTTCAAATTTGCATAACTCCATGCAAAGACATCTATGTATCTCTTAAATAAATCAGAAATATCTCTGCTTTACCTCAAAAATAAAGGAACTTGGAGAGCTTAACATAATTTGTAATATTCCAAATGGGGAATTTTTACTGCTCCATCGGGAATATCTTAAGATATTCCAATATTCCAATTTTAGGAGTATCAAAAATCAACATCGAACTATTTCGGAGATTGAATATAGGGGAATTTATTAGATACGTCACCTTCACAATGAAGGATGAGATCCAGAGGCTACCCTGGCCCACTATAAGACTCTCGCAATAGAACTTTTCAAAAGCTAATATTTCCCTTCAAGGAATTTCTGCAACAATGTCCAAGAGGACGTTGTTTAAGGAATCCCATGTGAAAATAAGGAAATCCAATGCTTTGGGATGCTTTAGAATATATCCGATAAAAACTCCCTATAGAATATAAGCACAAATAAATAACCCTAAGGGGGTTATTCAGATCTCCCACCAACAAATATACCGAAATAATGCTCAATGAGAGAACCTTCAAAGCAAGTATTAAAACTTCAATATGTAACAAAGCGGTGAAATAATGCCTCATGTAATGAAAGAAGAGTACAAATATGATCCATAATATGTAGCAGAAAAATATAATACAAATTCCTTGAGGAAAATTCCTCTCAAGGTGAGCTTAAATCAGCCTCAAAGGGAAATGTACATAAAACAAGAGAATACACTTTGCTACATAACCCGACAACTCAATCACTATGCAATCTATGAGGGAAAATGATTGAAAAAATGATATATATAAAATGATATAGCAATATGTGCTCAAATAAAGATGGGGGAGCAATATTTCCACCCCATAAAACATTATTACAACAATCCTCCAAGGGATTGGCTAAAATACATAAAATCGGAAAATGCCGGAGTTGCGGTGTAGTCGTTGCAACTCATATATAATACAACATAGGAGAAGGAAATAGATGATGCAATAAACAATGATACCTCCTCCAATGATATCCAAAGTGAAGGGGTTGATCCCCTTACTCGAATATTTCACTCACTAGTGCACAAAATGAACCCTTTGTGCAAGCCACCTACGAAGATAACGGCTGTAAGGGAAGGGGACTTGTGTTGGGCATGAGAAGAAACATATGGCCCAATGCCAAAATATGCAATATCATCTCCGGGGTTTCATTTGCTGATCTTCTAAAGAAAGAGATGGCTCCTCCTCTACAAAACAAGCTCCCGGAAATGAGATGATGAAGGTCCCTCACTACAACACCAGACAACTCCAACATTCTCTTGTCTGTAAGAATAAGGCAGTAGATGCAAATGAATGATTTGGCCTCAAGCCAAGATGTGAGGAAGATGAAGAACAATCTCTCCATGGCCTCCCATGGAAGAGAAGGGCATTCCTAAATAGGAATCCCTCTTGTGCTAAAGCAGCACAAGCTTCCTCGATTGAAGAGAGCTTCAACTTCAAAATTCTTTCTCCAAAGATGACCCCAACAATGGCTCTCCTTCATATTTTATGCAAGGCATGCTTCCTTGCCATGGACCCCACTTACATTAGGGTTTCTCCCATTTCAAATTTCCCTCCATCCAACTATGCAATATTCTTATGCAAGCTTCCCCTCTTGGGTACGTTGTTGACTTGGGTCAACCATGGTCTAGCTCACTTGCTTTTGGCCCTTTTCACACTTGGGGCCGCTAAATTAAGCCACTTAAGTGAATTTTTGCACCTTAGGAGTGTTTATTAAGTTGCTACATGGGCTCCCTCACCCATTTTATTCCTTTTATTAGAATAAAATCAAAATTAATGTTCCAAATACTTTATTGAAAAAAAATTGGAACATTACGGTCCTCCCCTCCCAAAAACTTGCTTGTCCTCAAGCAAGAGCAAGGATGAACTACAAGAAGTCCTCCACTCAAGGCATGGAGTCTGAAATATCCTCATGTATATCCTCCATGCCCAATCAATCAACCAAGAAAAATGAGTCACCCTCCAACTAGGAAACTCCCTCGAAAGTACTCCTCCACCTTGTGCTCATGAGAAATAGGTGGGCTGAATTTCTGAACTTGGTAAGCTTCATATCCTACCCCACATTTTTCCTCTGCTCCAATTATGATAAGTGTGGAGTGAAAGCTGAACTTGGGCTACAATAGTGTTGCCTTCAAGAGGCAAGATGAAGTCTAGATCCCCAAGGATCTCTCCTCCAATGCTCGCAAATCTAGCTAGCCCAAATCATCTCATATGTGATGAGTTGGAATTCATCATCTTATGGCATCCAAACAATCATATGGTTCACCTCCTAAAATAAGACATGGCTGAACATGGTGACCATATCATCTCTCATACTCCCCTTGGAGCATGTGCTTGCAAAAAGAATGGAGGTCTCCTCTCCCAAAGGGCACATCCACCCAATGAGTCTCTCCCTCCTTATGACACATATGGGGCTGTTGCTGATATATGAATAAAATAAAATGGTATTCAAAAGAGACCCAAGCCACCCCATCAAACATAAAAAACCATGAAGTGCCTCCTCCAAAAATTCAAACTCTCCAAATAGCTCCTCCCACATGAAGGAAAGAGATGAAGCTTGGCAATCATGGGTTGCCCATTGTTTCTCTGAAAAAATACAACATGAAAAAGTAGGGAGAATCACACTCCCAATGGGAATCTTCAATTTATTTCCCCCCTCTTCAAAACAATGCTTCCTCCGAACAGTCGTTCCACTAGCTAACCATGGAAGCATAAACTTATGAGAGAAAGGAGGTGAAACATAGTTCCATGTATGGAACCAGTAGCAGAGGAATCATTAGTCCGCCTCAATATATGATGCAAAAAGTGTCTTTTTCAGCCACTTTTTTTCTGCCACATGCATCCTGCAATATGTGATCATGAAAACAAAATTTGGTGCCAATGGTGCACACCAAAATCCATGTGGCTTTCCCCCCACACGCACCTGCTTTGAAATAGCCATTGTATTTGCTGCAATGAACCATAAGTAAAGCCAAACATAATGTGCAAGAAAGGAAGACCCTCCTTGATCCAACTTGATGATCATAAAATTAAGAGAGTGTAAATCATAAAGCAAATGGTTACCTCCCTCTTCATGTACTTTGGTCTTTGAGTTGAAATGGCTCAAGTAGAAGTTCTCCCTTACTTTGCAACATAGTAGAGAATTGGTTGTGCCAACCCTCTTTTCATCCTTTGGGTTATGCATCTATCCATGTGCTGATATGAAACCATTAAGATTCCCTCCCAAGTGGGCTCCTCCATCGATGAAGATTATGCATGAAAATGCATGAAAGAAGAACCCATAAATGTCTGCTGTAGATCCCTCTTCTTGTGCTTGTGAAACCAAGACAAGAAAGTCAAAATGTAGTAAGGAGTTCTCTCCTCCATTAATCCTTAATTATCATCACCTACATGCCTCCAAAGTACATCACTTGTGAAGTGGCTTTGAGAACACTCCAACAAGTAATCCAAGCCTTCAAGTGACGAGACTGGCGGCCTTTGGAGTAGGGCCACTTTGTCACCTCAAAGCTCCCTTCTTTGACATGAATCTTGCCAAATACTCCTCCCATCATGTTGCTACAAGTGTAGAGCCCCTCACATGAATAAGGTTCTACTTGGGCATCCAAGATCAACGAGAAATCCTCTTGCACCATGCTAGTGCCTCCCGCAACATCCAACAAAACCTAAGCAACAAGAATGTTTTCTACTCCTCCATAATTCTACCATACCCAATATGAAATGGGAACATAATGAGTGGTAAGAGAAATTCCATCCCATCATGATGCACCCATGCTCTTCTCTTTGTTCATTAAGAGAAATAATTGTGAAATGATCCTGGGATCTGTGGGTTATCGATTCACCACATCTCGGCCCAGGCACACTTCATCCATAAGGCTACTGCTCTTTGGTGTAAGTATCCCTGCCACTTGGTACCTCTTCCACAAGAGCTACTATTGTCCCATAATATATTTCTCCTTTTTGCATTTCATGGGACATTGAAATGCAATCTCCTTCATGACAAAATTTCCAAACCCCACCCTCTCATGTGATGCATGGCTCATCAATAGTACATGAGGATGATGAGGGTTTCTTTCCTCAAAATGGCACAGACGTAGTGAAAGTCTCCCTGCTCTAGATAAATAGCTTGCCATGGTATGCAATCCCTCATGGCATGTATTGAACCAACATAAATGAAAACTCATGCATACCTTGGTAAAGTTTGGAAGGGTCTTGTGTGCGTGCAAGAGTCTCTTCCCCAAATGTGTTGGGCTGCCTCAACTTGCTAGAGATGAAGGTTGTTCCTTCATGATAAAGACAACGTTGGTATGTGTCCCACCATGCTTCTGCTCTATTTCTCTATGAGAATAGGAAGTGCATGGTCCTTCCTCTTCTCCTCCTTCTATTTCCTCAACCTCCTTGGAGAGGTTCTTGCTTTGGACCCAAAAAACTAATGAGATCAATCTCATCCTCTGCATCATTTTGACCTCTTCTTCCTCTAAAATTCGAACTTCATAGGCCGAGCCAATTTCGAAGCTACGATACCACTATAATATTCCAAATGGGGAATTTTTTTGCTCCATCGGGAATATCTTAAGATATTCCAATATTCCAATTTCAGGGAGTACCAACAATCAACACTAAAACTATTTTCGAGAGATTGATTGTAGGGGAATTTACTAGATATGTCATATTCACAATGAAGTATGAGATCCAGAGGCTACCTAGCCCACTAGAAGACTCTGCCAATAGAGCTTGTTAAAAGCTAATATTTCCCTTCAAGGAATTTACTGCAACAATGTCCAAGAGGACGTTGTATAAGGAAGCCCATGTGAAAATAAGGCAATCAAGTGCTTTGGGATGCCTTAGAATTTATACGATACAAAATCACGTGCGGAATATAAGCTCAAATAAATAACCCTAAGGGGGGTTATTCGGGTCTCCCACCAACAAGTATACCGAAATAACGCTCAATGAGAGAACCTTCAAAGAAAAGTATTAAAAACTTCAATATGTAACGAGTAGTGAAATAATGCCTCATGTAATGCAAGAAGAGTAAAAATCTGATCCATAATATGTAGCAGAAAATATAATACAAATTCCTTGAGGAAAATGCCTCTCAAGGTGAGCTTAAATTAGCCTCAAGGGGAAATGTACATAAAACAAGAAAATACACTGCTACATAACCCAACAACTCAATCACTGCACGTTCTATGAGGGAAAATTACTGAAAACTGATATATATGAAATGATATAGCAATATGTGCTCAAATAAATATGGGGGAGCGAGATCTCAACCCCAGAAAACATTATTGCAAAAATCCTCCAAGGGATTGGCTAAAATACATAGAACTGGAAAATTCCAGATTTGGAGTGTAGATGTTGCAACTCAAATATAATACAACATAGGAGAATGAAATAGATGATGCAATAAACAATGATACCTCCTCCAATTATCTCCAAAGTGAAGAGGCTAATCCCCTTACTGAAGAGTGCACTCACTAGTGCACAAAATGAACCCTTTGTGCAAGCCACCTCTGAAGATAACGCTACAAGGGAAGGGGACTGTGCTGGGCATGAGAAGAAACATATGGCCCAATGAAAAAATATGAAATATCAGCTCCGGGGTTTCCTTTGCTAATATCATAGAGAAATATATGGCTCCTCCTCTATAAAACAAGCTCCGGAAATGAGATGATGAAGGTCCCTCACTACAACACCAGCAACTCCAGCGTTCTCTTGCTACAAGAATAACGCAGTAGCTACAAATGAATTCTTTGGCCTCAAGCCAAGATGTGAGGAAGATGAAGAAAAATCTCTCCATGGCCTCCCATGGAAGATAAGGGAATTCCTAAATAGGAATCCCTCTTGTGCTAAGCAGCACAAGCTTCCTCAGTTGAAGAGAGCTTCAACTTCAAAATTCTTTCTCCAAAGATGAAACCCCAACAATGGCTCTCCTTCATATTTTATGCAAGGCATGCTTCCTTGCCATGGACCCCACTCACATTAGGGTTTCTACCATTTCAAATTTCCCTACATACAACTACGCAATCTTCTTGTGCAAGCTTCCCCTCTTGGGTACGTTGTTGACTTGGGTCAACCATGGTCTAGCTCACTTGCTTTTGGCCCTTTTCACACTTGGGGGCTGCTAACTTAAGCCACTTAAGTGACTTTTTGCACCTTAGGAGTTTTTATTAAGTTTCTACATGGGCTCCCTCTCCCATTTTATTCCTTCTATTAGAATAAAAAGAAAAATTAATATTCCAAATACTTTATTGAAAAAATTGGAACATTACATACTTAGTATTTTTGCGAGTACCAAGGTTACAATTTTTTGACCTCTTCATCATCAAATTTTGTCTTAGGACTCTTAGCTACATCATTTTGGTCAAAAAAAAATTTCAAGAGGAATCGAGACCTTTAGGAATACAATTTTTTTTCAAGCTGGATGAATTCTACATTAGCTTTGGTTTCGACAAACATGTTCTGCTAGTCAACTTGGATGGTTTCAAACTCTTCCTTCAGCTCAAGAAAATATCTAACTTGCTGATTATTATCAAATAATTGCCAAATTTTTATGTTATCAAGAATGTTTGGCCTATGTACTGATTTCAATTTCATATTTCTTTCTCGAATGAAGGGGACATGTAAATAAACTAGTTTGAAACAACAAAGAAGTTTCGCAATACCATTATGTTCTGCGGGCTTTATGGTGAAATTGTGTTCTTCAAAATTTTCTACTATTTCGAGAATCAAATTTATTTATGCTCTCATTCTAACATCCTTGGTTTCATAGGTGTCATTCACTTGTTTTATGACTAACGCGGGATCGCCAAAGTCTAAAATATTTTTAGCACCTAATTTTTTTTAATACTACTAAACCCAAAACTAGAGCTTCATATTATGCCATATTACTTTTGCAATAAAATTTGAGTTTATAGGAGAAAAAAAACACTCTCATCTCTTAGGTTGATTATTGAAATGCCTACACCAGCTCCATCTCTTCCTCGCAACACCATCAAATTTCATGCGCTACCAACCTTCTCTATCAATTTCTTCAACTTGCTTATTTTTTTGTTTGTTGGTTTTTTTTCTTTTTGTTGATTTTATGTTTTAGTGGTGATTTCATTGAAAAGAATGGAAGATCCTATCTAAGGATCCACTACATAAAGCGAGAATTTTTGAGGTTTTTCTTTGCTAGTGACCATATATTCCATCTTATATTTTCTATACAATCTCCTTTGCTCCCCAAAAATAGGGATAGTGGCATAGGTCATGTCAATTTTCATAGTTACCTTTATTTTGGTGGCCCTTGATCTAGATAAAAACATGCCAAATTTTGGTGGAATATCGGATACGATTATTTCCATCAATATAGTTTTAGCGAGGACTTGAGTCAAACCAACAACCACATATTATATTAGAACAACGCATTGAAACCTGGAATCAAATGAAAACAATTCTTTGTGTGGTCTAGTTATGTCCAAACCCAATCTCTCCATGATTACCTTTCGCATTAAGTTGTGATATGATCCTGAATCTAACATAGCATTATGTAATGTCTTATCATGAATATTTAATATCACATAGAATGGCGACACTTCTTCATTTTTTCTCATCTTCCACTCTAGGTCCTAATAAAATGGTAGGGTGATCTTCTTGCAAATTCAGAATATCGGGAGGGTCCATCTTTAGTGTTAAGCATCTTTAAAATTTGACTTTTGTACTACGTGACTTTTATTGTTTAACCAAAGGGGACAACAATTTTAATCTTTTAAATCTCATTTTCTAGGTTGAAACTTGCTTGTGTCTTCTCAATTTAATTTCGAAGAGGAGTATTTTTCTTCTATTCAACAACCTTTGTACCATCCTTCTTAGGCATGCTTTTCTTATTGGCCACTATAGGAACATTTATATTTCTAAGATTATATTGTTTACTGCATCTCAAAAATGGCATGTTGATATCCTTTCAAATATTTTGATTGTTTTTTCGGTTTCATCATTACCTATGTCATTACTAGATTCATCATGTTCCTCTTTTGTTAAAAACATCCATGTTTCATCTTAATCCAAACAGTTAATGATATCTTCTTGATTTTATGGATGCATCTCTTCTTCATCCACTAGGTTTTTACTGGGAAAGGGGGCCTAACTTGTTGATCGAGTCGGTTTCTCTATTCTCTTGGTCTTTGCTGATTTTGGGGTCTCTGGAAATGTGGATTTCTTATTTGTGTTTCTCTCTCTACGACAGAGGGAAGGATTGTTTCCTAGGGCTAGTCTATCCATGATTCTTTCCATGGTTTTCACGATAGTATCAAATTTCACATCTCGAATATGTAGGGGGTTTTTCTTCCTCTTTTAATCTTCCTTTTCCAACCTTAGACCTTTTTGTTGCATCCACGTTAACTTTTACTTTCACATCATGATTTTTGCATATCATCCAAAGTGGCGAATCCCTCTCTCTCAACAAAATGGAGAATTCATAACCAAAAAAATTCAAGCATAATGCAAGCTAGGCGACTCCCTATGGGAGGTTTTATATGAGCATGAATAGAATTATAAAAAATTGTTGAATATTTTTTAGAAATCCTAAAGCTGAATCATTGCTTGCTTTCTTTAAATTGTTATATTCGGTTAAGGCTTGGACAAGATTCACCTTACTTCCCCTTTTTATCAAAAAAATTGTCTTCTAATTGATCTCAATTTTGTATACTTTCTAGGGTTAAGGCTTTAAACCATTTTCTCACTTCACTAATAAAACTCGCAAAAAAAATTCCATTCTAACATCTTCGTCATCTACCCCCCTCTAGTTCTATAAAGTCATTGAATTGGTCAAATTTTTTTTACGCAACGATTCCCTCTTCACCTCCAAAGGTTTTTTATCCTAGCGAGAATATCCCGAGTGGTAGGTCATGGAGTATAGAAGGAAAAACAAGAGGAGATATCTAGCATGAGCTCGTAGGAGGAGGTTGAGGAGGAGGAACTCCTACCATTGTAGGAATGACGAGTATATGTACTAGCAAAAAAATACAACGAGATGAAGTATCTATCAAAATAGTAGTAGTAAAAAGCGGATGTGAAGCTAGGAAATTGAGTTGTAGGGGGCCTTCAATTCGGAGATAAAAATAACTCCACTCCGGCAAACTGGACACCAACTTTTCTTTTTATAAATATTTCAAAAGGATCAATCTCTTTTAGTTTTTCTAAAAAATCCTACTCTAATGAAAATTCAGATTTAAAAAGTTCAGAAAACTCTTCTTTTTCCTCTTTTGAAACAACATATGTAGTGTCAATTCCTAATCTTTGTAGATCTAGGAGAATTTATGTTAATTCATTTTTTGATTTAGATCTAAAAAAAGTTTGCGCAAAGTTTTCATCAAATTCTAAGTCTTCAATATTTTGAACACCTCTAAAGGGTAAAGATGAAGCTCTTAAAATATATGGAGTACTTGTTTTTGATGAGCTACCAACACCTCTGAGAATTTTCTCTAGATCATCAAATATTTATGGTGGGTCAAGGTCCGGATTTCTCCTCGTATGAATCTTCTTGGAAGCCACCTTTAAGGTGAAGATGTCGGTGGAGTCACATAGGTAGAAGTACAACCTTCAAATTTTCTAATATCTGACTTCCTTTCAAGAGCTTAGTTACTTTGACAAGAATCACCCTATATACTTTTCGGACTCACGTGAGACGCACCAAAATGTTATCACTAGATCGGAAAAAGTTGGCCCATGTCAATCATAAACCCAACATAACTATTTGAAACCAATCTGTAAATGGATGTTAGCCCTTCCAATCTAAGAGAGATCTCTCAAAATATCTATAAAATTATCAATATAAAGATATAAATATCAGAAGGCTAATTATGTACTTGTTATGTGATTTTTTGCAGGTGAAAGAGTATGATGACAATGACCATTGGGCATGGAGTTAGGTAAATAAAATCAATTAAAAACAAAGTATTTTCATGGAAGTTGAGGCAATTTTGGCTTTGAAATGGTGTGAGATAAACATTGACAGTAAAAACATAACAAATGAAGTAAGTTGGAGCATATACCATGAATTCCATGTAATCAAATTCCTATGAACTAATAATAATACATGAAACATGGAGGTCAAACATATGTGCCAAAATAAAATCTCTAGTGAAAAAAGACAGGTCTCTTGCAAATGTATATTAGCCGTAGAAAAAAATAGTACAAGGGTGGTTCTCTCATATCATCCATCAACTCCTTCAAAGTGAAAATTTTACACATATATAGAGTGAGGTGTCCCTTACAATCATACGCCACATGGGCTAGATTCGATGCTTTAGCTTGGAGAAATATTTCTATTTGAATTACAAAACATGGAGATTTTTTATGGATATTTTTGTTTCAACATAATTTGCATACAAAAAGGAGTCTATCATCATTTAATAACTCAACAAATTTTTTCTAATGACCCTATCAAATATAAATAATTGTTGATGTGTTGGAGTGCTAGAATGCTTGGAATGTTGAGTTGGTCGCCACGTGGAGGATGACATGTTGACTTGCGAGAGTTGTCCCTTTGAAAAATAGGATTTCATGGGTTGATGATGTGGAAACCTTTAACATTTTTCTTATCCATCATCCTACTATTTGATTACCCAAAAATTGTTAATTTTGGACAACTAGGTACAAACTCCATGTTGTAATGCTTAGATGAAGATGCCAATATTTTTATTGGATTCCTCTTTCGGAGAGGTGCAAGATCGATCTAAAGATCATCTTGATCCGATGAGCATAAAATTTATTTTGAATTTATTCAAAATATGTGCAGAGTCGACTTGAAATGAAATGTAGGCTTGAAGCCTCGGTAGTTGTGTCACACACCCTCACTTATGGATATAAATAGGTCAATGTTGGAGGTCATTTTCACTCATCCATCCTCACACATTCTCTTCATCATCCGATTGGTTGGATCATCTTGGAGGCTCTTCTTCATCTACACGTGGGAAGTTACAGTAAGAAGTATTTTTTGTTTTCGACCTAGGGTTTCATCACGTAGTTGACTAGCATTGACATTGGCAAAAACATGGTCAAAATGACCCCAAATTTTCTCAAAATTCCGATTTTTGAAGTTCTCATTTTGTGGCACAAAAATCGAGGTTGACCGTTGAATTTGACCGAGGTTGCATTGACTTTTTGTCGTGTTGTTTTGCGTTTGATCGTTGACTATGATAGCGTTGCATTTCATCGAATTTGGGTTGAATGATATTGTTGTACTGAGGGTTGTGTGACACTTCTGGTTGCCTAACCATATTAATACTTTGTTGGTTGAAGCATCCTATTGATTGTCGTAACTGCACCAACACACATATATATTTTTTGGCTTGTCTTATGTTGATCTCTTGATATGTTCTATCAACATTTTACTTTCTTGTTTATGTGATTTTTTTTTGCTATTGGGGATAAAAAGTAAAGTTGCATCAAGCATAGAACATCTACAAAAATTTACATGGTATTAAAGCTAAGGTGAAGACAAAGCTTAAGTTTGTAGCAATCATCGAAGAAGAGCATGGGTACCTAAAACTACAATGGCTTTAAAGTTGATGAAAAATTAGCGGAAAGGAAGACTTCCATGCCTGGAAGATTACATTGGATCTTATGTTGGAAGACCAAGATGTCATGGACTATGTGCGAGGTAAAATAAAAGAGCCTCCATCCATTACCCTACGCCACCAAGTCAAATTATAAGAAGGGGGAAATCAAAGCAAATGCGATGATCGAGGATTCAATTCATAAGAGTTTGGTTGCCTACATCTCTAAGATGGGAACATCCAAGGAGATGTATGATAAGTTGGTCAACATGTTCAAGGCCAACAATGCAAATCAAGTCCTATTATTTAAGAATCAACTCGAAGAATCTAAAGAAAGGTAGGGATGAATCCATTCAATCATATTTTTTGAAGTCGACCCGAAATCGAAGTAATATTTTGGCTATTGGGGAGATAGTAGATGATCGAGAGATGGTTCTCACCACACTTGGAGGTCTCTCATCCGAATGGCATGTATTCAACACTAGCATTCTCAATAACAATGCCATACCTATTTTTGATGAAGTACTATCGAGATGTGTACAAGAAGAGACAAGGATGAAGGAATATGAGAATGAAGGAAATTTTGCCTTCACTCGCTCGTGCTAAGAAGAATAACTTTGGTGGTCTAAGGAACAAAGGAATATCGGGAGCCCAAGGGAAGAAAGGTAAATGTTACACATGTCCCAAGACCGGTCACTATGCTTGAAAATTCTCTTTCAAGAAGGAGTCTCCCTAATGATGATGACAAAAACAACAACCATAGGATTGGAAATAAAAAGGAACAATCGGTTTTCAAAGGAAAGAGGAAGGCTCCCTATCGGGTAGAAATGGGAAACCTTACAAAAGATCGAGAAATTCTAGGTATGAGGAATCTAATGTTGTTGATGATAAAATAAATTAATTTATTCTTGTATCTTCCCTCTATGTTGCATCTCCACCCAACACTATGGATGTCCGGTCGATGAGATAGTGGTGCCTCAAGGCACATCACTAGGTTCAAGGAAGCACTTTCTTATATGGTTGAGAAGGATACTAATCTGTAAATTATCCTTGGAGATAATGCCACATATCTCGTGAAAGGGACGGGGACCGTGACCCTCCACTTGTCTCAAGGTCAAGTCCACCGTTTGCAAGATGTATTATATGTACACGGTTGACGAAGAACCTTGTGTCTATTTCGACCATGGAAGAAAAAAGTTTCAATGTGGCATTCATTGATGGGAAGGTGCGTATCTAGAAGAAAGAGTTTCAAGGAAGCTATCATGATTGGGTTTACGGTTGATACACTCTACGAGGTTGGAGGAAGTCCATTGGAAGCGATGACATGTGATACTATCGACAAAGCTTGAACTATGGCACCATAGGTTTGGAAACCTTCACCACAAATCCCTTCCCGAAGCAAGGAAGGTGGTGACGGGGATGCTCAAGTTCACAAATAATCATGAAGGTGTATGTCGGGGTTGTGCCAGAAGGAAAGCATACGAGTGGACCTTCCCCTCAAGTGTCACAAAGACATACGATGTCTTACAATTGGTACATTCGATCTATACGGTATCTCTCGTTTGGTGACATCCATGGGAGGATTTTCTTATTATATGACGTTTCATAGATGACTTCTTTTACAAAACCTAGATATACTTCTTTGAAGAAGAAGGACGAAGATTTCATGTTGTTCCATACCTTTAAAACCTCGGTGGAAAATCTAATAGTGAAGAAGATCAAGATATTGAGGACCGACAAATGGCATCGAATATGAGATGAACGAGTTCAAGAACTTTTGCAGAGAAGCCGGCATCAAGAGGAGACCACAACTTTCTATACTCTCGACGCGGGAATGGCATTGCTGAAAGAAAGAATAGGACCATCATGGAAAAGCCGCCTATGCCATGCTATGTGACCAAGGTCTTCTCGAAGTTTCTATGGGGAGAAGCCACGGACAACTGCTTGTGTACATAAAAAATGATGCCCACATTCCACTATGGACTCCAAAACTCTCAAAGAGGTTTTCTCCGGTAAGAAACCCGATGTCTTACATTTTAGAGTTTTTGGATGTCCAATTTATTTTCTTGTACGAAAGGAGAAGAGGAGCAAGCTTGATGCTTCGGGAAGAAAGGAATGTTTTTGGGCTATAGCAAAACTTGAAGCCCTATAAAGTCTATGTGCATGTTCAAAGGGAAGTGGAGATATGCCATGATGTTACCTTTTACGAATATTCTGTCCTTGAGGAAAGTAATCAATCTTACGAGATCCGAGGAAGATCATGAAGCAAGGCTTGGAAATAAAGAAGAACCGAAGGATGAGACGATGCTCGATGTTGAAGGACCGATGGACCCGATTGATCCACCTCCTTCAATGAGAAAAAATACCATCATGGCTCAGTGACACTCTCGAGGATGTTGAGAATCATATGGCCCCCAAGGGGGACATTTTGTGAAAGAAAGAAGTTGAATAGATACGCAAGGGTATCTAGCGGCCATGAGTACAATCGTATAATGCGAGCTTGGATATTTTGACGAAGCCATAAAGAATCAAATTTGGAAGGATTCTATGCACGAATAATATGAGTCCATTATGAAGAATGATGTCTAGGATGTGCTTCCAAGGCTAGAGGACAAAGAAGTTGTCACCTCGAAATGGCTCTATAAGGTCAAGCATGGATGTGATGGTAGTGCTAGAAAGTTCAAGAAAATATTCATTGCTCGTGGCTTCTCTCAAAAGGAAGGCATAGACTATGATGACATATTTTCACCGTGTGGCCTTTGATATACCACCATCCGATCTATCATAGCCCTTGCTCTGCTACGCGAGGATGGAATCTTCATCGGATGGATGTGAAGACTAAATTTCTATATGATGTGATAAAGGAAGAGGTGTATGTGGATCAACCTCTCGGGGTTCGAATTCGAGGATCGGGACACCCATGTCTACATGTTGAATAAAGCCATCTATGGGTTGAAGAAAGCACCAGAGCTTGGTACGAGAGGATATATAGCTACCCGATGAAGTCGGGCTTCACTCATAGTAGTGTTGATCTGAACCTTTACTTCAAGGTTGATAGAGAAAAGCCTCTCATTCTAGTGTTGTATGTGGATGACCTCTTCCTCGTAGGTGATAAACCTCTCATTCATAAGTGCAAGAGGGAGCTCACTGTCTGAGTTCAAAATGAAGGACCTAGGACGGATGCACCACTTCCTAGGCCTAGAGGTCCGGAAGAGACACAGCGAGATTTTCCTTTCTCAAGGAAAATATATTGTGAAGCTTACGGAAATATTTGGAATGGTGGAGCGCAAGTCCGTGTCGACACCGATGGAGCTCTAATTTAATAATTTGAGTGGCGATCGTTTGATGGGCTCGTGCTAGAAAATCCTACTAAATATCGTCAACTCGTATGGCCCCGATGTTCTTAGTGAACACCCATCTGGACGTATGTTTTTTAGTGAACACTTTGAGTCAACATATGGTTGAGCCTAATCACTTTCACCGGGTTGGTGCCAAGAATATGTAGATATATCTTCGAGGGCACGATAAACCATGGGCTTAGATACACTACTAGGAGCATGACACTCCATGGATATACTAATTCGATTGGGTGGAGAGTGTGGTGGACTTTTTGCTTCACACTTGGTTTTTGCTATGATATCATGGATGCGCGGGGAAGTAGAAATCGGTGGCTTTGATCACCGCGGAGGCCAAATACTTTGCAAGGAGTATGGCCTATTGTGAAACGAGTTTGGTTGAAAAATATTTTAAGTGAGTTTTTCGGGCATGTGCTAGATACCGTGATACTCTATGATAACCAGAGTAGGATTTCGGTTGTGCGAGAACCCTCAGTGACCACGGCGATCCAAGCATATTGATATCGAGGTGCCACTTTATTTGGGATATGGTATAGCGAGGCACCTGTCATGCTCGATAATATAGGAAATGATGAGCAAGTTGCGGATATTCTCACAAAGCTAGAGAAGGTCAAGTTCCTAACCTTCCATGTGAGAATCTTGGAATCGTGGAATGACCCCATGTTGAGGGTCTTGTTGGACGACGAGCTATGTTTTAGGGATGGCTTCTTAGGAGCTATAAAGCACACATGGGGCTAGGCTTGCCAAACATTGTGGTGCTTCTTCGCCCACTTGTTATTATGTTGATTTGGTTCACCTCCCATGATCTCAGGCGCATGCATCCTACCCATTGAGTCCTGGACTCATGGGAAGTACCTCTCATTCGGCCGGTGAGTGGGGAAAATCTAGAGGCAAAGGTAGTAAAGGCCAGGATGGACGCATCGAGAGATTTCCATACTCTATATGTCTGGGATGGCCGCATGTCAACCACTTGATATGGGATCAGTGCTAAAGATGAGGTTTCGGCACCTCAAGCCGACTTCGGGTCGGAGCAAACCAGCTTTCGAGTGGTATGATACTCTTTGAGTCCTATATGTTTCGGACACACGCTGAGCCGAAATCTTCATCACTGGGAATGATGTCTTTGTGGCTCGAACCACTTTTGTTCGGAAACAAAGAATCCAAAAAGAGTTTATGGTGGGATGATGCACAATGTTTGGATGGCATAGGTGGATGTAGTTCTCCTTAGTTGAGAGGGAGTGTTAATTTTTGGACAACTAGGTCCACAAAATCCATGTTGTAATCCTCGTGATGAAGATGCCAATATTTTTATTGGATTCCTCTTTCCGCAGAGGTGCAAGATCAATCTAAAGATCATATTGATCTCGTGAGAAAATTTATTTTTGAATTAATTCAAAATATGTGCAGTGTCGGTCTGAAAATGAAATGTAGGCTTTGAAGCCCCAATGCTATATGTCACACGCCTCACTAATGTGGATACATAATTAGGTCTGATATGTTGGGAGTCATTTTCACTCATCCATCATCACACATTTCTCTCTCTGCTCATCATTGGTTTGATCATCTTGGAGGCTTTTCTTCATCCACATGTAGGAGAATTCTGACAAGAAGTATTTTTTGTTTCGAACTAGGGTTTGGCATTGTGAGTTGACTAGCGTTGACTTTGATGTCCATGGTAATGACCCCAACTTTATTGGTCAAAATTCTAATTTCTTGATCTACATTTTGGCACAAAATTCGAGGTTGCACTGTTGACTTGATAAAATAGCATTGACCTTTTGCTAACAGTGTTTTGTTATTTACTGACATGATAGTGTTGATTGATTGACTTTGGGTTTATTGATATTGTTGCTAGGAAATTTTAATGCATACAATTTGGTGACCATATTAAGACTTTGTTTGGTTGAAGCATGCTAATATCCATAATGTGCACTAACACACATATATATTTCTTATCTTCTATCGATCTGAGTATGTTCTATCGGCCATTTTACTTTCATTTTTGTGATTGTTGTTTTCTATTAAGTTAAAGTGAATTTGTCAAGCACTGAACATCTAAAATTCACAAAAAATCATTTGCACAATTTCATTACGCTAGAAAAAACGAGTGTAAGTTGTTTGGTAGCAAAATTTGGTAGAAAATGCTAGGAAAACACATTTTAACAAATTATTTGATATTTCCAACGGTTCTAGGGTCTTGTTTGATATTTATAAGCTAAACACATACTTTGAGCATCTGCATTCAGAAGTTTAAACTTGTCTTTTCTTCCATGGAAAGCTACAACAAATCCGTATAGATATTGCCACCTTTAATGCTGGAGAGTTGCTACGAAACTCTCATTATGAATTTTATCTTTTTGAGATTTTTCTTCTACCTCCAAGTCATTTCTAATAGCCTATCTGATTTTGTATATTACTAAAAATACGATTTTCTACAACTTTCCTTAAAAATTTATGATATTACCATATTGTGGAGTGCCATCAATTTCAACGATGATCTTGAGGCCCTTCTTCAAAATCTCGGCTTGGATCATTTAGATTTGTGTTTCTAAAGCTTTGACTTTCCCCTATAAGCACCATGCAAATGCTACTGACATGTTTTCCTTTTGCCTTTTGGTGCTTCATCAGAGAAACATGTTCCAAGGAAATTTTCTCTTTATCATTCTTTGAGATTCATCTCCAACCTTGTTATCTTAGTCGAGGTTGTTTTGATATACCTATCCTGTCAATTCCTCAAAAAGTGATTTTGATTCAATGACCTTATTTCTAGCATCTCTTAGTGTTCTTGCAGGACTTCACTTTATTTTTCTCTTGTACTGGGCTCCTTGCACTTTCCTCTTCTTCTTTCGGCTCTATTTTGTTGGAAGGTACCTGCGGCATCTTTTCTTCTAAGGGTCGTAGCTCGTTTTGCATATTTTTCTTTGGGTTTGCTTGATCTTGCTGACAGGACTTTCCTAGGCTTGAAAGTCAAAACTTGAGTCTTCTTCGAGAAAAATCCGTTTCTTCGGCTCTATTGCTCTTCTTTTTTGGTTTCTTCCTCTTTTATCTCTATAGGCTTCACAATTGGGCTTTTTTCAGATCTGAATGGGACTTTCTTCAATGTCAATTGCTACAGGATACAGCGAAAAACTTACCTGCCATTCGCTTTGGCTTCTAGTGGCATCCTCGTCTGAACTCTTATGCCATGCTGTTTTTATCTCTAGGTGCTTGTAGAAGTTTTTCCATGCTCTCGTAGGATCTGCGACATGTCCGGCCTGAGACTCAACTTCTCGGCTCCATCTATGTAACTTGATTTTCGGCTACATAGCTCATTTCATAGGCTCCTTCTTTGCCTCGGTTCGAGTGCGAGGCTCAACCATGGGCTCCTGCTCCTCCTCCAGTTCACTGCTCTATGCTATTCCCTTCAGGAACTCATCACAATTATGCAGTTGAAAGTTGTACACCTCAAACTACATTTCTCACACGGCTAGAGGATTTATGTGGCCTAGAAATAGTGATCGAAACTACAAAGCTCAACATGCCCACCTTAGAATATGTCCTGTAAAATTAATGGAAAAATATTTAGCCATTTTCCCATGACTAGCCCAGCAGCTTCGCCAAAATCGAAAAGGAACCCACGCTGGAGAAAATGCTTGGACTGAATGGGAAGGTCTTCCTCTAGAAAGTTTGAGGTACGGTGGTTTGCATCCTACCACTTACCCTCATTTATATTTGCTTCCTTTGAGGTTACATGGCTTCTAACTGACATGGTGAAGGTTTCTTTCTTGATAGGCGCATAAAATGTCCCAAATATAACTTAGGCCGGCTATGGCCACCTACAAAACCCACCTAAAGACAACTGGACCAGCTCTGCACGAGACAATCAAGACGACAAAGCTTTGGACAAACAAAGATCAACTCAAATGAGAAGGAAAAGGCAGAGCTTATGACAACAAACTACTTCAAAAATGGAAAAGAGGGAAAAGAAAATGATAATGAATCTATAAGGTGTACACGTTTTTTGGAATGAGGGATAAGACAAATGATATGCTAATCATGACGCATGGCTCATGTCATTACCATTTCTAAAACAATTAAGCTTTTCCTTACCATTACCACATCATTGGACTTTCGTAGCGAAATACGGTGTAGAAAGGGAAAAATATTCTACGGAAGTGTGGGAACTTTTCGTATGAAAACCACCGAGCTTTTTATAACTAGCGTTGCTACGAGAAGTTTGTTGAAATTTCAGAATTTTTAATCATGACAAAAATGAGCTCTGAGACATATATGGAGTTTTAAATTTTCACTTTATGTTGACACCCTACTAAATTTCATAATGACCTTCCAAAGGTAAATGGCATTTATGATAGAAATAAACTTTTTATACATGCGATTATTTTGAAGAAAAGCTCAAAAGCCCTCGCTAATTTGACCAATTCTCTTTAAAAATAGACATAATTTTTATCTTGGATGAGAGTGCGACCAATAGGGATGTTATGCTTGCGTGACGTGAAATAAATAGAAGACCAAGCGCCTTGTGAATGACAAAGCCCAGAAAATTTGATGATGTCATCTCTAAGTCCTTATGTGCCTTCCCTTTCGGCCTCAAACTTGTTGAAAATATCATCCACACTGACAAATGGTAAATGAAAACGAATGTATACAATGGTGTTTCTTCCAGTTGATTGAATCATGAGGAACAATAGCGAGAAATCTGCTCATTGACACGTCCTCCTTTATGCAAGCCGGCCATCCATCTCTTGTAGTATAAAAAGTGTTATTTTCCGTGGTAGGGTGGGATCGTATGCAGCCACGTCTATGTGTTTTCAAGCTTGTCATGCTTCCCTTTGTCTTTCTACCTTAGCCTCCCACTTCAAAACCACATCCAAAATATTGAAATTTTCCTCTTTTATTTTTTCTGCATCCAAATGTCACTTTTGACTGACTCTTTGTTTTGAGATTGCTTGATAATTGTTGTATGCTTCTTCTCTCTTTTCCTACCAGCAAATCCTTTCGAGTCGATCCTCCTTTTGTAGACTAGATTTGAAGTTTCCTCGCGATGTTGCAACAATATCATCACCCAAAGAACTCCAAAGAGAACTAGGAAATATTGCTTCGATTGCCATAGACCTTTTTATAAGGAAGAGAGTCCCTCTGGATCTTTTAGTAAAAATTTCTTTCAACCCATGAGGAAAGATTTAAGTTTCAAGTGCCATGATCTCTCTCTGCAAAATTAAATTGATAATTTGACTAGGCATCTTGAAAACATTTACAAACGCTGAGATGAGCCATTACCTTGAAAGGCTAATGAGTTGTCGAGTGACTGTGATATGATATCATCTTGTTGCAAATTACCAACTTCTTTGACTTGAAGGCTTGGGCTTTGTGGGTGATGATCTTTCGTTGGATTACCAAAACTTTGATAGGATGTTCATTTCTCCGGAAAATGTGTGAATTCTTGAATATGTGGAAACATCTGTCGTGAGGACTGCTTCAATCCCTTTGTAAAATAATCAATGGATGGTAGGATTCGTTCGATGTTGGCCTTTGAGATGTATGGGATGTATTATCACTAATAAATTCAGAACTGCTTGGAGAAGGAAATTATACAAATATGGCTTTCAAAGGTAATGGGAGAAACTTCCTCTTATACGCATGCAAATGTTCACATTCATGACAAGTAGAACACCTTTTTATACACATCTTTGAACATTGAAGGCGATAAAATCCTACTGCATATGATTATCTTATTCACTATTTCTTTCCAATAATGATGAGCTCCCACAATAACCCTTATCAAACTTTCTTCAATCACTTTTCTTTAGCTTCTTCCTCTAAGTAGTCGGTTAAGAAGTATTCCACTTGTCGTCCCAATAAAAAACTTATGTTCAGAGGTGCAGCCTTTCAGAATTTTTGGCTTAAAAAATATGGATTTTGACTTTTTTAATTCGGAGGAGCTCTATGATGTTGTAAAACAAAAATGACATCTTAATACCAGTTTGAACATAGTGAGAAAATTTCTTGCGACGATGGCTCTTCATCTACGATCACATCTAAAATTTCTGCCATAAAATTCATGTCTACACATTAAATTTCTGATTGAGTCCATTGGCTCTGCCAATGTGCTCTCTACCAATTTTGTAGGTCTGATCTCCAAATAATATTTCAACAGTGAAATCCGCTTTAACTCCTGCTGACCATTTGGATCGGTTTGGGCTAATATATCCTTTACTACAACATTAGGTACAAAAGCAACAATGTGTGAATGGGTGATCGCGAAACTCTAAATATATTTTTGTGCCTTCTTTGAGCGCCATGATTGCTTCTCACTAATGTTGTACACTCGATTGATAATTTCCAGGTGTCCTACTTGAAAAAATAAATAGGTTTTCCCATTACCTTGTTGTTTTCTGCTTTGCCAAAAATACTCCTACAATTGTATTTTACTGAAAGAAAAAATAAAAAACCAAAATTACTTTTTGAAAAATCGGGGTTTGCTCGGTGATGGAAGCTTTAGTTAAAAATCCTTATTGATCTCTTTAAAAGAATGTTTGGCCTCTACTTTATCCACGCCAATATCACATTTCCTTCCTAAGAATGTTGGTGATATGCTTCTAGAATTCTACGCAAAATTGGGGATAAATCTTCTAACAAAATCCACCTTGCCTATCAAAGGATTGAATTTATTTTTGAAATGCTCTAGGAAGTTGTATGCTACGAATAGTAGCAACCCTACTTGGAGTCCAATATTAATCACACTCGCTTTGATATATGTACACAATAACTTTAGATTAGTAAAATAAAAAAACACTTTAGTTGTTTTAGAGAAATACCAGATTTTATGCATTTTTGAAGGAATCTTTTAAAGTGCTTGAGATGTTCTTCTTCCTTCCTTTGAGAACACAACGATGTCATCCAAACATACAGCCGTGTATTACTGTCCTTTTCTTCTGAAAATGCAATATCCATTTCTCCTGCGTACAGCTCCTCTGCATTCATGAGTCCAAAGGGCATTTTTTGCATACATAAATGTTCCCAAATGTGTGGTAAAAGTTGTCTTCTCTTGGTCATCGAGTGTACCAATATTTTATTATAGCCTTAGAAACCATCTAACAATGAAATCCTTTGTTATCCTACAATGTTATGCAATATGTGATCCATATTGGGAAGAGGATAGTTGTCCTTTAGTGAGGTTTATTCAAGTTTTTGAAATCAATGCATATCTTAATCTCCCCATTTTCATTCCTTACAGTACCAAATTGTCTAATCACATGGAAAATCTCAATGGAACTATGACCTTTGCTTCAAAAAAATTTAAATCTCCTTTTAAACAAATGGCGGAAAGTAATGGATTGATTTTCGAGTTTTGTTGAGAGGCTTTTCATTTTACTTTATGTGTATTGTATAATGAGACAACTGTGGATCATATATTTTCAAATCTGCATAAGTCCATGAAAATACATCTATGTATCTCTTCATTAAATCACAATATCTCTGCTTTACCTCGAGAAAGGAACTTGGACAACTTAACAAACTTATGATTTTATGTAGTACCGAGGTTAAAATTTTGAACCTCTTCATCATTAGATTTTACATTAGGACTCTTACCTACATCATTTTGGTCAAACAAATTTTCAAGAGGAATAAAAACCTTTAGGAATACAATTGTTTTTAATTTGGATGACTTTTGTACTAGCTTTGGTTTCGACAAACATGTTAGCGGTAAACTTGAATGGTTTCAAACTCTTCCTTCACCTTAAGAAAATTTCTAACTTGTGATAATTTGTCAAATACTTTCCCAAATTTTTATGTTATCATGAATGGTTAACCTATGTTTGATTTCAACTTCATATTTCTTACTTGAATGAAGAGGAATTGTAAATAAACTAAGCCCTGAAACAACTAAGAAGTGCAGCAATACCATTATGTTCTCTAGGCTTGATGGTGAAATTGTGTTCTTCAAAATTTTATAGTATTTTGTGAATCATATTTATCTATTCTCTCATTCTAACATCCTTGGTTTGATAGGTTCGATTCACCTATTGGATGAATAACTCTAAATCACCAAAGGCGAAATACTTTTAGCACCTAATTTTGGTAGCCCATGATCAAAATAAGAGCATGAAAAATTTTTGGTTGAATATCGGCTATAATTATGTCCATCAATATAGTTTTATGAGGACTTGATTCAAACCAACAAACACATCTTTGATTAGATCAATGCATTGAAACCGCTCTTCAAATCAAATGGAAACAAGTCTTTATATGGTATATTTATGTACAAATCCAATCTCTCCATGATGACCTTTGGCATTAAGTCGTGAGATGCTCCTGAATCTAACATAGCATTATGTAATGTCATATCATGAATATTTAGGCTCACCTAAAATGGAGACACTTCTTCATTTTGGTCATCTTCCACTGGGATCCTCGAGAAAATGATAGGGTTATCTTCTTGCAAATTCAAAATATTAGAGGGTCCATCTCGAGTGTTAAGCAACTTTACTATTTGGCTTCTATAATATGTGACATTTATAATTTCACGAAAGGGGTAAACAATTTTAATCTTTGAAATCTAATTTTCTAGGTTGAAGAGTTCGTTGTGTCTTCTCAATTTCTTTCCCAAAGCGGAGTATATTTCTTACTGTCGAAAAATTTTTGTACCACCTTATTAGGCTGATTTTTATTGGCCACTATAGGAACATTTCTATTTCTCATATTATATTGTTTCTACATCTCAAAAACAACTTGTTGATATCCTTTCAAATATTCGACTATTTTCGGGTTCATCATTACCTATGTCATTACTAGACTCGTCATGTTCCTCTTTTGTTAAAAACATCCCCGTTTCATTTTCATCCGAAACGAGTGAATGATATCTTCTTGATTTTATGGTTGCATCTCTTCTTCATACACTAGGTTTTGTTGGAAAGGGGCCTAACTTATTTATCGGGGTTGGTTTCTATCTGTTCTCCCTAGTCTTTGCTGATTTTGGGGTCTTCAGAAATGTGGATTTCTGATTTTATGTTTACGTTGTGTAGCAGAGGAAGGATTGTTTCTAAGGACTATTCTATCCATGCGTCTTTCCTTGGTTTTCATCATAGTGTCAAATTTCACATTTGAAGATGTAGAGGGTTTTATTCCTCTTTTACTCTTCCTTTTCCAACCTTTGACCTTTTTTGTTGTAGCCATAATAACTTCTGCTTTCACGGCATCATTTTTCATATCGACCAAAGTTTTAGACTCCCTCTCACTTGAAAAAATTTGAAAATTCATAATCAAAAATCTTCAACATAATGCAGGCTTGGGCGGCCCCAAGGAGAGGTTTTATATGAGCAAGAATAGAATTATAATAATACTTTTTTGAGAAATCCTGACTTGAATCATTACTTGCTTTCTTAAAATTGTTATATTCGGTGAAAGGCTTGGACAAAGGTTCACCTTACTTCCCCATTTTCTCAAAAAATTGTCTTCTAATTGGTCAATTTTGTATACTTATTGGGGTTAAGGCTTTAAACCATTTTCTCTCACTTCACCAATAAAACTATGCACAAACAATCTCATTCTAACATCTTCGTCATCTACCTCCTCTAGGTCTATCACAAGTCATTGAATTGGTCGACATGTTGCATCTACGGTGATTCCATCTTCACTTCCAAATGTTTTTATCCTAGTAGAATATCCATGTGGTAGGTCATGGAGTATAGCGGGGAAAAACAAGAGGAGCATATCTGGGAGGACACGTAGGAAAGAGGAACTCCTACCATTATAGATGTGACAATAGATGTACTTTGAGAAAAAATACAAACGGAAGGATAGAAGTAGCTATTGGACTAGTAGTAGTAAAAGCATATGTGAAGTAAGGGGAATTGAGATGCGCCTTGATTCGAAAGATAAGAGAACTCCACTCGAGGTAAAGGGAAATCAAATTTTCTTTTTCGGTAGGAATGCAAAAGGAGAAATATCTTTCAGTCATAAAGACTCATGTACTCTAATGACAATTCGGGTGTAACACTTTGCCAAAAACCTTGCTTTGATAACCTTTATCATTTTGAAAAACAAAAATATGTAGTGTCAGTCCTAATCTTTGCTTATATCTAGAGACAATTTACTGTTAATTCATTTTATGATTTAGATCTAAAAAGAGTTTGCTAAAGCTTTTCTTGAAATTCTAACGCTTCAATACTTTTGAACACCTCCAAAGGGTAAATATGAAGAGGCTTAAAATATATAGATGCGTTTTTGATGAGCTTCCAACACCTGCGAAATTTTCTGCTGGATCATCAACTATTTACGGTTGGTGTCTAGATTTGCTCCTCGTGTGATGTTCTTGGAAGCCACCTTTAAGTTTGAAGATGCTAGTGGAGTCACCTAGGTGGATGTACAACCTTCGAAATTATTTGATCTGCTGCTGCTTGAAGAGATCGAGTTACTTTGACGGAGAATCACCCGAAGATGTTATACTTTTCATACTTTTAGCGAGATGCACCAGAAATATTATCCTTTGGTGGAACAATTTGGGTTGTGTCAACCATCAACGTATCATAAATATTTCAAACCAAATTTATCTAGAAGTTAAACCTTTATTACACAACATTTTATCACTATCCTGTGATCCCCAACTCGCATTGGAGGGTCATTTCTGTTGATGTTGTATTTTCATGCTTTGAAAATTACATCCTTGCATCCCTTTTGATGAAGGCAACATTCTCCTTGTTGACATTTCTTTGAGAAGAGGTGTGGAAATCCTATTTTCCTTGGTGCGAGTAGCCCTTTATCTTCTCGCGCCGACACAGGAATTTTACACTAAGCCCGCGCCAATTAGCACTCTATCATAGTGTGATGCCCATGCCAAGCTATTTGTAAATGATTTTTACAAATAGAGGTGGAGGTTCCATTCCAACCACCTCAAGGATGATCCTTTGGGAGTGGTTGTTTGGAAACAACTGCGGGCCTCCTCAGCAGCTAGCCGGTTCCGGCTCCCTTGGAACACTTCTGGAGCAGGCCTCCCCTTCACATTGTAGGGATCCCAACCTCTTCCTTTCGCCTCTATATCGACAAACCTTCTCTCTTGTTGAAGACTAGGCCGAACGAGACTAGGTTTGAATGAGCCAAAGGTAACAGACAGATCCGAGAGATTTGAACAAAGAGGGGTATACTGGCTGAAAGTGTTCGAATTTGAGAGACTAAGCTATAGTTGAATAATCGGAGTTATGACGGTGGAACAAAGAAATCCGTCAAGAGGTCCCTTTCACATCCGATTCGCGACGAGCTTTGAGACGTGCTTCACCCGAGCGCACGGAGGAGACCGCAACGTCGGAGCATGGTTGCATCTCTTCTTTCTACGCTTTTAATATAAGTGGCTCTGATACTGGTTCCCGTCTTGTGTTTTATATTTATCAAATTGCAATATGCTAATCTTATGTGATTGGTCAGTAGATTTTGGATGTAGAGAGTAGTATGTGGGATTTCATTGTCATATTTTTGATCTTTGTTCGGTGTCCAAATGCGATAGCGAAAGGATTGTCCTGGCAACCGGATCGAGGAAGCGAGTAGTTCTTATCACCACTACAATTGTCGCAAAACAACGTTGGACAACAGGTATGCTATCTTATCGCGTCCTCTTTCATTTCGAATATCTAGGAACCTACACCTTAGCATGATTCCTTGTTACTAGACCCTACTGAGGGCTAGAGAGGATTGTCTCTCATCCGTAGATAGGATTTGCCTACATAACAGGTTGGCGACTCCTTTGATAAATGTGAGTTTGTCTTTGATATTGTTGGGTAATTTTTGAGATTTTGGTCTTGTTGTTTTACCTTTCTGGTTTGTTTATGCTTGTGCTTCAAACCCTTGTTCCAACCCTAGAGTGTAAATATTGACCTACCGCTATGTTGAGTTTTTCCTTTTTCATTGGCTAGCGGCTTGGCGCGGTTTTCCCTTGAATAGTCACGTGCGGTTGTTTCGTGTTGCTTTTGTAGCACTCGTGCCATTGCTTTGTTGGGCGGCGATTACCGCCTCACAATCGTGCCTAGGCCCACTGTGAGGATTTCGGGTAAGAGCTTTGCATGAGTTTTGGGTTTATTGTACTTGTTTTTGTTATTCTTGAGAGTAATTTGAAGTGTTTTGGATTGTCTTTGATTGCTAGAAGCTCATTTTCTTTGTTTTGTTTTGTCCGTTATCTAGTGTGACTTCGAGGTCTTAGGCTTTACGAGTGCCTGTGATGCGCTTGAGCCTTACGTATTTGGAGATCAAGTTTCTTGATAGTTGTCGAGTCGTTCCTTGTTTAATTTGCTCTTGGTCTCTTTGATCTGTTAAGTCCCTTGTTCATTGGTTGAATGATCTCTTCGCCTTGCTTGTTTGATTTTTTCTTCCTCTTACTCCAAGCTGGAATTACATTGCTTGTATGGGTCATTTTGAGATTTCTCTTTGATTTGAACATTTTGTAGCATTGGTTTGGGTCTTGTTGTGTTGTTTTATGTTGGAGAAGTCATTTCGTTCCAACTTTCCCATTCGCTCTCTCAAACGTAATGTTTAGTTTTTTTAATGTCATTTAGTGCATTGTTTTCTCTATTGCATTGAAAAAACAATGTGCATTTCTTTTTCTTTGAAAATGAAACGTTCTTTCGCATAAATAGCATTGCATTCGCTATGAGAAGAAGTGTTTTCTATAGATTGCACATTAAAGATGCATTAGTGGATGTTTTCACATGATTTCGGTATTCGCTATTGCTTGAAAGTTTTCTTTCCTTCTCGTAGGTAGCTTTCATTGAACGAAAATGGTATCCTTACTGCATATAGTTTTTCGCATTTGTAAGATTTGAGATCCGACCCATACATTAAGGCTATGGAAATTGAAAGAACTTAATCCAGATCAACGTTAAAATTTATTTCAATTAACCTAGAGGCAAACATTGAAACCTAACGAAATATTTTAATGGTATAAGTTAGAGATGTGTTCCGGTGTCTTAAAGACCTAGCAAAGCTGTCATTCACCATCGGCTTTGGAAAGACGGCATTGAAGTACGGACTTAAGTTGCTCCACGGAAATGCCGAAGTCGAGTGTATAAAGGGAGAGCCCCTCTGGAGGTTTGCAATCCCTTTTATCCACATAGGAAGAGTTTGAGTGCTGGCCTATGGCATGTGCTTAGTGATACACCGAACACGATGTTCGGGGAGACTACCTGCACGTACGTCAAATCCTTGTTCATTTCTCTTTCATTTGATCACCAAGGTGTGTATGGCCAGTTCACGGAAACTTGGCATACCCTCTTGTTTACATTACTCGAGTAATCATTTTTGATACTTTCCTGGCTCTTTAATTTTGAAAATATCATGAAGCGCTTGTCCTTTCATGCTCGTTTCAACCTAAAAGTGATAGAGTCACATTTTTACGTTTCTCGACTCTTTAAAGATGAAAGCGAGAGAGTTTTTGTTTTCAATGTTTTAAAAATTAGCTTGTCCATGAAATATTCCTAGTAAAGTTAGCTTCCTTAGCATTGTTTTAACATTGTTTCTGATGGAAACATTCTCGGAGTTTACCAACCGGAGTCCTTTGGAGGTAATCACATGGTGCATTTTCATAGCTCTGGGAATGTTGGTGCTCCTTATATGGAAACGTTGTCTCTTCGGGTTAGCTTGACTTGGTCTTTCTTGTGTCGTTGTTATCGACACTCGGTGGTCCAGAAATGACCCAATATACGTTACGACCATCGCCTTCACCTAAACGGCATCATGTTGATTCCAAGGTGGACCTCTCCCCTTCTTCTCCTGATTTCTTCTTCCTCCTCCTCTACTACACTCGGTGAAAGTTTGGATTCTAGTAACTAGGTGGCTAAGAAGAAGAAGAGACGAAAAGAAATCGGATAAGCGGAGAGGCTAATGCGTCAATTATTGCTGCACAGAAAAACTTCCCTTGCGAAACCATCCGCTTCTTACACGGAAATTCAAAGTGCCTTCCATGTTGTGAAAAGGTGACCACCTTCTCGAACTTCTACGACATTCCCAAGGTACTTGAAGTATGGGTCCGACGGTGATGTCCATCGTTACCTTTAGCTTTGGAAGTCATATTGGTAGCACATCTTCGGCTGAAGTCTTGATAAGACTCATAAGATACGTAAGATTAAACAAATCCATGTAATTTGTGTGAAAGGGCATCATACCATTCACCTTTGTCAGTCACATGGATGAAGCTAAAGAGTGTTGGACAACTATTTTCTCTACTTTGTCTTCAGGCTGAATGCCGAAACTTTCTTTGAGTCCTCAGCTGAATTGATTTCCCGAGTCGGTCAGAGTCATCCTTGGTCGAATCCAGCTCCCCTGGGAAATTCAAAATCGAGAATCCGCTCCCGACCAACTACCATTGGATGTGTAATTGGTCAACTTGATCCACGCCTGTGAGTTCCTCCAAGTCTTTTCCGTTGAGAGTGGATCTCATCACTCTGTGTTCTTCTTCTTTCTTCGGATTCTTCGGACTTGGAGAAAGATTCTCCCAGTCCCTATAGTTCAGAAGTTTCTCCCTCAACTTCTCTCGTGATGGAAGTCCGAGAGGATTCTCCTCTTTGCTCTGAGCCAACACCGAGGGAAGACCATCTCGATTCGATGGTACGTCCTCGAAGTATTTTGGTCGCTTTCCTTTGATTGGAGTCGATTTGTGAGGATCCATATCACTCCCTTTCTTATGTGCCTTTTTAGATCACTGGGTACATGTATTTGATATGATCATGCCCAACACCATTATAGATGAAAGGCGACATGCGGTTGTGTTCTGTCTTCCACTACTTGGAAAAATTTTTGGTTCTCCACCACTTATGCCTTTTACGCGAATGCATGTTGGCTTACCTTGACGGAGGAACCAATCAGCGCAGGGATCCTTTCGAAGTTGTCTATGCTTTTGGAAGGAAAGTCCATCTATATAGATGTGATGGTTGTTTCGGAGCCCCTTGGATTTTCGAAATTTTGTCTTGGGGCACAACTATACTTGGCATGCAAGTGGGGCAGTTGTCTCCTCCCTACTTTCGTGTGATTTATTTTCCACACAAAGGTCGGATAAACGTGACCATTGATCATCTTTCATTCTTTGGTCTGACATGACATCTAGTCCACCATCGTCCCGCTTCCGGTATTTATCCACGTGATTTGTATCTTCCCGCACCTTTGTGAGCTAATTATGTGCCTGCATATCCCATCGCGCATGTTCAGTGATAGTGTCGTTGTGCGTTGCTCGTGCGCATTGGGTCCTAATTTTCAAGATGTTGTTCTCCCATCGGATACGAAAACTCTTGGAGAGTCCATGACCTCTTAGTCGTACGTAATGAAGAGGTTCTGCGGAGCATGAGTTCCTTTTCTTATTTCAAAGCTCCCTAAAAAATGAAACAAGGTTGTTGGAGCATAGTTTTTGTTTTCTTGTTTCAGAAGCTGCTTAAAAATGAAACAAGGTCTTCGGAGCGAGTTTCCTTGTCTTGTGTCAGGCTCGTAAAAAATGAAACAAGGTGTCTCGAGATGGTTCGATGTACTTGTGTCAACCTCGTTTTAAAAAATGAATTAGCTGCGAGGATAGTTCTTTTAATGTGTCAACCTACGTTAAAATAATGAAACATGTTCTCCTTCTCGAATTCGAGTCTTTGCTCGGATCTGCATGAAAATCGAGTGAGGTCTTTCTATGATATCGTAACTTGAACATTCACTCCATCTTAACTGCCTCTTTCTGGTTAGAGCTTGCATGTACCTCGGGTGTGATCGCATCTTTGAGGCATGCCCGTTTTTCAAGCATAGTTTACTTTTGTTTCAAGCTTGTGTGTAAACATGGAAACAATTATCAAGCATAGTTTACTTTTGTTTTACGAGCTTGCTTTGTATAAAATAGAAATATTTTGACTTTTATGTAGCTTTGTGAATGTTTTCCTTTCAACTTTTGGGTCATTACTTATTATGCGGATTAATGATACATTAGATAAACATTGTATTAAATAGTTCATTTGCATACTTTGTAAAAACATCATCACATGTAAAAGAAAGTCCATGGAAGGAAATATATGTATATATATATATATATATACACATATGCATATGTCACATGCTTGCAACATTGTTCATCATAACATCAAAAAATATGTGTATGTTTACATTGCATCCCAAGACATCATGTATTGAAAAATATGCGGATAAAAAATAAACCTATGAGTGTCTAATCGACGCAATGCTCGTGATAGCATGTCCGACAGCCCGTATGTAGCGCCTGGCTGAGCGGTGGATTCGGCTGAGACACTCCCTACAGTGTCGTCTCCGGTAGACGCGAAGGAACATCATCAAAACGTGCATAATGCGGGACGCCTCGGTGCTGATCCCCTCCGTTGACGCACTGTCTCCATCTTCCTCGCTACCCTCACCGCGAGCGTTGAAATCGCGGGGACTCGCTGCGCGCTGATTGGTGAAATTCCGACGGGTCTCCTGCGGGCCAACATTTCGCATCACATGGTCGGTGTCCGAACATACACCCAAACAAAAAAATCATAATACTCATAAAATTAAAAAGATGGGTCTTACCCAAATCTTCATCCCGGTCTTCTCCCCTCGCGGGAGTGGGAGATCTAGGCCACCGATAGAGGTAATAGCTGCCGGAGTAGGGCCAATCCTCCACGACAATGCGGTTGTGCGATGGAGCCGATCGAAAAATTTTGGCCTCCAAGACATTTGTTGGCGACCCCCTGCCCTTGGCATCGGTGCGCCCATCGGGCCCATCGGGGTTCTCTCGTCGGTGGATTACGAAAATCTATAACCTCATCCTTTGAAAAATTGGCAATCGTTCCAAGAAGAAACGTTACCGGAGATGGATCCACCAACCAGTGTCCCAGTTTGGCGCTACCACTGCAAGTTAATTGGCGCGTCATGTTTATGGTGCACCGCCTCTTGCGCGGTTTAAAAATGGTCGGCGCCATATGAGTCCACGGCAAGAAACAAGTGTGTCTTCGTTGCTTTCGTGCGGTGCTTAGCGATCACGCAGCAATGGCTGTAGTGCTAATACCATGCGTAGTGTCAAATACGGGATAGTTTGTATATCAAATTTCCCAACTGCGGTTCATTTCCGCGCTCCTCGACATACTATGGTCTATCACCATGGACATGTTTTCCATGCAGTCGAGTGCTGGGTTAGGGGTGGTCTTTTCGCACCTCTCCATGATAATCTTGTGATGAATTACACATCGGAAACATCAATCTCGAGTTTCTCACGGTGATCCCATAGGATGAAACTCCTCTTGATCTTCGTCCCATATGCGATAAGATAATATTGTAGCAGTTCTGGTTTGGGCTCGGAGACATGGTGTGAGGAAGAATTTTTTCCAAACCACGGTTCACGAGGGCTTCCATAACTCCTCTCATTTTCCATGGCTAATTCATGTCCTCACTATGGTCTGTTCTTTCCATTCAATGACCATTTTTCTCTTGTTCTACACAAAGCACACACACACACACACACACGAGTGATATTAGTCAATATTTATCCTTGAATTTGTAAAAAATTTTGACATTTGGTGAGTATTTTTTGTTTGAAATTGCGTGTGCGCATTCGGCACAGTTGCTCTTAGCGGTCACACCATCGATAGTAATCCTAAATAAATGCAGGGCGGTACGAGCGTGACTACGTGCTTGAAAACCACGCAGCGGCCGAATGTAGCCTGAGATTTTACAATTTCTCCCCAAATTCGAAAATTGACTAAATGCGAAAGAAAGGAATAGCTTAAAACGATAAGAGGATCTCGGCTCTTACACGGAGTCGACGGACTGCGGTCGATGTCTCGGATTGGCGGCTATCGTTTTAAACGTAAGATTGCCACCGGTAAAATGGGTAAAAAATTGCTCCACGAGAGGCAAAAAGTAAAAAGTAATTGTTTTTTACTATTTTTTGGCAGTTTTGTAGCTTTTTACAACCCTAATTAGGTTTTAAGGCATGTTTTTCAGTTATTTTATGATATTATTTTTTGAAAAATATGTTTTTACACCCGTGTCTCTTGTGCGACGGCGAGGTTTTTATACTGAGCGAGGATGAAGTAACGAGTTATATTTTATACTTTTTCGGACTGGTAAAACACACAAAAAATCAACTACGGTCATTTTCAGCTCTCGACTCTCTAAAATTGAAAATATTTGCCGAGATGCTACATCGTTTTGAACTCGTTAAATGAGTACGACGAAAACGATATCTACCCACCCAACACATTTTACCTTTTTCGCCGGGATGGATTGACTTTACCGAAAAAAGGAATACTGCTGACCCTATTGTGACTAGAGAGGTTCTCTCGAAACACGAGTTTTCTACCACAGCACCCGGGATGCGAGCGGGACTACCTACGAAAAGGGAGCTGGCAGGTTTTTCTTTTCGCACTTATTTTCAAACTCTCTAAACATGAAAAGATGTCGAGTTCTCCTTTGTGTCTGAACTCTTTCAGAAATACCGGTGACATTAGACTCGTCCTGCCATGACGTGTCCCAGGCTCCTCCTTCCTAGGGCTCGTAAAATGTACTAGGATGGATTTTTCCAAAGGAAGAACTTATAGTTCAAGCATATGTTATCCCCTTCAAGCTTGTTTTCAAAAATAATTGGCGTACTCACCAGAAATGGTGGAGGAAAATGGAACCAGATTTTATTTGTGTTGGCAGTATGTCAATCTTGAACATGGCACTTGTCTGCATTCATGTCGGGTTGGGGACATCTCATTCCATTATTTTTTCCTCCATGGGTTTGGGTAATCTATTTTGACCTCTCATTTTCTCTTTTCCACATCATCATGACCTCAGATCCTTTAATGTCAAATACTGCCAAATATAGTGTCGTACTGCTGATATGTTCAAGAGAAGTTCTCCTCTGTAGTTTTTCAACCTCCCTCTGATTCTCTATTGGTCCTCATTCATAAACATCATATTCCTTTGTATTGTGTAAATGATGTGGGAAACATTATGGCTCTCCTTCGACCATGTCGCTTCCTGTCAACTTCAGCTCATTATCCAGGAAATTGATCTAGAGACTCCTTCCAGTACCTTGGAGCTTGCATGCCTTTATGGTAGGTTATGTTTGAGATAATGCCTCCATTATTGTGCTTACTTAGTTTAGATTGGGTTGTTGAGGAAGTTGAGAGATTCTCTCAACTTCTCTCTCTAAGATTAGCATTAGTTTAACTATATATATTTGATGTATCTCTAATTATTGAATATAGAAATTAATTGTTTGTGTATTATTCATGTGTGTTCAATGGCTCTCTCTAATTTCTAATATGGTATCAAAGCCAAGCTGAGCTTAATCCCTCACGGGAGTGCTCAGAAAGATGAAGAGAAAATTGTGAGAATAGGATTCATATCTAGATTACTGTGTGAATGTATGTGTGGTATTTGTTTTGTTTTTTCGCCAATTTTATTATAACGGAGCGAAGCTCCTTCGCTTCATTAATGTTGTGAACAGAAGGCCAGTGCACTGCCTAACCTTTTCCGTGCATTCCAGCCAAGTCGCACACGTTTCTGGCGAGATCGATTCTCATCTTGACTTCAGTTTAAGCCTTGTTATATCTTGAGATTTGCGGAGGTAGCCCGACAATAAGATCAATATTTTTCGAAGTTCTGAGACATGGATACGAAGAAATCCACATGTGCATTCTTCTGGTTATGGTGTTCAGATTGTTTATTAGTCATTTGAGAAATCCTCCCACTCGAAAGACAGGCGCTGAGACGCATTGAATGAAATGGTTTTGACGCAGTACCTGTGCATCGCCTTGATCCATTTCAGCATAGTGAGGAATTCTTCTAAACAATCGTCGTCTCTGCACCTGCTGGGTCTCTTCGGAATTGGATTTATGCCGAGCCTCTCCGTATAACAATTATAATATAGCAGCTGGATGCGTTAAATGAGTCAATGAGGTCATCCTATTATTGATGCACAGGACTGAAACCAGAGCAGCCCACTGGGCAGTCTTGATCTGGGATTCCAGCAAATAGATGATATTAATATCATGACTATAAATTTATGGGTTTTACTTTCCCTTATTCCTTACGATGTGCCACATGATAGCCCATTCTCTGTTCAGCTATCTGATCATAGTCTGGTTCAAGATGGTGCCTATGCAACCGATTCGATCCCGGGTTCAGTTGCCACGCCTTTCATGTTGATGTTTGACATTGAAGTAAATAAGTTGGTCAAGTTTTCTGTAATTGGCGGGCAGAATAAAGAGCTGCACTGTGTCACAAGTACAGAGGACGTTGGATCTGGACAATGGGAATCTCTCCTGCTGCACTTCCAATGCCAAATATCCATAGACTGCCGTGCACTTTAGATTGTTTCGAATTGTCTGTTGTTTGTATCAAATAATGGATAGGGGAATAGGGCATTGTTTGCAACTTTGTATAGGATTGTGTACAGGTGTTTTTAATTTGGCTTGCGCATAAGGTGTTAGTTTATATAGAATTATGAGTAAAAGATTATCTTGTATAGTGGAGTTTTGGATTAGGGAATTTTATTTGCTGGGCAAGGATTTGTGAGATTTGTGTATTAGAGAACCAATTATTGAAAAAATTAGCATTATTTAAATTAGTCGTTCTTGACGTTCTACAGGGACGAGAGAAAAATTGGCTAATTTGGTTGTGTGAATTTGTTATACGCTGATCTTGTTGTGCTACGGGCCAAGGAGAATCAATTACAAGTTATAGTATGATGTGAAGCAGGTCAAGTTGTTAGATTAGCTCTTGAACACATTCAGTATTCATACCATTTTCCTAGCTACTGATGGATAGCCGAAAGCGAAATATCCGACTGATGGTGATTGGTCCATAGGATGGTTCATCACTTGTCAGCTCTATCGCGGAAGCCCCGACGAGCCGAGTTGTCAATACTGTTAATCTTGCAAAGTTCATTATTGCTGGTCAGAAACAAATATATTTTAAATGGGTTGAATGGTAGCTCGAAAATGGTGGAGAAAAGAGCGTTTCCTATGAGATATCAGAGTGGGTATAAATGTTAATGAAGACCAGGGCAGACAAATGTTTGTATTAAATTAGTATGTTCTCCATTTTTGTAATGTAGGCATTAAAGGGGGGTGTTTGAGATAATGCCTCCATTATTGTGCTTACTTAGTTTGGATTGGGTTGTTGAGGAAGTTGAGAGATTCTCTGAACTTCTCTCTCTAAGATTAGCATTAGTTTAACTATATATATTTGATGTATCTCTTCAATTTTTAAATAGGTTATTCACATTCGATGCAAGGTCCACATCATTGGCCTTTGATAGTGACTCCACGGGTGTTTGACTCCATATCACTGTTTCACATTCCATGGATTGTGCCTTGTGTACCTTGAGAGACATTTTCATTATTGGTGGTTTCTCTACGTGTGTACGTTAATAGCTTTCATCATTGGCTGGTAATCAAACGATTTTCTTGCATGTTTGAGACTCGGCTCATACATTCGCATGCTAGAAATTGTACTTGTTTGGAGTTGAGATGGAGCGAAAGGCCCTAGTATTTTACGATAAGATCCCTGCTTGCGGAGTTCGTTGTGGATTATCACGACTTATTGCATGACTCTTTGATTGGATGGGCGCAACCATGCATTCTGAGTCTTTGATCTTTACGATCTTTGGTTAGCTGCGTCCATACCTGAGATACCGGTTTATGCTTTCTGTTATGGACGCTGCGCCGTGCCGCATGATTCATGTGTCGAGGAGATATTAGTTGTATTTGTAATTGCGAGGTTTTCGCTAACAATGATGTTTGGTTCGAACGCGTTCTCCATAAAGCATTTGGCCACTCCCTCTCCCTCGAGACCTCATGCTTTAGGGGGCATACTATTACAAAACATATTCTTGTACGCTCCTAGGATACTGACACTCACACATTTGGCAGGGGTCGTTCTCTAGCGGCCAATTCACGAGTGTCATGTACTTTCCAAAGTACATCCTTGCATCCCTTTTGATAAAGGAAAAGCATTCTCCTTGTTGAAATTTCCCACGATCAAAGATCGCAGAAATCCCTATTTTTCGCCTTGGCGCGGTAGCCCTTTGTTCCTCGTGCCAACCTAGGGATTTACACTAAAGCCCGCGCCACTTAGCGCTGCGCTACGGTGTGATTCCCGCGCCGAAGATATTTATGAATTTTGTAAAAATAGAGGCGGGGGTTCCATTCCAACCACCTCGAGGATGAATCATTGGGAGTGGTTGAGCTGAAAACAACCGAGGGGCCTCCTCCTTTAGCTAGTAGTGGTTCCACTTCCCTTGGAACACTCCTAAAGGATAGGCCTCCCTTCACACATTTGTAGGGATTCCAACCTCCTCCTTTGCCTCTACGTAAACAAAGCCTTCTCTCTTGATGAAGTCTGGGCCAAGGCGAGACTGGCTAAAGCGAGTCGGACTTTGAATGAGTCGAAAGCTAAATCATCAGCACTCTGGTGAAGTGTTGGTACTGAGAGAGACCAAGCTATTGTTGAATAACCAAGTTATGAGAAGGTAGAACAAGGAGAAATCCGTCGGGAGGTCCCTTTCCGATCGGAATTCCCCCATGAGCTCTGAGACATGCTTACGCCAGAGCCGCTAGAGGAGAGCACAACGTCGAGCATGGTTGTATCTCTGTTTACCTTTTAATATAAGCGACTATTGTACGGTTTCCCGTCTTGTGTTTTATATTTATCAAATTCAATATGCTAATCTTCTCTAAGCTGATTAGTAGATTTTGGATGAAATTAGTATGTGGGATTTGGTTGTCGTTTTGATCCTTTTTTTAGGTGTCCAAATGCGATATGCGAAGGGATTGTGACTTGCCGGATCCAGAAGCGAGTAGTTGCTTATCACCACTACAATTTACGACAAAAGCATTGGACCACGGGTAGGCTATCTTATCATGTCCTATTTCATTCGAATATCTAGGAACCTACACCTTAGCATGATTCCTTGTTACTAGACCCACCACTGAGGGCTAGAGGATCGTCTCGTCAGTAGAGAGGATTTACCTGCATAACAACCTATCGAGTGCGAGGGCTCTCTCAAAATATCTATAAAATTCTCGGTATAAAGCTTAAAATATCTCATCAGGCTGGTTGTTACTTGTTATGTATTTTGCTTTGTAGGTGAAAGAGTATGATGATAACCACCAGTAGGCAACGAGTCGGCTAAAGAAAATCAATTACAAACAAATTACTTTCATGGAAGTTGTTAGTCATCCATAATTCTATTGATATCCAAAGATGACTAAATTTGCCAATCCTAGATTTCTAGAAATAATATTTCAAAGAAACATCATGAGTTCTAGAAATATCCTTTCCTTGCTTCATCATTTTGAGCACAGCAAATTCACCAAAATCTTCATCCATGTCTCCTAAAAAGTTATCATTTATTGTTTCAAAGAAAAAATCTCATTTCGAGGCTATTTTATCCCTATTTTTGATTAGTCCATTTCCTTCTGGCGAAATGGCCCATTTTTCCCTCTATTGTTTCTCATCATTTCCTACTTGAAAAAACCCTCCAAACCATCGTAACTCCTTTGTATGGTTAGAAAACCCTTTTTAAACCATTAAAATCACCTTGTTTTGGTTTAAAAATGCCCTCTCTTTACCTGTCGAACTTTCCCAAAAGTGGCCTAAAAACCCATTTTAGCCATATTTTTTGCAACTAAGGTTTAAGCCCCGAGGGCTTAAGACTTTCTCTCCTTGTTCTCCATATATGCGGGTACTTGTGACCAAGCGCCCAAACCCCATCGCATTGGCCCCTTTCCTCTACGAGATCCAATTTTTTTCTTCGGTAGAACTCTACTCTTTGCCGATGCGATTAGCGCCTTCTTCTCAGCCCCGAGTCTTTTTCCCCCATAGAACACACACCACCTTCCTTTCTCTCTTCACGTTATTTCTCGTGAGATCTCGGCCATCCCATCCGAGACAATCCCAGCGACTCTCGTTTGATCCCGCCCACCCAACCCCTCTGGGACCCTTACACCATTATTTTAATGCCCACCCAACCATCGACTTGCCACCTGTCTCCCACTACACTCCTGCCCGTGCACCTTTCCGTCACTCTCCTCTACGCCTTAGTCGAGACCATTCCCTTTCTCGTCGAGCGACTCATATGCGATATCGCACAACATTTCGCTCCCAGAAGTTTAACTTGACCAAAAGTTACGCGGAAACCGGTGGTTTCGTAAGGGACAGCGTGTCGTGAAGTAAAGCTTGGATCACGTTCGATACGCGCAAAACCACAAACCACCGTTGCCGCGCGAAAAACCACTAGTGGTTTTCCACTGGCCTCTTGCCCATTTTTCACGTCCAGATCGTTTTGTGCTCTCAGAGTTTCATCCACATTTTCCTCTCTGCGGCATTCACTCCACTAATCCTCTGCACTCCTCGGCCCTGCGCACGCGATTTTCCAACCCTACAAAGATTATATAATGTGTTTATTTGGTTTTTGCGGGTTCTATGGCAGTTTGAGGCGCTAAAACCCTCCCTGGGTCCGCAAGGGACGGGGGCTAGAGGATGGTGACACTTCATGGTCTAGAAATAGAGGCCAGTGTCCTCGAAGAGAGGGGCCCGTCGAGTTTCATTTCATGGTTTTGGTCGGTGCTTTACAGGCATCTTATTTACACCATCAAACCCTTCAATGCATTAAAAGCCACACGCGCAGCAAAACAAAGGAAAGTAGGTAAGAAGTAAGAGTAAAGGCCAATGAAACGAGAGATTAAAGGTTGAAGGATGAAGACTAAAGAATCAAAAGATCGAAGATTAGATGACTTAACTACTGTGGTTTTAACGAGTTTAAAAGCGGTGTATAAATGGAAAAAGACAATACAATGCATTAAAAAGGCTTAAAGGCGAAATCGAGCCTATATAAATAGAATATTAAAGCCTAATCAAGGTTTTTACGAAAGGCATGAGGGATTAATGAGTAAAAGCGAGTTTATTGAAAAGAAAAAGAGATAAAGAGCGAGAAAGAAACGAGTATCCAAAGGTATAAAGAGGCGGGCGAGAGAGAAGATTTAAAGGATTAATTATGGATCTCAAGGCTAAAAATGCCTTAAAACACGGTTTTATGATGAAATCAAGGCAAAAATGAGGCTTAAGGATAGCCTCGAAATACATCAAAGGGGTAGTTTATTTACTTCATAGGAGTCAAAAGTGATACCTTTCACTTAGCTCTATACCTCAAAAGACAAATAGACGGTTATATACACTAAAGGAGATATAAAAGCTTTGTCAAAACAAAGTGTGTAAAAGACAAGATGTCAGAAAGTCAATCCTTTTCGAGCTATCTTGTCTCTCGGGGAAGTAAAGACGAGACTTTAATACACGGAAGAGGTAGCTGGGGAGCATTTCCTACCTTATGCACTTGCATGGATTTTAAGGATACAGGAGTGCATTTACTATGTCATTTAATAACATTTTGAACCCTAGATAGTTCCACCTCCTTGTGCAGCATAAATACGCATTTGAACTCATTTCATGTAGAAATTTTGATAACTCTCTTTGAAGTAATACATGGTTACTTGTTTAGATTGAAAAGGAAAATTGATGCCTTTCGGAACACCTATGGATGTTTTGACTTTGTTGTGAATGGAGAAAGCTCTGTCAATCGTGGATCCCACGGCTGTATTTGTTGGTGAAAGTATACTAATATATGTCTATTTGTTTTTTCTCTATTTTCCGTATCTTTGTTTTCATCATTTATTACTTACTGAGTGAGAGTAAAATGTTTTTAGGCTAAGAAATGTCTCCTGAAAAGCTTACCTTAGACCTGTTTACTCTTCCTTTGTCTTTGTGTTTTTCATCAGCATAGAGAGGTTTTATCCGGTCGGTTTGTCTGCTTTTCAAACCCTTAAGCTTGTTTGTTCAAGAATAGTTCAATACATTTGGCCTCTAAAGATGGTTATGGTTTTCTCGACTTCTTGTTGGCACTTTGAAAACATGTGAAATCTCCCTTTAAGAGTACCATTGTCCAAAGTCTACCAAAGAGGTTTGTTTGATCATACTCTTTGTACTTTCTCAAATAATTGTTTTGAAGGTATTTATAAAGCTTGTAATCGCAGATGTTTGGGAGTTCCCTCTTCTATGAATGAAATTATTTGTGAATCTTAAATGTTTTCTTATCCTTGAGAGTGAAATCTTTGATGGAAATAGATGTTCGTTCCTGCGGCCTCTTAGATTTCATTTTTGAAAGTTTTGTGTTGAAATTATTTTCTTTGAAGTGTAATTTGCTTAGAATTCATGGTTATGCCTATCTATAAAATATGTCTTCATGTTCAAAGCGAGTGATTTAAGTGCCCTTTGTTGAAGAGTACATATAATTAAGGATTCTTACTTTGCGCTTAGTTCTACTTTTTCTGTTCTTAAAACCTTGATGTTAGATTTCATTTCATCTGAAAAAACTTTGGAGATCCAACAACCAAGTTGAGATTTCCCTACGACAGTATCCCTAATTCATCTACAAACTTGTTACAAACTTCCATTTGACTCCATTTCCCAACGAGCTTAGATATTTCCCTTTTCTATGTCTTTGCGCTAGATCATCGTGTCCCATAAATAATCGAGCAAAACTCATGCTTAATAACTAGCCTAAAAATCAGCCTTTTTCGGGAGAGTCATGTATTTGCAAACCTGCATTGATCCTCTACTGAGACTAGGAGGAGCTAGATCCACTGGAAGCTCCAAATGCTGGTGTATATGTTGCTCTTTGTCATTTTTGTTTGCCACTCGGCCCAAATCTCGGGAACCCAACATTACGGCGATCACGGTGGGTCCCTTTGGGTAGAAAGTCCCGAAACAAGACACTCGGTGCTCATTCAAGTGAACTATGGCCTCTTCAAAGCACTACCGGGCATAATGGTAATCATGATAAAGATCTTTACGAATCGGTGGCAATCTAAGTAAACCTTGGGATTCCACAGAGACCCTTTATCAAACCTTGAAGAAATCGGCTAGTAAGCCATAGAGGTAGACGCTGTTTGTTTCGTCACCTTATGCTCAGTGTTTGAATGGGGTATAGGACACTCTCATGGCGAGGAGAACCACATAAAACTCGGAGAAAAACCCAAAAACATTTTCGGATTGGTTTTCAAATAAACCATTGGTGGTGGACCATAAAACATTTTGCCTGCGGAAAAGCTAAAAATTTCCACACGGCAACTCCGCTAGCTCACGGTGGGCCTATTACCTCACTAGTATTCTAGGTTCCTTGAAAGCTTGTGCAACTAACTAGCATTGAGAAGTTTAGAAGCCTAGTTATCCTATTATGAGAAATCATTTGTGAGAGGAAATTTTTTTGAAAAAACGAGTCCTAAGACCTACTTCCTCTCTAAAATTTTGAAAAAGGCGAAATCTAGCTTCACATAGGGTCCACACTAGATCCCATCCGGATCCTAATCCCCTTACCATGGTTGAAAATCCGAGGAGAATATTTTGTGGCCGGACTTACTAGGTCCGGAAAGGCCAACTGCGTGCCCGGACCATCCTATGAACGGGATGCTGCCCCTAAATATCTCACACGGTCCCAGAAGGATCCTCGCTTTGACTTACCTTACACAAAAAGAACCTGTGGAGAAATAAGTCTCAAAGTGATTTAAACCAAGGCGACTTTGAGACCACGGATTTTGCAACGGAGCTTTAGCGGAGGAGCTTCACCTTCTACTCCACCGATTCTGAGCTTCTCCATCGTTTCGGCTCCTTCCATAACGAATCTACTCATCATCGGTTCTGCCTGGCCCAAGTGTTTCTTCCACTTGTATAAACACATCCTCTGTTCAAAACACTCCATTTCCGAGCCCACTTGTCCCACTCTTGCTAATCCACGTCTTCGTAAATCCCCCCATTACTTTCCTATCATGCGCGGCATGGTATGCTCCATTAGTGTTACCACAACCTCGCGGTTCCCCCTGCAAATGATTACCAATCCAAAATTCCCCATTTCACTAGAAAGGAACCTACTACTTGCCCAACAACTTACGTGGATCAAAATGAATGATGCTTTTGATTACATGGAAATAGAAGAAGAGACCATTAAGATGAGAATTTTTGCTCAAAGTTTGGGAGGAGAAAGCGAGAAATGGTTTTAAAAAAATTAGCTCCTCATAGCACTTAAACGAGTCTCCCCTTCTTTATAATCAGGACATTCATAAATAAATGAGGAAATTCGAAAAAACTCCCTCCAAAGAATCCTTTCGGAGAATATACCAATCTCGAAAGAAATAGTGGGGGAAGGTGTCGAGAATATTGCACTAGATTCAGCCATAGTGTGTATAATGCCGCTTCCCCCGAGACATGGAAAACCTCCACTGGGCCTAGCCTTGAGCAAAATTGCTCGAAAGGTTTTGATCACACGAAATGGCCTACCAAACTAAGAGAAAGAGACCCCTCAACTTTAGAAAATATGCAGAGAGAGCCTTAAGTGTAGAAGCGGATCTGATTGAGAAAAGAGCTAGGGTTGGAGAGAAGAGAAAAGAGTTACATACGGGGGATGATACAAAGTGCCATCAACCTCATCATCGGTTACTAAAATTGATAACTTAGTGAAGGTAATGGAGATAATGTTTGAAAAGATAAATACTGAAATGATAGGCGCACTCCTAGAGAAAACCAAAACGAGTTTTAGAAAGCCAAAAATCTTAGAAAGAGACCCTAATCGAGATAAGGAAAGAGATAATGACCAGCAGATTAGGCCTCCCTTTCAAACAAAAACTATATTGATCCAAGAAGAAGAAAGGAGAGTTGAAAGGTTGGAGGAAGAAAATCATGTAAATTTGATAGGATTTCGTACAGCGGTGACAGAGGATGTTTTCTCCTTTGAAGAAGAGACAAGGTTTTCTTCTCTTGGGAACAAAAGTGAAAAACAACCATGAAGATTCTGAAGAGTGCAGATTGGGGTTTGAAAATGCAATCATGGAGGTACACAAACAATATAATCTTAGAAGCAGGAATCGAGAGATTTCTAATGATAGAAACATAATATCTATTTGTTAAGAAAACTTTAGAAAATCATTCCAAAAAGACGATTGATACATCAACACTTTGGCCAAGAAAAGATAATATAAATAAAGACAAAAATAGTCAACAAAGTGTCTGAACAAAGCTCTCCCTAGTACTTACGCTGAGTGGCCCTAACAAATCGATCCCAAATAGCGGTCAAATAAAAAAATCGAAGAAAATTAGAATTGCTTGAAAGAGTTGTAAATGACAAAACGGATGTAAAGTATGTCAAGAAAAATAGTTCCTTTCGACCTTGAAGGAAATCACCAAGATTAAAATCACCATACCCTTAGGCTGAACTAGTAACTTGGGATGTATATAAAAACCAAGTTTTGAAAGCTTTGAATACGAGGCGGTGACATAATACTTTAAAGCTTGACGGATGATAAACCACGAGGTTATTCTCTGGTCTACAGAAGTTGAAGGAAAATACCAAGAAGGGGTTGTACCCTCCCTTCTTTGTCGGCATGACATAGCATGACAAGATCTTGCATAATGCCATACTAGACTTAGGTGCTTCACAGATATTATGCCCAAAGTAGTAATGGAAAGCCTAGGCTTAGAAATTACTAAACCATACAAAGACCTTTACTCTTTTGATTCAAGCGAGGGTCAAATGCCTAGGCCTAATCAAAGTTTTGTGTGTTAACTTGTCTCAAACTCCTACTAAGAGTCTAGTAATGGACATAGTGGTAGCGACATTCCCCCTAAGTATGGCATGCTTCTATCTAGATCATGGGGCCAAGCTACGGGGAGCCTTCAAATGGAAATGTCTTATGCCACCATCCTAGTATCTAACCAAACTAAAAGATTATATAGGGAATCCCACATGCAATACATGGTGAGCAACATAGAAAGACCAAACAATTCTCCTATCTACTCCATCCATTCAAATTTGGATTCCTTTATCTTATATAATGAAGATGAAATCGACCCAACAAGAAAAGAAAACAAAGGAGAAATTAGTCTACCAAAACAGTCAAGTCTTCCATTATCAAGAAAAAGGAATAGTCCATATTTTTAGTAGCCTTGAACAGCGGAGAAAGAAAATGAAAATGAGATTGAAATGCGCAGGAAAACAAACTTTGATGGATCTTGTAGCAAATTAAGTGCAGGGGCTAGTGTATGGATACAAAACATGAACAAAGGATTTTCCTATAGTGGATTTTCCATGCATAAATAACATTTGCTGAGTATGAAGTGCCTCCTTATTGGCCTACACTTACTCAAAAGATTTAAGATCCAAAAGAATATCGAGTCCAAGGGGATTACGAGCTAATTATAAGACGAGATCAAAAGGGGAATATTCAACCAAAAAACCCAAAGCTCATAAAGTATAGAAATTAACGAGTCAATCTCTAATTTTTCTGAAAAATATGAACTCATTTTCATCCCAAGAGCTCAAAATAATTTAGCAAATGAACTTGCCTTTCTTTGCTAGTAATTGCTCAAATACTAGAGACAAATGAACAATCGATATAAAGGTAAAAAAGCAGACGCAATACGACAATGAATATTACTAGGAAGTGTTTGAAGAGGACAAACACATAGATGATTTTTTTGCATCAAAGAATGATTTTTCCATACCAACACCTTTTTTTAAGCCATAGGGAAGATTGTTTTAATGAAGAACAAAATTCCTGAAATGGGAGACTATCTTTCTGGCGATATAAACCACGTTGAACATCCTTTTAGAGCAGAGAAATAATTGACAACGCAGTCGGAAATACACAGGAAGTTTTACAATGTAAAAATGATACAATTCAAGAGGTCTTACACATTAGAAAAACTTTTTGATTTCAATGATGTAGCCAAAGAACCAAGGATGGAGCCTATAGAAACAAACATAGAAGAACATAACATAGGCGACCTAGGCTGGGAACCCCAAGATGATAAAATTATACAACACTCTCCCAACTCATATCAAACAACAGTACATAAAACTTTTCAAAGAATTTAAAGATGTATTTGCATGGGGATACAAGGATCTAAAATCATATGATACCAGCATCATTCAACACAAAATACATCTTAAGGAAATCGAAACCTTTCAAAAAAAACTCGAAAGGATAAACCCTATTTTATTGCCTTTAGTTGAGAAAAGAGATTAAGAAAATGTATGATGTTGGGATCATGGTTCCCATCGGGTATTCGAATGGGTTTCCAACTTAGTATCTGTTAGGAAAAAAGACTGGATAGATGTAGAGCTTTGCATTGATTTCATGAATCTAAAGTAGAGCCTCTCTTAAAGATAACTATCTCTTGCCAAAAATGGATCATATACTTCAAAGGGTGGTTGGGTCTAAAATAATTTCAACTGGCTGGATGGGTTCTCGAGGTTACAATGGAGTTTTAGTATTCTCCAAGTGACCAACATAGAAAATGCTTTTACTACACCTTGGGGTACATTCATGTATGTCAAAATTCCATTTGGCTTAATGAATACGAGGGGCCACCTTGAAAGGGCCATGGATATAGCCTTTTCGAGAAGACATAGGCTATTTTATAATCATTTACATGATGAAATTATTGTTTTCTCTAAAGCTGATGAAGAACACTTGATTCATTTAAGAATTTTTTTGAGAAATGTAGGAAATATGGCTTATATTTGAATCCAAAAAAAGACACTCTTTGGTCTCAAGAAGGAAAGCTTCTTGGCCACATAATTTCTAAAGAGGGAATCAAAGTAGACCCTAAAAAGGATTGATGGCATATTGAAAATCGGCCATCTATAAACCTCAAATAATTACACTCTTTCATTGGAAAGATAAATTTTTTTAAGGAGATTCATCCCCAACCTTGCTGAGCTATTGAAATATCACAAACATGCTTAGAAAAGAAAGTAGGTGTTAAATGGACAATACGGGCTAAACGGTCATTTGAACTAGTAAAACAAGCTCTAACTAAAACACCGAGTTCTCATAAGTCCTAATTTCACCAAGTATTTTTATATCTTTTCTTTGCATGCGAACATAAAATAGTTTTAGTATTCAAAATGACATGGGGCATGAAAAACCTATATCCTTTTTTAGTAGGGCTTTAAGAATCCTCCACTCAAGTATAACATCATGGAGAAATAGAGTCTTAGCCTTGGTAAAAGCATTGAAGAAGACTTTCGTCTATATTCTACATTCTCAAATCATTGCTTTTGTTCACACACGAGTTTTCAAAGATATTCTAAGTCAAGACCACGATGGTAAAAAGGGGAAAATGGATTGCTATATTATTCTAGAATATGACTTAGAAAACGGAGCCTACCAAATTAATCAAAGGGGTAGGATTAGCTAAACTCATGGGCAAGTCAAACTTCCAAACAATTGATGAGTGGTTGATGTCTTAAAAATAGAGAAATTCACGACTCCATTCATTAAAGAAACATTTGTGAATTCTGTGTATACGACATCGGCTATGTCTTTGCTTATCTAAATGCCCCTCCTTCTTGTCTAAAACTAAAGCTAGATTTTTGAAACATAAGGCTATAAATTATTTCATATTAGATGGAGTTTATAGTGGAAAATTTTTGTTGGAATATTGCTTAAATGTCCACTTGAGGTTGATGCGGGGAAAAATCATGCATAAAGAAATTTGCATGAGGGAGAATGTGGAGGACATCTATCTTAAAGATTACAACAAATAAAATCCTCGAGATCTGGTCACTATTGGTCCCTTTCCCAGATACTCGGCAACTTGTCATGTCTTGCCAGTGTCCAAATTTTTATGGCAAGAAAGATCCTACCTTTACCTTCCAGCCCATGGTGGGCTCCTTTTCAACAATGGGGCTTGGACTTCATTGGGGAAATTCACACATGTACCCGATCGTATAGAAGTGGATCCTGCTTCTTGATTATTTTACCAATTGGATAGAAGCCATGCCTTCTAGGAATCACTACGGCTACGTCATTATCGGGTTCCTTGAAACCAACATATCTAGATTTTGTTGTCGAGAAAATTATCTGAGACAATGATGCTACTTTCAAATCCTAAAAAGAATGGTTGATTGCATACTTAATATATCACCTTGGGTCATTCCTTTGCCTACTATCCTCAAGGAAATGGATTAGCTAAATCCTCCAACAAGATCCTTGTCAATATTATCAAAAAAATGTTGGAGAAGAATCGAAATCATGTCATAGTAAGCTTGTTCATGCTTTATGGGCTAATATATTAACCACCAAAAAGTCAATAAATATGTCCCCCTGTATTGGTTTATGGCATAGATGCAATCTTCCCAACCTCACTAGGTGTTCCGATCATGACTCCTCCGAAAAGTACAATGCGAGGAAAATGATATGCGAGAGAAGGATCAACCCGGACCATTCATTTATAGTAGACCGGAGAGGAAGTGTACGAGCGGAGACACAAATAGTCCGAGAGAATATCAAGAAATTATTTGACAAGAGGGCTAAGAAAACAATTTTGAAGTTGGAAATGTAGTTCTAAAGTGGGATTCTAGAAGGAAGAAAAAGGAAAACATAGCGGTTGAAAAGTCTGTGGAAAGGTCCCTACATTATTCATTCCATCGGGGGTCACGATGCATTTCTTTGCAAGACATGAATGGAGAATATTTATTTGGAGTCTGTCAATGGAAGGATGCTCAAGCACTATTTTGTTAGAGTCTGAATTTCAAGGCTTTTGTTTTTCCCTTTTGTATATAACATTGTTTCTCAAATTTGAAAAAAGAAAAAAACACAAAAACAATAGAAAATAAGGGAGCACATTCAAAAGAGGTGTAGCCCCATACCCAAAAAAAGAGAATTTTCTGAAAGTGAGCAAATCTAAGTTCCCTTTGCTAGTTTGAAAATGATATATTGTTCGGTCATCTAGCCTATTCTGGCTGAAAATACTTTAAATTTATGTTGATAAGTTAGTAGAAGCTGCCAAATTGTTAAAGTTCCACTGAGACTTGGCTTATCGATAGAATAGATTATGATAGAAGAAAAATGGTTCAAACATGCTCAAAATTTGAACCGAGGAGATCAAAGAAAAGATGGCTCTAACATGATAAATACTTGGGCCAAAGAGAGAGAAAGGTTGGTTCTAATATGCTCAAAGTTGAACCGGGGAAAATGAAGACAACTCAAAAGATCAAAATAAGTGGAAAAGGAATAGAAGGATGTTTATAATTTTAGGATCTTAAGCCTTCACAAATTTTGTTTTATTTTACGCAAATAGTGATCTATGGCAACATGCACAGGACAACCATAAACACCATAGAAAATCGAGAGAGTCTAATCTACGATTTGATTGTGTTTAAATTTTTGTTTTAGAAATAGAGAATAAAATCTGTCAAACGGCTTAATCATGACGGATAGTAAGCTAGGTATAAAAAATAAGGGATTAGCCGGTTTAATATAGACTCTTGGAAGAGATAAGGATAGGATTATATAGTTTATTTTGTTTTCAAAAAAATAAAATGTCAAAGAGTTTTGCTAGTTCAAATGCACTCAAAAGGAAGAAAAAATGCTAGGACGAGGAGGTAAGATTGGGTAGGTAGAGACGTTGTTTTTGAAGAAACTACATGTTGCGATTGATAAAGATTTGTCCTTTTCGGAGAAATATTAGCAAGAAAAGAAGAAATCTACCTAATGGATGAGGCAGTCTGCTTCCAAACTCAAATATTTCGAGGTTGGACACCTAAAGGACAAACATTGTCCTCCCCAAGTGGAACTGCTTGTTAGTCATCCATAATTGATGATATCCAAAGATGATAGTACTTAATCCTAGATTTCTAGAAATAATAATATTTCAAAGAAACTATCATGAGTTCTAGAAATCTCATGCCTTCATCATTAAGGCCTATCAATTCACCAAATCTTCATCCATGTCTCCTAAAGTTATCCCTCTTGTTTCAAAGCAGAAGCTCATTTCATGTTATTTTATCCTTGTTTTTATTAATTAATTTCCTTGAAAAATAGCCCATTTTCCCTCACAGTAAACTCATCATTTCCTTTGAAAAAACCCTCCAAACCATCATAACTCCTTTATGGTTTAGAAAACCCTTTTTAAACCATTAAAATCACCTTGTTTTGGTCTAAAAATGCCCCTCTTCCACCTATCGAAACTTCTAAAAATTGGCCTAAAACCCATTTTAGCCAAAAAAACATCCTTTTTGAAACTAAGGTTTAAGCCCCTCGGGGCTTAATATTTTCGCTCCTATTCTCCATATATCCGAGCGCTATGACCAACCAAACCCCATCGCATTGGCCTTTCTTCTATGAATCACTTTTTCCTTCGAGAAAATTCTCCCCGCCAATGTGATTAACATCTTCCCTTAGCCTCGGTTCTTTTTCCCCACGAACCTTTCTCCGGCCCCTTCCTTTTTCTTCCACCACACCTATGTTATTTCTCGACGAGATCTTAACCATCCATCCCTAAAATCCATTGGCTCTCGTTTGATCCATACACCCAACCCCTCCTAGACCACTTACACCCATTAGCTTGAGCATGCCCAACCTGCCTTTCCCTGTCTCCCCACTCACGAGTGCACCTTTCCATCGCGCTCCTCTCCATACGAGTCGGATCTTCCTTCTCATCAGATGGCTCATATGCTAATATCACACAACATTCACTCTCGAGGTTTAACAACCAAAAATTCTGTGGCCCCGGCTGTTTCGTAAGGGACGCATGCGTGAAATGGTGGATCACGTTCGATACCACACAAAACTTGCAAACCATGGTGCCTCGCGCGAAAACCACTAGTGGTTTCAAAACCACCTTTCCCATTTTTGCTTCACTCCCATTTATAACCCTTTTTTGCGATTTTCCCCATTCCCTTCCTCACCACCCAAAATTCTCACTTTATCTCTGCCACTCCTCGGCCTGTCGTTTACCACTTGTAAGTTATATAATGTGTTTATTGGTTTGCAAGTTCTATGGAAGTTTTAAGGGTAGAAACCATCCTGAGTCCATAAAGGGACGGGGCCGGAATATGATGACCTTCACGGTCTAAACGGTAAAATCCGAAGAGAGAGGGCTTGTCGGGTTTCATTTCATGGTTTTGTTAGTGCTTTGCAGGCATTGTTTCATCAAACCCTTTAGTACTAAAAAGCCACACACACATGACAAAACAAAGGAAAGTCGGTTAAGTAAGAGTAAAGGCCAATGAAACGAGAGATTAAAGGTTGAATGATGAAGAATAAAAGTCAAAGATCGAAGATTAGAGGACTTAACTATATGTGGTTTAACCGTTTAAAGAAGTGTATAAATGGAAAAGACGATATAATGCATTAAAAAGGCTTAGGCGAAATCAAAGCCTTAAAACGAAGGAATTAAACCCTAAAGGTTTTAAAAGCATGAAGGATTAATGAATAAAATAGTTATTGAAAAGAAAAAGAGATAAATGCGAGAAAAAATGAGTATCAAGGTATAAAGAGGCGGACGAAAGGAAGATTTAAAGGATTAATTAGTAGATCAAGGCTAAAAAGGCCTTAAAACACGAGTTTATGATGAAATCGAGGCAAAATAGGCTTAAGGATAGCCTCGGATACATCAAAAGGGTAGTTATTCACTTGATAAGTCAAAAGTGACGCCTTTCACTTACTTTATACCTCAAAAAGACAAATAGACGGTTATTACACTAAAGGAGATATTTTTAAGTTGTCATAACGATTGTGTAAAGACAGAAAAGGTCCTCAAAGTCAATATTTTCAGCTATCTTATCCTCGGGAAGTAAAAACTGATTTAATACATAAGGAGTGGGCGAGAGACATTTCTATGCCTTGCATGGTTTTTTGGAATGGAGCGCATTTACTATGTAATTTAATAACATTTTGAACCCTGGATAGTTCCACCTCCTCATTTCGGCCTCAAATAATGCATTTGAACTCATTTTATGTGGGCATTTGATAACTCTTTGAAGTAATACATAGTTTCTTTGAGATTGAAAAGGAAATTGATGTCTTGGAACCTGTGGATGTTTGACCTATTTGTGAATGGATATAGCTCTATCATTTGATCCACGAGCTTAGTTGTTGGTGAAGTATTCTAATCTATTTATGTTTTTTCCTATTTTCCATTATGTTTTCATGATTTCTTTACTTACAATAAGTAAAATTTTTAGGCTAAGAAATGTCTCCTAGAAACACCTTGGAGCTGTTTACTCTTCTTGTCACTGTTTTCATCTGCTTGAAGGTTTTATTGAGTAGTTTATTCTTTGAAGCCCTTAAGCTTATTTCTTCTCAGAATCGTTCAATACGGTTGGCCTGGAATGATTTATGGTTTCTACTGCTTCTTGTTGACACTTTGAAAAGCATTTTAGAAATCTCCCTTTAAAGTACCATTGTCCAAAGTCGCAAAAGTGTTTGATCTCTGTTACCCTTTGTACTTGCTCAATAATTGTTTGAAGTTTTTACTAGCTATAATCACAAATGCTTAGGAGTTCCCTCTTTATGAATGTAGTTATTTGTGAATCTTAAATGTTTTCTTATCCATGAGGTAGAAATCATTGATGAAATAGAGCGTTCATAGACTCTTAGATTTAATTTTGAAAGTTTGTCTTGAAATTATTATTTGTTGTGTAATTTGTAGAATTCATGGTTAGCCCTATCTATAAAATACTTCTTCATGTTAAAATGATGCTTTAAGTCCCTTTGTTGAAGAGTACATATAATTAAGGATTCTTATTTGCTGTAGTTCTCTTTTCATTCTAAAACCTTGATAATTCATTTAATTTCATGCGAAAAATTTGTAGATCCAACAACCAAGTTAAATTTCCTTTGATATCCCTAATTTCATGTAAACTTGTTACAAACTTCCATTTGACTCCATTTCCAATGACTTAGAATTTCACACTACTATCTATGCTGCCTAGATGGGCATGTGTCCCACAAATAATTAAACAGGCTCATGTAATAACTATCCTAAAATCAACCTTTTCAAGCAAACAAGTCATATATTTGCAAGCATATTGAGAGATCCCTCTACGAGACTAGGAGGGCTAGATCCTAGACCTCTAAAAACTGGTTTATATGTTGCCTTGTCATTTGGTTTTCCAATCGGCCAAATCAGGGCTTAATAGAAGTTGAGGCAAATTTGGGTAGTGAAATGGTGTGAGATAAAAAATTACAATAAAAATGTAGCAAATGAAGGAAGTTGGAGCATATAACATGAATTCCAAGTAATAAAATTGATATGTTGATAACAATACATGAAACATGGAGGTAACATATGCGCCAAAACAAAATCTCGGGTGAAAAAGACATTTTGCCACAAATGTATATTTGTAGTAAAAATATTAGAAGGGGTGGTTCTCTCATATCATCCATAAACCCCTTAAAAGTTAAAATGTTACATATATAAAGTGAGGGCTTCCCTTACAATCATCTTCCACACAGGCTAGACTCGATGCTTCAACTTGAAGAAGTAATTCTTGTTGGATTACAAAACATGGATAATTTTTGGGGATATTTTTGTTGCACTAGAATATGTATACAAAACGAGTACATAATCATTTAAGAACTCAAAATTCTTCTAATGACCCTTATCGAATATAACTAACATTGATGTGTTGGAGTGTTGGAATCTTTGGAATGATGGAGTTGGTGCCAAGTGGAGGGTTGAGCTATTGACTTGTTGAGTTGTCCCCCTAAAATTATATTTCATGGGTTGATGATGTAAGAAACAACTGGCTATTTCTTATCCATCATCCTAGTGTTTCATTTCCACGAGAAAATGAATTTAAATCTTCATTACATTGGAAAAAACAAAGTATATGCGGTTTGGTAGAAAATGCCAAAAAACACCTTTACGCAAATTATTTGATATTTTTGACAATCCTAGGGTCTTATTTGATGTTTATAATATAAACACATACTTTTAGAACTCCCATTGCTGAATTTTAAACTTGTATTCTCTTCCATGTAAAGCTGCAACAAATCTCCATAGTAAATATTCACCTTGATATGGAGAGTTGCTACGAAACTATCTAATTTCCAAGATTTTATCTTTTGAGATTTTGTTCACCTCCAAGTCATTTCTAGTAGCCTATAAAAGCTTGTATTATACTAAAAATATTGATTTTTACCCAACATAAGAAAAAAATTATGATATTACCATGTTCATGGAGTGCCATCAATTTCGACAATGATCTTGATACCCTTCTTCAAAAGCTCAACTTGGATCATTCCAATTTGTTTTTTTTAAATTTGACTAGCCCTTCAACCTTCTTATGTCTACACAGGCTCCATTTGTTCCACTTGCATAGGTGCTTCATCATTATATTTAAAGGCGGTGTTCTCTTTAAAAATCTTCCATATTCTTTCAACCTTGTTATAAAAGTCAAGTTGTTTTGATATATCTTCCTTCAAATTCCTCAAAAAGTGATTTTGATTCAATCACCTTATTTCTAGCATCTCATAATTATTCTTGCGGACTTCCACTTCATTTTTATCTTGTATGGATCCTTTCCTTTCTGCTACCACTAGCTCTATTTTGTTGGAGGTACCTCTAGCCTTATTGTCTTCTAAGAGGCGACTCGGGCATCTTTTCTTTTGCTCTTCTTTTCGGTTTCTTCCCCTTTGATCTATATAGGATGAAAAATTGGGATTTTTTCAATGCGAATGGGGCTTTCTTCAATGTAAATAGATTCTAGAATGCACGACAACTTACCCTTCCCTTTTCTTTCGATTCTAGCCATCCTCCTCTTGGTTCTTATAAGTTTTTATCCTACGTGCTTGTAGAAGTTTTCACATTATCCTTGGTTCTTGCCACATGTTGAGCTACATGCTAACCTATAGTCTCAGTCTACTTCGGGTTCAAGTTTGTAGGCTCAACTATAAGCTCCTTATCTACTTCGGAGTTCAAGCATGTGGGCATAGCTATAGGCTCCTTCTCCTCCTAGGGGTTATGGATTTTGAATTTGGGGTTTTCCTAGGGGTGGCGGTATCTAATTCACTTATCCACTTAGAAATAAAAAGGTGAGCCAATATCTATTCGGCCTATTCAATTCTTCAACAAACATCAATTTAATAAGAGCATAATAGAAAAAATATGTGTTATTGGCATCGGGCTTGGCTTGGACCTTGTCAACCATCTTTCCTAAACCTCTAAACATATAAAAAGGTATGTACGAGGGTTGTTTACATGTGAAATGAAGAAGTAATTTGAAATGGTATTGGTAAACCATGTTGAACTTGCACACTGGGGCGAAATTACTTCTTGATAGGCATCCAAATTTTAGAATAATATTCTTTAGACAGGATGCAGGAATGCCTGTGGTCATATCAATTCCTCTGCGCTCTTCCTTAAGGAACTCATCCTGATTATGCATTGTTACGCACCTTAAACCACATTTCCCACACGACCTATGGATTTTGTAGCTTGAGAAATGGTATCGGGGGACAACTTTGCAAAACTTAGCATTCATCAATTGAGAATATGTTCGTGTAAAATTAATGGAAAATTCTTTATATTTTCCCATGGTAACCCTACAACTTCGACATAATCGAAGGTACCCCATGTTGGAAAAATGCTTAAATGAATGTAGGGTCTTCCTCCAAGAAATTCATATCATTGGTTCATATCTCCCATGACCCCTCCTTTATATTTCTTCCTTCAAGCTCCCATGGATTCAACACGCGGTGAGTGTTGGGTGCGGCAATTGTGGTTCAACGAGACTCCTTCAACACTTAATTGTCAACCGGGAGTTTAGTAAACTTATAGGTGAAGCACGGGAAATACCAGAAACGATATGAACTTTTCCTAACTCTGTTCCTACTTCCTTAATTAAAATATTGCATAATCGAAAAGAATGATCACATGATAAATAACACCAAGAAATTCTAGTGCTAGAATATGAAAGAAAGTACTGCAAAGAAATAAATAAAGGAACTCTCAAGCTTAACGAACAATCCTAATTGATGTAATGAAAAATTATGTTTATCTTGATTATATTTGTATGACGGAGTTAATATTTGGACCATTGAAGGTGTCTGTCTTGTTTAAAGATATTTCTTCTGCACTAAACTATCATTCCTGTACTTCAACAATAGAACCCTTACATGATAGAATAAATTTTATATCTTGGAAGTATATTCTATCCACTATTTGAAGATTTTAATCCTCATGCAAAGGGCTCCAAGTCTCGGGATTGAAGACTTTGTTCCTATATCAAGATATTGATTCCTATCTTTTGGAACAAAGATTTAAATTTTCATATTACTTTTAGAAAAGACTAAAAAGCATGTTAACTAAGAAAATAATTTGCATAGGTGAACGAGAAATTTGAAAATAGCTTCCACAACTAGAAAGATCACTTAAACCAAACTTAATCTTAAAACAATAAATTAACTTTGAAAGTCAAGGCACGCACCTTTAAATAAGGAATTCTTTCATGCAGTTAAATACGTATCATTTAGTTATGACAACAAGCTTGTTCATGATGACTTATTCATATAGATCGGATCTGCCTCTTTAAAATTTTTAATTCAAAGGTTCACTTAATAATTTAATATGAAGTTCGATCATTTCTTTAGGTATGAATTATAACAACTTTTATTCCTTATTCATGACGACTTTAATTCTTAAGTTTTGACTCTTAATATTAAAAAAAATACTTATGCCTAGAAATTAACACTCACTTGTAGAAATGCATCAACATCTTATGAAAGAAAATAATAGAAAGACTTTACTAGAATGAACCAAAGGAATCGAATTGCAGGGCGAAAATGAACTAGTACAAGAAAATGTTTTTGCATGATTCTCTCACGGAAATAAACTAGGCTTTCAAAAGGAAAAATTACACAAGTTAAAATAAAACTTAGTTAAGCATGCACATTATGGATCTGTCACACAATAGCGCAAATGAAATTGAACCCACGCTTGTGAAATAATTTAAATAACTATTTAATTCACACTTTGCATTCAAATGAAATTAAGACATCGTTAATGAGAGGGAAAATGATAGGGAGAGCAGTACAGTTGGTGGGCCCTAGCCAACTTGACTCATTTTCCCTATTTAAGAAACTTGGAAACTCAACCTTAAATGATACATCATCATAAATTTAAAATGAAAAAATGAAACAACATGGTGCAATCCCTTTATATTATATTTTGAATAAGAAAATGTACATAGTGAAGTCGAATCCAACCCGGAAAGAGAGCGATACCAACAAAATTACAATAACCTAAATTACAATAGCATCGCTTCAACTATCTCTATCTAATTTTTACATTATATACAACACTTTAGGCACACGTATAACAAAATCACAACGAGTTTTACAAACTAAGAATTCTGGTACATGTGAAATACTAATCGAAGCATTTGTCAGAACGTCCTAATCTCTAACATATTGGTGATTTAGCTCACTTTCCGTTAAATCGAGATGGCTGATTTTGAATAGAGATATTTGCATAGGTAGTGGTACATCACTGGAGTGCAAGAGCGCAGTGCGAGATCCTACCTACACTCGACCATACTACATAATTATTAATAAGTTTTCTTACCAAATACTTTAGGAAAGAAAATATTAATTTCAAAGATAAATTAAAGGTATAAAAAAATCCATAAAATAATTAATTAAGTCCATGACAAGCCTTAAATATGAAAATACAAAGCTAGTGCGGGAATGGACACGATTCTGGAATAGTGCGGGAATGAGAGGTTCGAGTTATAATAGAGGTCTTATGAGTCATGAGTTTGAAGTAGGAAAGGGGTTAAAAATAAATCAATTTAGCCTGCCAATATCCTCCCATCCCTATGTTGTTGTGTGTCCTCACACAACCTTTACCTACTACAAAAAAACCAAAACAAGAAGCCTTCCTTGAATTCCTATAAACTTGTATGGTGATCCTTGCTTTTACTCTCTTCACCTTCTTTCCTCGAGCCTTCTTGAGTTGCTTGATCGCTTTTTTAAAATTCTCGTAGAACTTTGATGCTCGAGAATTTCCATATCTTTAATTGCCTTTTACGCCTATTTTACTTCCTCTCTTAGCCTGCTTTTCTACTTCTACATTTTTCCCTACACTTTCATGGTTTGGTTTAGTATCTCCAAGCGTAAAATACGAGCGATTGAGCTCTTCTATATAAGCATTCACATAGAGGTGGAGTTTTCTTCTCGATTATACAGTGCAGGCATCTTCTCGGCGAGTTGATTTTGAACTTGTGTCGACATCATCGAAGTCAGGTTACCCTGGCTACCAAGTTTCACGCATTTCGATATCGTCGGAGCTTCGGTACCACGGGGAAATTTCACCAAATTTGTATCGGTACCCTACATGTCCACCTTACTAGGGGTTTTTAGTACCACGAACTTAGAGGTAGAAGCCAAGCCTGCACCAGAACTGCCGAGGTATCCCCATCAACCCTGCACTTCAACATCAATTTGACCCACTACCAAGTCTTTTCTTGCACTTTGCTGAGTGTCGGCACATCATTTTTATTTTCTTCATACTCAAGGAAGACCAACGAGGTGTGTCATCTTCCTCCTCCACATAGCCTTCATTAACCAACATCTTGGTCACCACCTTAGTAAGGACCTGAGAGGTTGTTGTCCTTTGGTCAAGTAGGTGGTGAGTCGTCCAATTGTGTCGGGGAGGTTGATTGAACGTGACCTCCTTGAGCGAGTTCTCTTCTTGGCAGACTACGGGTTTTTATTTTTGATAAGGATGGGGTTTCAACGACGGGTCCCTTCTCCTCTTCCTGCACCAACTTATCTTTTCTCTTAGTCTCGCTAGGGTGCGGGGTTAGGGTTTTAGGCTTTCCCTTTACGCACTCTTCTTCTTGGACGGTTTCACATGCCTCATCCTTGAAATTCCTTCAAAATCCTTTCCAGGGTCATATTATTAGTACCTCTAACTCTTTTTATTAAAAATGTGATCAAATCCATGGTGGTATAACTTGCATGCAACTTTGGCTCATCTTACCCTTAAACACCTTTTGATATTTTTCTCAAGCTTCGAGCGAGATGATAGGGAAATTAGTGAGCTTACACCACTCGAAATGTAGCGAGTCATATGTGATACGGGAGGTCGGTGAATAACGACCCTCACAAGTGAGGAATTTACGCAGTATGTATAGTAGGTCCTTCCATTTCCCTAACATAGTGTTCCGTAGAGACCTTTCTTCCGGTCCACCTTTTTGCTTTTGGTCGATCACAGACAGTTACCACAACTTCTTCTCGATCTTTTCCTTATTAAATAATTGCTCTCCCACTTGCTTCTAAGCCCATGGCACGAGATATGGACTCCCTTGTGACTTTTAATTCCAACAAACCCACCTTGGCTCGACTTCCATCAAAAGCCTGGTGAATTCTAACCATAGTCGAGTCAAATACGTAATTTTTGAGAGGAACAGGATTCCTACAATATTGCAAGAATTTTCATGTACTTGGTCGTTTTCTCTACCTCCTTCACGGACCATGGTTCCAATCACTCCACGGTGCCATTTCTCTAGTTTGAATTCACTCGATCTCTATCTAAAAACTTAGAAGGATATCGAGAAACGAGAATGCAAAGCTTTGTCGAAATATTTTGTGATATTCAAGCTATCCATCCACCACTATATTGGCCACCTTCCAAACGGTCATGCTCCATCATTAAAATTACACTAGTTGGGATGGATGCAGCACAAATTGGTTCAAGTAAAAGCGGGAAATGATTATTGATGAATATAGGCCGTTAAGATAGTGATTGATGTAACGATCATGCGAGGTCGGATATGAGATAAGGTCATCATTAACGGTGATGAGATTTTTCAAAAAATTTAAGCATTGAATTTCTAGTTAATCGTACCATCCTGATCACTTCACTTGATTCCACACAAGACGTATGGTACTTATTAAAGAATAAGATTTCATAACCTAAAATATCTTTATTCTTAAAATATTTCTCTCCTACTTTAGTAAATTATAAAACAAAATTTTAACCATAATACAAATTATTGAATACCATCAATTACAGAAGTTGGTGCGGTCATTACCTTGTATGCAAAGACTTTTACAAAACAAAAATAATATTTTCAATGTTACATTATTGCACCAGGTATTCCTGGACTGTATCAAAAAAAAATTCTTGAAGACCATTAAGAACATGTGTTTTTGTATTTGGGCACACTTAGTAGTGTTGATTCTGAATTGAACATCCATGCACTTGAATGATCCGCGAACATGCATGTATGGCCAGCCATAGGCCAGTTACACATTCCACACTTTCGAGGGATATTTGTAGAATATTTGAAAAGAGAAAGCAAACCAAAAATATTATATTAGAATATAATTCATAGAAATTTGGATTTGACAAATTTGATGAATATACAAGGGAGGTCTTATTTGCCAATATTTGGTTTTAATGTATGCCTTTCGATCGACTGTAAGTTCGCGGATCCTGTGATATGATCCATGAGGAAAATAACCAAGAAAAAGGGTACATTTTAGAATGAAAATTACGACGGGAATTCAAGGAAGTGAAACCACCAAGAGAGTTATGCTGAAAAATGGATTTGGGAGAAAAATTTTGGGGAAAAGAGGAAATACAAATCGGATAGGGAAATTTTCTTTTGAAGAAAGGGATGGTAAATCATGGGATTAAAGAAAGAAAAATAGAGGAAATTTATGAAACGAGAATAGAAGAAGGGAAGAATTTTCTTTGAAAATATGCACGAGTAGTGTTGAATCCAAAATAAATGCGGTGAGAATTGAGTATTGGATTTGTTATAAAAATTTATGTGTCGGCTATCCCAAACTTGGATAAGACTTGGTTCCTATACTAAAAACTTGCTTCTTCTTGGCGATAGTTAGCACATATAAAGATCAGCAACATTCCCATTTTATTGAAATTTGATCTCCCTACCGGCATGCTAGTTTTCAAGTTGATCCTTTTGTGATTATGTTTGAAAATGCTTCTTTTCATGACCACAAAAATATTTTTCTTCTTTTTTATTTTTTATTTTGTTTTTTAGTTTTTGTCATATTTTTATTGTTTTTTTCTTTTTAATTTAGGAAAAGAAAGATAAGTTTGCAATAGGTTGGCATAGCCACCGACCATCTCTTCATCGGATTGTTGTTGTACTTGCTGCATAAAATATTCCTTTGTGAGGTTGAAAATATACCTTAACTCTATGCCCATTCACAAGGAATCTGAATCTCGCCCAACAATATTTTTGATTTCTACCACTCATTTCAAAAAAATTTAACCACTTCATAAAGTCACATCCGATTGTGTGTGGAATTTCCCTTTGAAAATGTTTAAATATGGAATCATAAAGAAGTACCCAATCACACAGGATGGAATTTCTTTTTCTTTATAGACTTGTCCTGCCACTTCTTGTGCTATTTGTTGAAGCAATATATTCTGCTAAAAGCAAATCCCTTCTAAATTCATCTAACTCATTCAATTGTAGTAGATGCTTGTAATATTCCTAATTAGGTTTTAGAATAGTTAGAATATTAAATTTTTTTTGTCAATAAGTTAGATGAATAAGAGGGTAGAGGAACCCATAAATCTCTTTAGTAGGAATAAAATGACTTCTAATGTGAATGTGGATCAATGCATATAGTTGAATAAATCACTCCTTGGTGTGAATGGGGGTCGATGCATGTGGATAGGGGTCAGTTGACCAAATCCAACAATGGGTCATGGAGGTATTGGAGATAGTGGAGGACAACACGGTCGTAATGGGAGAAAGTCTCCATGAGAGTAGCATCATTATTGAGTAGGACGAGGGGAGGAGGCTCACAAAGAATATAAGGAAGGGGATGGAAGCCATAGAAATTATTTTGAATATTTTTTATGTATTGTATTTTATGACTTTGTGCACACTTCGAGTTTTTTAGCAAAGTCTAATGTGTTGTTTAGCACAAGGGTGTTTAGGGGCAATCCCTCATCCTTGGGGGACTTTAGAGTGCCCACTCAGAGAGGTTCTTTGGCTACATTCCATCTCAGACATCAGGGCCAATATTCGGACACCTTCGGTAAGCGTAGTCTCCTTTAGGAATTATCCAATCCACGAGGTAGTTTTAGTGGAGTGTTGATAACCTATGTTTTGAGCTCATTTTCCGGTGAGGGGAGCGGCCCTTCGGTGGGGAGGAGTATCAACTATTTTCTTATCGGATCATCCACCTCCTAGTAGTTACCTAGATGCAAAGTGTAATTAATCCCTAGGGCTGAATTTTTCATCAACGGTATTTCCGAAGGAAACACTTTACGGGTTATCTTGGAATTGTGCTAGAAGGACCAAATATACAATCTGAGCATTTTGTAAACCTCTGTCGATCTGCATTCTGAACCGACAACAAATGCTAACCAGGATCTCTGAATCTACATATTAGCCTCCCAAAAGTTTATGTTTGTGAGAAATTTCTTATATCTTGATATATACATTCATTTCGGACTTGTTTTGCCTAGATTGAGTGTCTCTTCCTCAAGTTCTTGTACTTATTTTTTTCTATTTCTTATAATAAAATGGCTCGGTGATACGCTCATGCATTTGATGTGTTGATGTTTACTTCATTTTCTAGTTTTGTGTTCGGTATTCTGTTTTCCTATTTCGTAATATTGCGGTGGCATCAAAGCATAATCCTCGCTCGACTGTGGGGCACTACATCTATGACATATGGAGAAATGGATGAAAATGATTTTCCAAAGCTTCTCTCCAAACTATGCGAGATATTGCCAAATAAATAAAGGAGAATGAGGGTGGAAAGACAAGAGGAAACCTCAAGAGGGTTTCAACATGGAGAAATTTCTGGCACTTCACATCATTGGTGTGAGCAACCAACATTACAGCAAGTTTCACAATGCTCCACCATGTCTACATTCCTAACAGTGGGAAATGGGGCTGGAGGACCCCAATAGGAGGAGACTCTTGGTGATTACTTCCTAGAATATGAATCTCAATCTCAAAGGTTCAAAGAGAATTTGAACTTCCAAGAGTTATTTCAGATTAAGTATAATAGAAGACATTGTAATAACAATAGAGGTGGGGGGCACATGCAGAAAAATGATCTACAATGTACTATGGGTAGGTTCTTTTTGCCTACTTTTGATGGGTCACGTAAGTGCACAACCAAGGCTTGGGTAGAGAAATTATACATCTATTTCTAGTTGAACCAAGTTTCACAGATTGAAGCTATTAATATAGTAGCGTTGCACCTTGAAGGTGAAGCACATGAATGGTGGTTTCACGGTTTATCTACATTCGGGCATGCAGGTGTGATTGCATATGAATAATTCACCGAGAGGTTGGTAGACAAATTTGACTGAAGAGATACAAAAGAAAACTTTGTTGTGTTAGCTAAGCTCAAGTAGTCAGGAAATATAAAGACTTATATATCTAAATTTCTGAAACTTTTAGTCTTGGTGCCAGATATGTCTACAGCTAGAAGAGTATATATGTTTATTGATGGGCTAGTATAACATTTGCATGGGTTGGTGAAATCCACTAGAACAACTACACTCCAAGATGCCATTGAGAGGGATAGAGACTTACAAATGATTTTCCAAGGGCAAGAGCTCCATTCCAGCAAAAGCCCTCCTTTCAGTCAAAGGGGAAAGATATGAAGGTTCCTCCCTCAAAGGAGAACCAAGATAAAGGATATCTTAGTGATGATATCCAGAGGGATTTGAGGAGGAGGAAGCTTTTCTTCACTTGCCAAGAACCATGGGCACTAGGGCATCGGTGTACTGTCGGAAAGGCTCATTATATTGAGGTATTCTCTAATGGTGAATAGGAGGAAGAAGAACATTTATAAGGAGATACCAACGATGTAGCACCAGGAGGGGATCCACTACCACCAAGAGGTGGAAATGGAGCATTTTCTCCAACTAGAGGAGCCCTTGCAACTTTGCGGGGAGTTCCCAAGTATCTAACATTGAGATTCTAAGGCACTGTTCAGGGGCAGTGGGTGTCGGTATTGATAGACAGTTGTGCTACACATAATTTTATTGATACCAAATTGGTGCAGAGGAGAGGCATTCCCATAAATGATTTTGAGGGATTCTTAGTTTTGGTTCCAGGGGCTAGAACCATGCAGTGTGTGAAGTATGTTCTGGCATTCACTATCACTTTGGGGACTTACACATTGACAGATCAGTTATTTTTGGTTGATATTCACGAAACCAATGTGATATTGGGTGTACAATGGTTTATCGCACTAGGAAATGTCGCCACAGATTGGGAGACCTTGGAGATGGAATGGATAGATAAGAAGAGCGGTAAGCACCAAATGATCAGAGGCATGCACACCTATCTGCCTTAGGTAGTCTCAACACATAGGATGGAGGCTGATTTTTATAGAGGAGACATAGAATGGGCAGTAGAACTGTGTATGTCAGAGGCAGGAGGAAAGGGTGCACCAGTCCATCCGGATGTGTAGTCTATTCTAAACCGCTATTCTACAGTATTTGGGGACATACCATCGTGACAGCCACCAGACTGGGGTTTTGAACATACTATTGAGTTCAAGAAAGGGATCCAAGCAGTGATCACCACACCCTATAGGCACCCCAAAGCCTATAGGGATGAGATTGAAAGAGCTATTCATGAGCTCTTGCCTTTAGGACATATCCAACCCAACACCAATCCTTTTTCTTCTTCTGTGGTCTTGGTGAAGAATAAGGATGGTATATTGAGGATGTGCATTAACTATAGAGCCTTGAATAACAAGTAAATTACATTAGGATATTCCGACACATAGGAAATAGTTAAGAATAACTTAGTCTAGTGTAGAGTTAGGTAGCAAGCTTTTACCAGGTACATTTGTAACTTATAATCCGACGGTCACGATTTTTAGTGATCTGATGGTTATCTCTCACCTCGGTATTAACGGCACTTGATCCGTGGCTTAACACCCGATTGGTCCATGATCTCTATTTAAAGAGCATGGAGGGTCATTTGTCCAGTAACCGTTTATGAGAGAAACATATGTAACTTTTTTTTTATACTAATAAATTTCCTGAAGTGGCCGCGTTGGCTCAGGGCGTGGACTGTTTCCCTCTTTGAGGGTTTTAACCACGTGATTATACCGGTGTACTGATTTGTGATCTGTTTGTGAGCGGTGACCTTTGGTTCTTGATCTAAGGAACTTACCGTGTAAATTCCTACATGGTATCAGAGCTATTTTGATGGCTTCATCTGTTGTTGATCCAAATCCGAAGCCGGTTTGACTGCATGTGACTGCTGTTTTGTAGATCTACTATTTATGAACATTTTCAGGCCTACAGAACTACTTTTTTATGTCTGTAGCGTCTGTTACTGTGAGGAATGCCTTTTGTTTCATGCGAAAATATTTCTGGTTGCCCAAGTTATGTCAGTTTAGATTTGGAGGTATAAAGTATCTGTTTTGCAGTTATATTTGTTAATAGTTCTGCTTATTTTGGTTCCCTCTGTTTATTTTGGTTTTTAGGTTTTATTTATTTACCGCATCTATACCCTATTCTTTTTGTGTGTTTCTTGTGCACTCATACATTCGTGCAAATCGAAGCAAGAAAAGGATTTTTTTTGCTACGTATGCTCTTTCCCGCCTATTTTCGTGCGATCTCGTGAAATCGTAAATAGTGGAAAGGTGATAGTCGTTGGTAGTGTTAACCTAAAATATAACATTATACCTTACAGTTTTTTAGTTTTTTTTGGCTCGTTTTTTTGTGTTTTTTTGTGCAGGAAAAGGCACGCACACCAAAGAGTAAAAACAAACAAAAAACAAAAAACCCTCCCTTCCTCCTTTCAAACAATAACGTGATCCTTTTACTATCTCACATGGTGAGGAGTTAGTTTATGAGAATAGAGGTCTTGGGTTCAAATCTCTTTCTCAAGCTTATTTTTGTAAAAAAAAAATGTTGAAAGGGGCGAATTTTTTTTTAAAAGCCGCACTTCATCCCATTCTCATAACTATTTGGCATTTTCAACTCGTTTTTTCAAAAAGGCATAACATCTTCATCCAGAAACCGTTTTTCGAGCCATTTTTTTTTAAATGGCCTAATTTTTCAAAATCTTTCCATTTGAGTAGTTATTTTCAAATTTTCTCAGCTTCAAGTTAAAAAAAAAAAAAAAAAAGGGAAAGTGCATGCCCATTTTATTCTTAACAAGACCAATTATTTCCAATGGCCACTCACATGGTAGATATACTTAGAAGTAAAGAGCTTACATAATAGCCATAAGATAAGAAAACAAAACCTTCCAATGATGATAAAACTGCCAAATGGGAAAAAACAAGATCAAGCACAAGGGTTGATAGGAATTTCCATTGCTCAAGATCTTCAATTTTATATCCTTGACATTGACACCCCTGATGAAGCCCTCGAAAACCTAAAAACTGTTTTTGACATTAAAAATCAAGTTAGGGCCCACCAGCTTGAAAATGGGTTGCTTACTTTGGACCCCAATAATTTCTCCTCCATTGAAGATTTTTTGTCCAAATTTAAAACCCTCAAAATCCTTTTAGAAGGTTGTAAGATAAAAAAGGACGATGGTAGCCTCATCTATTGCGTTCTTGCTAAGCTTGGCCTTGCATACTCTGTTTTTGTTTCCGCCTTACATTCCACCAGAGAAGCCATCATTTCTTCAGGAACCACCTACAAGAATCCCTCTTTTGATACATTTTGTGATTCTTTGATAAGAGAATAAGAAAAACTTTTACACCTTAGTCTTATCACTACTGGAAACACTTCTAAGAAAGCCTTAGCAGCCCAATAACAACCATATCAAAAGAATCCCAAGAAGTAGTATCCTAAAAAATATGGTCCTAAACCAAATAAGGGCCCTAAGCAATTTCAGCCGCAAACTGAAAAATCAAATCACCAAAATAATAAGGAAAATCAAAACAAAGAGAAGAAGACAAATAGACATTGAAACTTTTCCAATCAGGATGGCCATATAGAATCCAAGTGTTTTAAGAAGATGGAAGCCTTAGAAGCAACAATGAAGAAGCACAACATCAATTTGGAGCACTCTTCACCTTCATCTTCAGGCATGGCACTTTCTGTTTGTGGTTTTCAAGCATCAAGATCTGGTTATGCATTAAATGTATCTTCTTCTTCTTCTTCTCATGAGTGGCTCATTGATTCTGGAGCTTACCACATGGCTAAAAATAAATCCATGTTTTTCTTTAAACATTGTAACGCCAAACATATTTATGTTGGTGATGATAGATCTCTTAGTGTTGTAGGATCTGGAACCATTCATCTCAATAATGGTCAGTTTAATGATGTACTATGTGTTCCTACCTTTTCGTGCAACCTTCTCTCTATTTATCAGATAACTCATTTAGGCGAAGGGAAAATAGTAGAATTCTGACCTCATGATGTTGTAATCAAGGACCTCAAATATCCAAAACATATTTTAGCTACTGGTAGTACTTATGATACCACAAGGTTGTATAATTTTGACAACATTGGTTCATCCTCTCTTCCCTCCATTTTTGTTTCTCATAATGATGATGTGAGAAAACTTTGGCATGAGTGATTTGGTCACTTAAACAATCTCTCTCTTCAAACTCTATGTAAGGAAAATATGGTGATGGGTCTTCATATGGTATCTTGCCGAGATGGTATTTTCTCTAGATGTGTACTCAGAAAACATCATTAGGATAGTTTTGACAAATGTGCCTCTTGGCACGCTTCAGCCCCTTTGCAGCTTGTGCATAGTGATTTATGTGGTCCACTTCTTGTTGTTTATTTCTCTGGTTGCAAGTAATTCTTAACCTTCATTGATGATTTTTCCATATGCACTTGGGTATATCTCTTAAAACTCAAGAGTGAATTTTTTAACATGTTCTTTTCCTTTAAGGCATTTTTTGAGAAATAATTTGGACATAAAATTCTTAAGTTAAGATCAGACAATGGAGGAGAATATGTTAACAATAAATTTCTCAACTTCTTCACATGAGGCACAAGATCATCTAGGGGTTTGCAACATAGACTTGTTCCATGGGTCGACAATAATGAAGGTAGCTAATGGAATAATTTTAATGGAATAATAATTACCTAAAAGAAATGGGTTAACGTAGCTTCAATTTGTGTCTCTGATCCTAATTTTGGGCAGAAGCCATTAACTGTGCAAATTACATAGTAAATCGCACTCCTACTAAGGTTTTAAAGAATATAACTCCAGAAGAAGCTTGGAGCTCAATCAAACCAGATGTAAGTCACTTTCGTGTTTTTGGAAGTAATGCTTGGGCCCATATTCTAGAAGAAAAACATAAAGCCTTAGAACCTAAGAGTGAAAAATGCATTTTTGTTGGATATTCTGAAGATGTCAAAGGATATAGAATTCTTCAACCAAAATCCAAAAATATTATCATTAGAAGAGATGTAAAATTTGTTGAAAATATATCGACCTGCAAGCCTAGTTCGGAAAGTGTGCCACCTTTGGCCTACGAGCTTGATTCGGTATATGTCCCACCTCTCTCTCTCTCTCTTCTATTTTTAATAGCATTCCTTCTAGTTCAGATGATGACAGTGAGGATGAAAGTCCTCCTCCACCTCTTGAAATTGTTCCTTATACTCCACCGCTTCCAAGATGGGTCCCCTCTACTCGGGATGCACCAGGTTCTCTTGCAGGTGACCCTGCCAATCGACGATGTACACGTTCTCAGTTTGGAAGAGCCTCTTCCTTATTGGCTCAAGTTATAGAAAAAATTGATCATAAATCTTTGAAGAAGCCTCTGGTCATCCATATTGGGATGTGTTGGGGTCCTGTGATTTGGCTGATTGGAAAACCAAATGACAAGGCAACATATAAACCAAGCTTTAGAGCTCTAGGATCTTGCCCTCCTAGTCTCAGAGAGGGATCTGTCAATGTGTGAAAAGATATGTCTTGTTTTCTTTTAAGGGTTGATTTTAGGCTAGTTATTAAGTGCAAGTTTGTTTGTTTTGGTTTGGTTGTTTGAACATGAATGCTCTAGGAAGCATAGATAGAAAGGGGAAATATCATAGCCATTGGGCAATGGAGTCAAGAAGAAGTTATGACAAGCTCAATCAATGGATATGTGATATCAAAGCGCGAATCTAACTTGGCTAGTGGATCTTGGGTTTGGTGGATAAAATGAAATGGACATTAAGGATTTAGAAGGAGAAGTAGAACTAAGGTCAATTAATAATCCTTAATTATATGTACCTCTCAAAAAAGGGACTTAAAACATTATCTGAACATGAAGAGACATTCCATAGACAGGGCTAACCATAAATTCTAGAAACCACACTTCAACAGATAACAATTTCAAGACAAACTTTTCAAATAAAATCTAGGAGTCGAGGAATGCTCTATTTCATCCAAATATTTCACCTTCAAGGAATTTAGAAAACATAATAGATTCACAAATAACTATAATCATAGAAGAGGGAACTCCTAGACATCCAAGATTACAATTATAAAGACCTTCAAAACAATTATCTTAGCAAGAACAAAGGGTATGATTAAAACATACTTCTTTGGGAGACTGTAAACAATGGTACTTTAAAGGGAGACTTTAGAAACAGTTTTCAAGTGGTAGCAAGTAAGCAAGGAAAACCGTAAATCATTCTTGGGACCAACTGTTTGAACTATTTCTGAAATAAATAAGCTTAAGGGTTTAAAAGCAGTCAAACTACTCAATAAAACTTTCAGCAGATGAAAACATAAAGGCAATGAAGAGTAAATAGGCCTAAGGTGCTTCTAGGAGACATTTCTTAGACTAAGATTTTTACTCTATTGCAAGTATAGAACGATGGAACAAAATGGAAAACATGAAATAAAATAAAAAGATCATAATACATCACCAACAACCATGTTCGGGGATCCAATGATAGAGCCTTCTCATTAGCAAAACATGTCAAAGCATCATCAATCTTCCAAAACTTCAATTTATTCTTAATCTTTAGCCAGACTATGTACAACTGCAAAGAGTTCAAATGCCAAAAACCAAACCCTAACAAAGAGCTCCTCATAGTTAATTTATAGAAGAATGAGGAGGTGGAACTCTTTTTTAGGTTTTAAAATGTTATTATATACAGAGTAAATGCATTCCTAGCCTTGAAAACCACGTAGGGCCTAAGGCAGGAATGAGTTGCACTACTTCTCTGTTTTAATAAATCTGCCTTAACTTCTAAGAGAAAACAGGTCAAAAGTTTGACTTTAAGGCCTATTTATGTCTTTTACAATAACTGCCTGACAGATTAAAATATCTTCTATCTGTGTAATAACTACCCATTTTCCCTTTGGGATAGAAAGTAGGCCATAAGTGTCAGTTAGATATTTTGGATGAATAACTGCTTCCCTGACGTGCACGAGGCCTTTTGCTTGTTGATCTGTCCTTGCTGACTGATTTTAACTTTGATCACTTGTCCTTACGCTGCTTTATCCATTTAACTGTGTTTAAGGCATGATCTCACTTTTTTGCCTTCATAATCCTTCATGCTCTATTTATCTTTAAAATTGGAGATTTAAGCTTTTTGACCTTCAAAATTTTTCTTTAATCTCTGGTCTCTTCTGATATCTTCACTTCTTTGTTCGATTTGATGTATAGGTGGCTTGCACTGGAGGGTTTTTCTTGTGTAAACAAAATTCATAACATTATTGATTAAACTTGATAATATGGTCCTTCATGTCCCTTTATGTATTGAATTCGGCCACAGAGGATCGTCATCCTCGGCCTTGTCCCTTGACTAGACTATGGTACAACTTTTAAAGCTTATCCGCCAATAAACCTGCAACAAACATTAAGAAATTAAATAAACATGTGTTATGTGGATTCAACTTCTCCAAAGGCGATGACAGAGGGCGAAAGAGCAGTGCGGAGGCAGTGGATGCAGCGGAAAAGGGTCTCATGGTGCAAAACCACAAAAACCAGGGTTCAAACTGAGTTTGGCGCAAAGAACTGGAAAAGCGGTTTTGAAGAAAATTAGAGGTGGTTTTCATGTGGCCAGAAGGTGGTAAGATGTACTGGACTGATCGAACGTGATACGAGTTATAGGATGACACGTGTCCAACAAAAACCACCATTTTTGCATTGAAAACGTGCGATCAATTCTTTTGGTGAAATGAACGCAAAATCAGTTTTAGACCATCCGATCTGGGGGGAGCCAGATCTACGACTATAAGCAAACGCAACAAATGGAAAATATGTGCAGTGATGGGGTGGTGGGACCTGACGATTGCATCAGTTATCTTGTAGCGAAGCAAAAATTTCAATGCGCGGGGTGAAATTTTCTTGGGTGGAGTGAAAATGATAGGATCAACAGGAGTCGTTGGATTGGAAAAACGGACGACTGAGATTAACCATGGGGGGGGACTGGGGGTACGGAAGGATCTCGCCGGTGGGTGCCTCCCCAGTGAATGGGAGAATGTGGGCCGTTGGATCGAGAAATGATCAACGGTGGAGATGGACTACGGGGGGACTGTGGAGTATGGACCACCCTCGAAGGGTGCCCCCGACGTGAACCTGCACCATTCGATCTGGGAGAGATCGATGGTGGATATTATATCGCAGACACAAAAAAAATAATGAATGGGGCACAGGAGAAGTGAAGTGCGATGTGCCGACGACCGTCCAATCTGGAAGCAGATCAACGGTTGAGATTTCATCGGTGGAATGTCTATAGGGGATGCGACATCGGCGGAGAGTGGAAGGCAAAAGCCTGATGCGATATGTGATGGCCGATGTGATGGAGAGCGGAGTGCGATGGCGTGACTCGGTGAAGACCATCGGATTAAGATCAACGGTGGAGATTTTAAATCAGGAAATTGCATCGGAGGGGGGAAAAAGAAGTTTTGGAAGTGGAAACGGTGAAACGCCGAAGTGTGATGGCCGATGGGCTTAGCGCTTAGTCGCAAAAAATGAAGTTTTATGGCAGAAGAAGGGATCAGGGCCTAAGCCGAAAAGTGGGTTTTTGATCCTTTTTGAGGTTCCGATAGGTAAAAAAAGGCCAAATTAAACCAAATAAAAAGGAATAAATGGTCTAAAAGGGGATTTGAAGGAAATAAAGGATAAATGAGGGGAAAAATAATGGAATGAAGGGAATTGTGAAGATAAAACGGATGAATGAAATGATGGATATTAGGCTTTGAAAAATAGTTTTCTCTTTGGAAACAACAGGGTTATTTTGAAGCTTTGAGTGAAGTTTTATGAGAAACTAATAGAGTTAGGATAATGAAGGCTGTGAGATTTCTAGAACTCACAATGTTTCTGCAAATATTGTTTCTAGAAATCTGGGATTGTCAACTTAGTCATCTTTGGATAAAATCATAATTATGGATGAATAACAGTGGCTCCACTTGGGGAGGACAGCTTACTCTTCAGGTGTCCAGAACCTCAGTTTATCAATCTCTGGCTTTTAGCAGACCAGTGCCTTATCCATTGGGTAGAATTTATTTATCTTGTTGCTAATTTTCTTTGTATTTTGAAAATTCTTTAATGACTTGCAGCATGAAAACACTTTAAGACATCACTTCTACCTACCCACACTACTTGTCCTAGCATTTTTTCTTCTCTTGAGTGCACTTGTACTGGCATCTCTTTTACATATTATTTTTGAAAAATAGAAAAATAAAAATATCTAATGCTACCCTTATTTCTTCCAAGAGTCTAGATTAAACAGTTGGACTCTAAAGCTTCTCTACCTAATCTACTATCTGTCAAGATTAAGCTATTTGACAAATCTGCATTCTATATATTCTAAAATAGAAATTTAAACACAAACAAACCAGGATTAAACAGACTGATTTTCTGTAGTGTCTATGGCATAAGAAACCAGCTGCACATAGACTTTTATTTTTCAGAAAATTAAAACAAAACCGTGAAGGCTTAAGATCTGAAAATAGTAAGCATCCTTCCCTTCTTTTTCAGCTCCGATTTTGATCCTTTTGAGCTGTCCTCTTCTTCTATACCTAGTTCAAGTTTTCAGCATGTTAGAACCAATCTTCTTTGTATCTTTGGCTTAGGTTTTTATCATGGTAGAGCCATCCTTTTTGTGCTTTCTTGGTTCAGGTTTTGAGCATGTTTGAACAATTCTTTCCTCTATCCTAATCTATTCTACTGATAAGCCAGGTTTAAATAGTTTGGAAAATCTTCTTCACTATCCTATCAACAGTAAATCGAAACATATCTAGTCATGATTAGGCTGCATGACTAAATAGTAGTGTTCTTTTTGGTAGTGGCATTTAGGCTTGCACACTTTCAGATTTTTATTTTCTTTTTGGTATGGGGCTGTACCTTTCTTCCTTTATATCTTCCCTCTTTTCCCTTTTTCTATTTTTTTTGTATTTTTTCAATTTTTATTTTTTAAAGAAAAAAACCAAAACTAACTAAATGATCACAAGATGAGCCTTATTGACATTCCTACCTAACCTAATATAACCTAGAAAATTTATATATTTAGCTGATGAAATCCCTTTTCCAATATAGCCAATCAAGTAAATGGTTCCATGATTGGTCTTTTCTCATCTCCTTGAGCATGTTGGACAAACAGGGCCACTCCCATCTCCCTTGTTTTTTAGCAACAGTGCTAAAAAATCTTCCTGCTTTTGGTAATAAACTGCTTCTAACAACCTTTATCCCTTCTTCAAATATATTTAAGAAATGAATATAGAGATCTTGAAATAATACCTGGTTGGGAGTATTTTTCAGGTAAGTTTTAACCAGGCTTACTTTTTCCTCCACTGGATCAAGCTTAAGATTCCTTTGAGAAAGAACTTCTTCCTCATCTTCATTATCATCTAAACTGGAGGACTCATCATATATTGCAGTGTTGTCCTCTTGTAGTCCTGGTATGCTCTGATTCAATGGACTATACTCTGTGAAGAGATCATCATATTCTTGAGCAGGGGTATCTTTTATTACCTCAACCCTTTCGGGAGAAGGTTCCTTATCTTCATCCTTCTCAAGAAATTTCTCTTTCTTCTCAACCTCATTATCACAACTAATAGATTGCTGACTCCCGATTATGTGAAAGATATTTCTAATGGATTGGATTGGTTTATTGCTACTTTCAAGCTGATGATAATAAAATTCATGGCACCAATCAACTGTTGGTTGTCCTGCATGATTAGTTTCAGTTTGGAGCTCATCATCATCATCAAATTGATTAAAAATTGGAGAATCATTAGTATAAACAATTTCACCAATTAAGCATATTGGGTTATCAATTTTTTTTTCTTTAAGCTGATCTACAAGTTTATTTTCTAGTCCATGACAACAAGGTCTAGTGGGTAGATGAGAAGAAGTGTTTTGTTCCAATGAAGGTTTGGAGGCTAGCTATTTATTTAATATTTGATCAATTTCTTCTTCTGTCAAAAGAGGAGGAATTTTATTTTTCTTTGGATAGAAGTACAATAGTCCTCTTTCTCTTGTGTTGACTGATTTTGAGGTTGGATGTCTTCTTGACCCTCTCCTAGGGGATCTTTCCTTGTGCTTTCCAGGAAATTTGAGGATTTTCTACTATTTCCTGATCTTCTTCTGTTTCAAATAACTCCTCATGATTATTATAATACTCAATTTGAATACAAGGTTCATGAGTTGTTTCTTCTACATTATCAGGATGCCATTCTCCTCTTAAAATATAAACTGAGTTATAACATAGAGGGAGAGTCCCTATATGTGTTGATTTTTGTTCTATTTCAGGTTCTGTGTTTCCTAGGAGGCTTATTTTTTCCTCAAAGCACTGCTCACTTTTTGCATTTGCATTTTGATCGTAAAGTTCCCTTAACAGCATAATACAAGATAAAGGTATGCTGTCAGGACTTTCTTGACAACCTTCTTCATTTTTTTCTCTGTAATCATGCTCATCATACATATTTTGTTTGTTGTATATGTCTTGTAGTGGTTGAGTTTGTGTTTAATTAGGAAAAAGCATAGGTTGTTCTGGATAATCAACATCTGTATCAGCCTCATGCCTTTCCAGTTTCTTTTCAAGTATGTACACTATTTTTTCCATTAGGTTTGATAATATGTTTAGTTTAGCTTCTCTGTCTATACTAAAATCCATGTTTGTAAAAAAGAGGTCACTGTATCTTTTCAACCAGTTTAGAGTCTTCTTCCAGTGGAGTCATTAGGTCTTTTGGAGGTTTTGGAGTCACCAGGTGGAAGATTTAAACTTTTCTATCCACCAAAAACATGATTGGGTTTTCTCAATGCATTCCCAGGGGTATTTACAAGGACTTAGTGAAGTAATAGGCCTACTGGAGGCCAGTGGAGTCGCCAGGTGGAAATTTTTAGCTCTTTTGGAGGTAAAATATTCTATGGTCCACCACCAATGTTTATTATGAAACCAATCTGAAATGATTTTGGGATTTTTTGCGTTTCTATGGTTGTCGAAGGACTAATGAGTCGATAAGAGCTTGCTAGGAAACTACGAACTCAGAGGTCCCACCATGATCTCCAAAATGTTGGGGTCCTGTGATTTGGCTGATTGGAAAACCAAATGACAAGGCAACATATAAACCAAGCTTTAGAGCTCTAGGATCTAGTCCTCCTAGTCTCAGAGAGGGATCTCTCAATGTGTGCAAAGGTATGTCTTGTTTGCTTTTAAGGGTTGATTTTAGGCTAGTTAATAAGTGCAAGTTTGTTTGTTTGGGTTTGGTTGTTTGAACATGAATGATCTAGGAAGCATAGATAGAAAGGGGAAATATCAGAGCCATTGGGAAATGGAGTCAAGAAGAAGTTATGACAAGCTCAATCAATGGATATGGGATATCAAAGGGAAAATCTAACTTGGCTAGTGGATCTTGGGTTTGGTGGATAAAATGAAATGGACATTAAGGATTTAGAAGGAGAAGTAGAACTAAGGTCAATTACGAATCCTTAATTATATGTACCTCTCAACAAAGGGACTTAAAACATTATCTAAACATGAAGAGGCATTCCATGGATAGGTCTAACCATAAATTCTAGAAACCAGACTTCAACAAATAACAATTTCAATACAAAATTTTCAAATAAAATCTAGGAGTCGAAGAACAATCTATTTCATCCAAAGATTTCACCTTCAAGGAATTTAGAAAACATAAAAGATTCACAAATAACTATAATCATAGAAGAGGGAACTCCTAGACATCAAATATTACAATTATAAAGACCTTCAAAACAATTATCTCAGCAAGAACAAATGGTATGATTAAAACATACCTCTTTGGCAGACTGTAAACAATGGTACTTTAAAGGGAGACTTCAGAAAAAACTTTCAAGTGGCAAAAAGTAAGCAGGGAAAACCATAAATCATTCTTGGAACCAATTGTTTGAACTATTTCTGAAATAAACAAGCTTAAGGGTTCAAAAGCATTCAAACTACTCAATAAAACTTTCACCAGATGAAAACATAAAGGCAGTGAAGAGTAAACAGGCCTAAGGTGCTTCTACGAGACATTTCTTAGCCTAATCTTTTTACTCTACTGCAAGTATAGAACGATGGAAAAAAATGGAAAATAGGAAATAACATAAATAGATCAGAATACATCACCAACAGCCATGTTCAGGGATCCAATGATAGAGCCTTCTCATTCACAAAACATGTCAAAACATCATCAGTCTTCCAAAACTTCAATTTCTTCATAATATTTAGCCAGACTATGTACAACTGCAAAGAGTTCGAATGCCAGCAACCAACCCCTAAAAAAGAGCTCCTCATAGAGTATTTATAGAAGAATGAGGAGGTGGAACTCTTTTTGGGTTTCAAAATGTTATTAATTACAAAGTAAATGCATTCCTAGCCTTGAAAACCACGCAGGGCCTAAGGCAGGAATGAGTTGCACTACTTCTCTGTTTTAATAACTCTGCCTTAACTTCTAAGAGAAAACAGGTGAAAAGTTTGACTTTAAGGCCTATTTCTGTCTTTTACAATAACTTCCTGACAGCTTAAAATATCTTCTATCTGTGTAATAACGGCCCATTTTCCCTTTGGGACAGAAAGTAGGTCATAAGTGTCATTTAGATATTTTGGATGAATAACTGCTTCTCTGACATGCATGAGGCCTTCTGCTTTGTTGATCTGTCCTTGCCGACTGATTTTAACTTTGATCACTTGTCCCTACGCTGCTTTATCCATTTAAATGTGTTTAAGGCTTGATCTCACTTTTTTCTTTCATAATCCTTCATGCTGTCTTTATCTTTAAAACTGTAGATTTAAGCTTTTTGATCTTCAAACTTTTTCTTTAATCTCTGGTCTCTTCTGATATCTTCACTGCTTTGTTCAATTTGATGTACAGGTGGCTTATACTAGAGGGTTTTGCTTGTGTAATCAACATTCATGACATTATTGATTAAACTTGATAATCCGACCCTTCATGTCCCTTTCTGTATTAAATTCGGCCACAGAGGATCGTCATCGTCGGCCTTGTCCCTTGATTGGACTATGGGACAACTTTTAAAGCTTATCTGCCATTAAACCTACAACAAACATTAAATAATTAAATAAACCTGCGTTATGTGGATTCAACTGCTTTAGAGGCGACGACGTAGGGTGAAAGAGTAGTGCAGAGGCAGTGGATGCAGAGGAAAAGGGTCTCATGGCGCAAAACCACGAAACTAGGGTTCAAACAGAGTTTGGCGCAAAGAACTGGAAAAGAGGTTTTGTAGAAAAAGGGAGGTGGTTTTCACATGGCCAAAAGGTGGTAAGTGGTAATGGACTTAAAGAACGTGATATGAGTTATAGGACGACACGTGTCCAACAAAAACCACCATTTTCACGTTGAAAATGCACGATCAATTATTTTGGTGAAATGAACGCGAAATCAGTTTTAGACCATATGATATGGGGGGAGCCAGATCTACGGCTATAAGCGAGCACGAAAAATGGAAAATATGTGTGGTGATGAGGTGGTGGGACCTAACGATTGCGTCAGTTATCTTTTCGCGAAGCGAAAAGTTCAATGCGCGGGGTGAAATTTTCTTGGGTGGAGTGAAAATGGTAGGATCAATGGGAGTCGTTGGATTGGAAAAATGGGCTACTGAGATTAACTGTGGGGGGTACTAGGGGTATGGAAGGATCTTGCCAGCGGGTGCCTCTACAGTGAATGGGAGAATGTGGGCTATTGGATCGGGAAATGATCAACAATGGAGATGGACTGCGGGGAAACTGTGGAGTACGGACAACCCTGGAAGGGTGCCCCCACAGTGAACCTGCACCGTCTGATATGGGAGAGATCGACGGTGGAGATTATGTCACAGACACGCAAAAAAAAATGAATGGGGCGGAGGAGAAGAAAAGTGCGATGTGTCGATGACCTTCTGATCTGGAAGCAGATCAATAGTTAAGATTTCATCGGTGGAATGTGTATCGGGGGTGTGACATCGGTAGAGAGTGGAAGGCGAAATCCTGATACGATATGCAATGGCTGATGTGATGGACAGCGTGTTGGGAAAAATACTGAGAGGGGGGGGGGGGGTGAATCAGTATTTAGTGCTGACTGAAAACTTTTTACTTTTTCTTTCTCTAAAACCCATACGCTACTTTAATGAACCCAAGTCGCGTATACACACGGATATCCTTAATGAAACTTGTGTATTACCAGAGATCTCATTATGTAGATAATTCTTTACTTATATAATTGCATCATTCATTCATTAGATGTTCAGTAAGCAGTAAACATGTGTAGTAAGAACAAAATAAATCATCACACATAAGCAACACACACATGAACACCAGGATTTAAGGTGGAAACCCAATTTGGGAGAAAACTATCGCTGCCGTCGTCTCAGTCTTCAACATTTTATTATAAAGAAAACATCTTACAACCATGTACTGGCGTAGACTCATACCAACATGCAGGCACCCACCTGAAGAAGGCTACAACCTTCTCTCGTTTACCAGCCTCTCCTGGAAGGGAGCTACAACCCCCTGCTCTCGTTTACCAGCCTCTCCTGGAAGGGAGCTACTACCCCCTGCTCTCATTTACTAGCTACCACTGGAAGGGAGCTACAACCCCCTCACTGAAGGCTTCGATCCTTAGCACCATTGCGGACCACGTTTCATCAATTTTATACTGGATCCAACAACTTCCATACAACACATCTTGTAGGCCACTTTTCATCAGATTTTCAGACTGGACCCACTCCACACATTTAAGCTCAACATACATCAAACTGAAACTTATAACCCCATCAATTCATTCATTGAATCATCAACCAATCAACCAACAACTTGATCTTCAATTAACATAATCATCAGCATATTCAACATTCAGACAACCCAGATCTGTATGAATACATTATTGACAGATAACAGTAAACCAGCAGAACAGATCAGACATTTCATTCCACATACTTCAGCAAAACCCTAGATTTCATACGTGTTTTTACTTCACTGAACCTGCGTGTATACGCGCTTTCACAGAAACAAACCTGTGTATACATATACACATATATCAGAACTGATTTCACATACCATAAGCGCTTTTGCTGAAGTCAACCCGCGTATATATGTGCTTTCTCTACCACGAACCTGCGTATAGGTCTTCATACATTTCAGGACTGTGCAGCTCTTTAGATCAGATAAGAAATTCAGATCTCATCCTCTTTTTTAGCAAATATTCACTAGATCACAGATCGAAACATTCCATAAGCAGATCTAGAAAATACAAAGTCATTTCAGATCTAGAGATTCTTCTTCATCATTTTCTTCATCCATCATTGTATTCATAGGTGCATCATAGATTCAGATCTATCAATTAAGAAAAGAGTTCATCCATGCATATATTCCTTAGAGAGATTTATTCATTAACAAACCTTACTCATGCACACCTTGCACTATGATCCTCTTCTCCTTAAATAGATTTAGCCTTTGTCAATACCATGAGTCAAAACCACTCAACTACTAATGGTATTCCTGGACGGGATCAAATAGATATTCCAGCGCTCAATATAATGGGTCAATACCATGGTAACACCCCTTGGTATTCTAAATTTGGAGCGCAAAAGGGCATACGCTACTTGTCACGTACATTTCTGCATACATACGCAACTTATCCTTAACAAACCCACGTATGCCTTGTGACACATCATATTTATCATTTTTTTGGCACTTACTGAAATTCCTTTCTTCTGTTACTTCTGAGCTGATCTGTAGATACATCATCCTTCTTTATTTAACACAAGATACATCATCCTTAAAAATTTAACACATAGGTTGCTTATCATAGGCAACTCATCAAGTAGGTTTCCATCAAGTAGGTTTCCATCATTCATCAAGTAGGTTGCCATCCAAAGACAACTCATCAAGTCAGTTTCCATCAAGAACAACTTCATCTAGTAGGTTGCCATATCAAGGAAAACACATTGCATCATATTGCCAACAATCTCATTTCATCAAGTAGGTTGCCATCAAGGACAACACTCTGCATCATATTGCTAACAATCTCCCCCTTTGGACTTGATGGCAACCATGATGGTGTTTTATCATCACAACAGATAGTTACATTGATTATAACCAATATGAAAACACCATGATACTCTCCCCCTATTCAAACACCATGTTACTCTCCCCCTTTGACATCAAGGGCAAAGGGAGGATCAAAGCCAAAACAAGGTTTTGCTTCTCTTGTAGAAAGAAGAGCTCTGTAGATCTGATGTGCATTGAAGTTACCATGCTCCCCCTGAGTTTATGTTGAATCTTCAAACACATATTTTTTCAATGAAGTACATGACTCTATGATCTTTCCTATCATCAAAGACTCATACTTACATCATTGATCCAACCAAGTGGATTTACATATGTGACTCAAGTACCCAACCAAGTGGGTTTACACATTTTTGACTCAACTACCCAACCAAGTGGGTTTACGAATTTGATCAAGTCCTTACATGACTGAATATTACAATTTTACATCATAGGTCTCAACATGACCTTTTCATCAAAATACAAATATGACTTTTTATGACCAATATCAGAAAGACCTCAAGAGAGAGATCATATTTTAGAACCATCATAATGCCAACAATGCATTACTTTCCATATGACCAATGCTCCCCCTTAGCTTGTGCATTCTGAATAATTTCAACAGCAAATCATCAAGGCATCTTTATCAAAGATGAGAGAATGAAACAGAATTATGAGAACTGGAACACCATCAGAGTTACCAAACAGCACTGCAGTTGTGCTGAAGAATGCTGACCCAGAAAAATTTGTCAGCAACCACCCATACGCGGTTTTCTGTGTATAACCTCGCGTATATACGCAACTGTCTTTCAGGAAACCCGCGTATCTAATTTAATCTTCTGAATTTAAGCAGATCTGATCTTCTGAGAGGTAGAGACATCTCCCAGCTTCTGTTTGAGAAATTTGAATGCTTCCCTGGAATATATGAGAAAAGATAGATAGGATAATGTAATTTTTTATTTTTTTTTCACATGTCATCCAATAGTTGTAGCATGAGCACATCAGTAACCCTTCAGACTCTTTGCAGCATCAACTTATTCTTCCCAAGAGGAATTATCATATCATAACAACTTCTTCAATAGAAAATATGTGTCAAACAATCATCCATGTAATCTAATGTCACCAAGATCTTCAAGATTCATCATGATGTAATATGCGTAGGAAAAAGGTCTCAACCATAGCAACAAATTCTGCATGACCTATTCTTGTCTCTGAATCATAAGACTTCCAACTCATCCATGTGTGAGACAAAATATATTCTTCAGCAAAAAGAAAACAGGGCTCATTCATAATCTCATCATAAGAAACCATGTATCATGTCATCATTATTTGAGCAAGAACTAAGGAATAATTAGATACAATGCCAACAATGCAATCATTAGTTGTTAGACTAATGCTCCCCCTGAACCCGTGTTCCTGATCTTTAGCTATCCTACTTTTTTTCTTATCAGAAAAGCATACACGACTGTATCCAACAGAACTTGCATGTATATGTGGCTTTAGTTCACTAAACCGCGTATGAAAAGTGAAACACTGAAAATTTCCACAACTTCATCTCCCCCTGAATTTGTACCACCTGTACCTGTATTCTTCACATCAGATGCACTGTCAGAAATAAACATAACCAAAATTACCAAACCAACCATGGGAATCATCATATATTGCTCCCCTTGTGATGATACATTACTAATCCCTATAATGTATCTCGCATCATCCTGTATCCATTATGAGAAGTAGGCTTTAGAATCGAATGACTGCAGTAGGATTATTATCCCCTACGTTTTTGACCGGTCCTCCTTCCTTTTCTAGCTTTGCTTGAAATTTCTTATTGTGTGCTGGAAATTATCCAATTTCTCAGATCCATTCATCCTGCATTCTTTTTCTACATGTCCATACTTGTTACAGGCATAACATCTTGCATGACCAGAAAAGTAAGCATAAGGATCATAATGTGTTTTTATATTCTTTCTTCTATTGCAATCAGCTGCTTTATGACCATACTTGCTACATGAAAAACAAGATCCCTTGAAGAAACCAGAGTACCTTTCTGTGTAGAACTTGTTTTTATGTGACTGAAACATTCTGCTTCTGCAATTAGCTGCAATATGCCCATAATTATGACATTTAAAGCATTCAACATTATTGATCATAGGATGGAATGATTTATTTTGAGAGTTCATGATTGTCGGTTGATATTTTGTTTCTTTCAACACTTCAAATTTTGCATTAATATCCTTTGAATCTTTAGCACTTCCTTGTGAACTAGATTATCATTTAATAGTTTCATGAAAACCATGACCAAATTTAATAGAAGGAGACCTTTGACTTCTAAGAATATTTTCTAGAATCTTAGTACTTTCTTGAAACCTCAAGAGTTTATCTTTTTCTTCTAATTTACCTTTTAAAATGTTTACTTCAACCTCCAATATTTGGCATTGCTTCTTCATACTTTCTTCAATCCTTCTTCCTTATTCTACTTGATCATTCAATTTTAAAATCTCTTATTTCAACCCTTTTTCTTGTTCTTCAAATTTTTGTAGAAGTTCTTCATTCTTCTTATTTGATTTTTCCAGTTCTTCTTTCAGAGAGATGATTTCTGCTTCAAGTATTTCACTTCGATTGGTTACTTTATCTTGCAGTCTTTGATACATTTCTATCTGACCATTCATTCTAGAGATCATATCTTGGTAGATAGATTCCTTCTTTTTAAATTGATCTTCATTATTAATCTTTAGATTTGCTTCTAGACCCATACTGTTACTTTCACTATCTTCACCATTGCTTGCATAAGGAAGTGAATCACAAAGATTAGTACCTTTTTCATCTTCTTCATTTTCTACTGCACATTTTTTCTGAGATATCTCCTTTCTTTGAGTAGCCTTCTTCTTTTGCTTCCTTTGCATGAGCACTAGCAGATCTTGGTCAGAATATTCCTCATCCTCATTTGACATTTCATCATTATCTTCATTTGTATAATAGCTCTTTCCCTTTTCATATTGTTTCCCTTTATCATGATTTTCTTCATAAGGACATTTAGCAGCATAATGACCAACTCTTCCACAATTAAAGCACTCGAAGGGAAGCTTACCTCTGAATCTTCCAGTACCTGGTTGGAGTCTTCTCACGAAATTTGCTTCTTCTTCTTCTGATATGTAACTTGATTCCTTGACAAATTCCTTTTCTTTTCCTTTTGCACATGACTTAAAGGAAACTTCTCTGATTTGAGAGGGACCTTCTTTTCTCATTTCAAAATCAGTTAGAGTACCATGTAGTTGAAAAATAGTAAGAGTTTGCAGATCTTTCCTTTCTTCAATAGTAGATACTTTTGACTCAAATTTTGAAGTCAAAGATCTTAAGACTTTTTCAACCAGAGTAGTATCGGTTATGGTTTCACCCAAAATTCTCATACGATTTACAATATCATCTAGACGTAAAAATAAACTAGCAATACTCTCATCACTATGCATCCTTAAATTTTCATATTCAATTCTGAGAGTTTGGAGTTTGGCACTTTTTACCTTTGTATCTCCTTCATAGCTTAGAATGATTTTTTCCCATATTTCTTTCGTTGAATTTAGCTGCATCACTTTAGAAAATTCTAGTTCAGACATGCTTCCTAATAAAACATTGACTGCTTTGGCATTGATTTCATATTTCTTCCTTTGTACTGCATCATTAGGAATAATTGCCAGATACTGATAACCTTCTTCCACGATTGCCCATACTTCTGCACCAAGACTTTGCAAATATGATTTTGTTCGTATCTTCCAGAATAACAGATTACTTCCATTGAATAAAGGTAGCCTTAGAGAAAGTACTCCTTCATGACTTCCCATTGCGACGGATCTCCTTCAAGCGATCAAGCTTCTGCAGAAGGACCAGCTCTGAAACCAATTGTTGGGAAAAATGCTGAGAGGGGGGGGGGGGTGAATCAATATTTAGTGCTGACTGAAATTTTTTTACTTTTTCTTTCTCTAAAACCCATACGTTACTTTAATGAACCAAAGTCGCATATATCCTTAATGAAACTTGTGTATTACCAGAGATCTCATTATGTAGATAATTCTTTACTTAGATCATTGCATCATTCATTCATTAGATGTTCAGTAAGCAGTAAACATGTGTAGTAAGAACAAAATAAATCATCACACATAAGCAACACACACATGAACACCAGGATTTAAGGTGGAAACCCAATTCGGGAGAAAACCACCGCTGCCATCATCTCAGTCCATCATCTCAGCTCTTCAATATTTTATTATAAATAAAATGCCAGAGAACCAAAATCGGCGTTGCATTGGCCTGGAAGACGTTGTACCACCGTTGGGTATACAAGGCTACAACTCTTCTCGCTATCACCCTCTCATGGAAGGGAGCCACTACCCCCTGCTCTCGTTTACCAGCCTCTCCTAGAAGGGAGCCACTACCCCCTGCACTCGTTTACCAGCTACAACTGGAAGGGAGCTACAACCACCTCACTGAAGGCTTCGACCTTCAGCACCACCATGGACCATGTTTCATCAATTTTCAAACTGGATCCAACAACTTCCATACAGCACATCTTGTAGGCCACTTTTCATCAGATTTTCAGACTGGACCCACTTCACACATTTAAGCTCAAAATTCATCAAACTGAAACTTATAACCCCATTAATTCATTCATTGAATCATCAACCAATCAGCCAAAAACTTCATCTTCAATTAACATAATCATCAAGATATTCAACATCTCGTACAACCCGCATCCGTAAGAATACATTATTGATGGGGATAACAAGAAATCCGGCGAACAGACGATATTTCATTCCACATACTTCAAGAAAAAAACCCCAGATTTCATACGTGCTTGCGATTTTACTTCACCGAACCTATGTATACGCGATTTCGTTAAAAACAAACCCCGCGTATACATCCGTACATATTTCGTAATCGATTTCACATACCATAAGCGCTTACTTTGCCGAAGTCAACTAGCGTATATACGCGCTTCTCTACCACGAACCTACGTATAGGTCTTCGACATTTTTGTGAATGTGCAAATTTTTTAGATCGTATAAGCAATTCCGCATCTCATCCTCTTTAGCAAAGATTCACCGTGATCACAAACATCGAAACATTCGGCAAGGTATCTAGAAAATACAAATTCATTTCAGATCTAGAGATTCTTCTTCATCATTTTCTTCATCCATCATTGTATTCATAGGTGCATCATAGATTCAGATATACCAATTAAGAACAGAGTTCATCCATGCAGATATTCCTTAGAGATATTTATTCATTAACAACCCTTGCTCATGCACGCCCTTGCACAATGATCTTCTTCTCCTTATATAGATTTAGCCTTTATCAATACCATGAGTCAAAACCACACAACTTCCGATGGTATTCCTGGACGGGATCAAAAAGATAATCCAGCGCTTCAATACAAAGGGTCAATACCATGGTAACACCCCTTGGTATTCTAAATTTGGAGTACAAAAGGGAGTACGCTACTTGTCATGTACATTTCCATGTACATACGCGACTTATCCTTAACAAACCCACGTATGCCTTGTGACACATCATATTTATCATTTTTCTGGCACTTACTGAAATTCCTTTCTTCTGTTACATCATCCTTCTTTATTTAACTCATAGGTTGCTTATCATAGGCAACTCATCAAGTAGGTTTTCATCAAGAACAACTTCATCAAAAAATAGGTTGCCATATCGACAAATACATTGCATAATATTGCCAACAATCTTACTTCATCAAGTAGGTTGCCATCAAGGACAACACATTGCATCATATTGTCAACAATCTTATTTCATCAAGTAGGTTGCTATCAAGGTCAACACATTGCATCATATTGTCAATAATATTATTTCATCAAGTAGGTTGCTACCAAGGACAAATACATGCCAACAAATCATATGATTCCTCTGAGAATTTATTAAGATTGATCAGGATTCAATGAATAGAAGCAAAATTAAATAACCCTCAAATTTTAGACGAAATCATAAATACTTTCTTGAACGTGTTGTGGATTTAAAAAGATCTAGTTGCTTGCTTATCTTATGTCTTCATAATCAATTCAATGAAGGCCTGCAAACAAAAAAAAATAGTTACAAGAAACAACATTTGAAAAGTAAAATAAACAATAAATGGTGGTGAACATGTAAACACATACCTGGAATAATTTTGATTGTAAGTTTACCTCATGAATCTTCAAGTTCTCCCAAATTTTCTCAGAATTTTCATAAGTTAAACAACACCTTATTATTTTAATCTAAAATTATAAGTAATGGATTTTTTCAAATTGCATCCACCTCAAATTTATATCGGAGGAAAACAATGGTGAAAACGAGCTCTTTTTCTTAAATATTTAAGAGTCAAAACTTGCCAAATTGTAGCGAATCCTTGGAATTTATTTATGTATGATCAATGTGATGAATTATGAAAAAGAAGACAATTGAAGGCTTGATAAATATGTATGATATGATAATTCAAGAGATTCTAAAATTCTCTAAGCCACTTTCCTACTATTGAAATGAGATGCCCAAAAGAAATTGGCTTCATTACTTGCTTTATTGAAAGTCTGAAATAATGAAATAGATGCAAACGGAAAAGAAAAATAATATATTCCTATTTCTAACTTAACCGAGGGAATCATGACTAGATACAGTCATACTTCCAATGTAACCATGTAAGCATTGTAATTCCTGCGTGTATGTACATATCAAATATTAGTAACAAAAATACAAATATAATTAAACTAAGGAAGCGAAATCTGAAAGTAGAATATATATTTATTGTTAGCAGTTTATTTACAATCACCTTCTTTTGAAATGTCCTTGCCAACTGAATTTCGATTAGATCATAGTAATTTGGATGGATTTTCATTATTGAGTGGGAGAGGTTTAAAAGAGAAGATGACATGCTATATTGTGGAAATGATGTTTCATAAATAATGGCCTGTATGATTTTGTTAGTGTTATGTTCGAGTGTTAAATTATTAACAATCTTCCATGAAGGAAAACTTTCCAAATGTCTTTAAAATGGATCGATGAAAAACGGATGGAAGTCTGATAGATCCAATGGAAGATTATTAATTGAATTAGATTCTTGGTCATATAGTGAAAATACACTCTTTTGTTGACATTTCTTTTGAGAAATGAGAAGTAATTGATAAGAAATGAACATCAATTGAAATTGGAAGTTTAATATCTCTTGATGATCACAATTATAATTTGAATCTTCATTTTTCCATTGAGGTAATGCATCAATTGAGCATTCAAAATTGAGTTGCTCGATATGCCAGCACAAAGTATCTAAAAATCTAAGACTAAAAACAGAAAATAAACGTGAAGTTAAGAATAAATTATGGTATAATAACAAAATTTAATCATAGTTTACACTAGTGTTACAATTATTGTTATAGCACAATTGAGACTTTTTTAAAGCAATTTCGTCTTCACAAGAATTGGGTGGAATAATGCAATAAGGATGATTGATGATACCAACTTGTGAATTCGAGAGAGTGTTATGACTATGAATAGGAATGTGAACTTGATCATCATATAAATCATAGATTGGAATGGTTTCTTGAATGTTGAAATCTTCAATATGATTGATTGTTTGAAAATGAGAACTATTTGAAACAATTTCTAAATTAAATTTTTCTTCATTTTCACATGTGATTCGACCTTGATCATGAGGATTCAGTTGTGAAAAATATAAATCAATATCCTCAATTTCAAAGTAACTATCATAAATGACCTCATGACATTCATTAGAATTCCTTTCGATCTCACCTAATGTATCAAAACAAGAAGGAATATTAAGCGTGTGTTCATTAATGCCAGAAGAATGATTAATAATTAATTATCTATCTTGATAAAAACTAATCAGCAATTCATTTAGATCAGCCTTTCTATTTTTTGAAATATCTATAAAGTGAAGAGAGGATAAATTTCTATTATAAAAATTATCAGGATAAAGGGAAAAATATGAATCTAAAACAATGCATTTGAAAATGTCTCTATTTGAGAAGTTTTGTGCATTTTCTTCATCGGAAATTTCAGATTTAAGAATGATGACTCATATCTTTGCAAATACAGGCGTTGGTGCAAAGGAACAGCAAAAACGCAGTTTAGAGATCACTTTGGAGCTCTTCAAGCAAAGATCATTTTGGAAAATCGCTCGCGAGTTACCAAATAGACCCTACTTTGAACAAAATTCATATGGAGGAAATTCGAATTTCGTCTTCCTTTGATCAGAAATTGAGTCGTAATTCAGATGATGGTTTTCTCCTGTGAAAATTTATTCTTCTCTGGGATTGACACAGAATGCTCTATATTCTTGAACCTGTAAAGCAAATGACTCCTTCCAATACAAAAATTTGATGCAAGTTGTGATAGAAATATTAACTGTGATATGGTTCTCATTCCAATGTAAAGAGCAGGGGGAATACAGTGCGTGAATTCCTCATTCAACACAGTAATTTAAAAACTGAATCAATTTCAATATTAAAATATTTGTATTTTTGTTAATAACCTCACAAATGCATTTTCAATACACTTACAAATTCAATTTGCTGATAAAAAAAAAACACTTGTATAATAATGTTTTTCAGTTATCTAATAACTTCACATGCCACATCCAGTTCACGCAGACTAAGCATCAATTCCCACAGATTGATCTCATGGATGTATTAGTTTCTCTCTCCCTAACTCCAATCTTACATGTAGATTTTCTTCAGCCTCACACAGAGAAAAAAACAATGTTCCCCTCTCACTCCCTAAAAAAAACTCAAGAAAATATTTTTTTCTTTTTCTTTACAGAACTGAAAAAAAAATTGTCCAAGAAGTGAGTTCGTTGATGTGAACCAATTTCCTCACTCCACATCATTAGGAAACAAGATCTATTTTTCCCCTTAGTTCTAGCTCTCTACCAGCTATCAAATCCTCTTCTTAACTATTCAAAATTTCTTTTAACTAGACGTTCCTAACTAAATATCAAAAACTTTTCACAAATAAACTTAAATTCTAGCCTTAACATGTGATTAATCCATCACATCATTAGGCTCTTGGTCTAACTTCAATAGCTTCTCATGTTTATGTGCACAACCTAATGCACCTGCCTCAGACTCCCTAAGAAAGAAAAATTTATGAGCTCCTGCTCATAAGATCTTCGATAGAATGACCTGCTTTATGTAGTCTTGCTTCATCCATCCAAGTAGAATCCTCCATCAGACGATCTTTCCACTTCACAAGATATTCCAAGTATTATTTCCTTCTAGTCTTCTTGGCAACGCGTGTATCCAAAATCTGTTCAGCCTCTAAACTCTTTGCCACAGGCATTTGTTTCATCCACTATTGTTCCTTTCCTTCATCATGGTCAATATTCCCAGAAATTTGATTTGCATCACCAACTGTGTAGGAACATAAATCTGCTAGATTAAAAATGGGTGAAATTCCAATTCTTGGAGGTAAATCCAACTCATAAGCATTCATCGAAAACTTGCAGAGGATCTTACAAGGTCCTATCTTTTTCATTTTCAATTTGTTGTATTCTCCCCTTGGAAACCTCTCCTTTCCTAGGTGAGCTACGACCACGTCTCCCACTTCAAAGTTTATTTCTTTCTTGTATAAATTTGCTCGTTGCTTTTAGCTATTGCTTGTGTCTTCTAATCATTGTTTTACTTTTTTGTGCAACTCACCCATTGATGTTGCAAATTCCTCCCCATCATCACTTCTATGCTCAAACTTCCCCAAATATGTTAGTTCACAAATTCCCCTCAGATGCATGTCGTACAAGATCTGAAATGGACTCTTTCCTGTGCTCCTATTTGGTGAGTCATTATAAGCAAAATTTGCTTGGGCTAGCACATGATCCCATTGCTTTGGTCAGTCACCTACTAAACTCCTCAACAAATTATCCAAACTCATGTTTATAACCTATGTTTACCCATCAGTCTGTGGATGATAGGCTGAGCTAAAATTTAGCTTAGTGCCAAGTTTATTCCACAAGGTCATCTAGAAATTTCTGATGAATCTTGTGTCCCTGTCAGATATTATGCTTTTTGGAAAACCATGCAACCAAACAATATCATCAAAAAAAAAATTATCCACATGGGTAACATCACTAGTTTTGGAACATAGAACGGAATGAGCCATCTTAGTATATCTATCCACAACTACAAGGATTGAATCATTACCTCGTTGAGTTCTTGGTAAACCCAGAACAAATTCCATACTCACTGAATCCCAGGGTCTGTTGGGAATGGGTAAAGGCATGTACAATCCAACATTCTGACTTCTCCCTTTCGCATGCTAACATACCCTGCACTTAATCACGTACCTTTGTACATTTTCCTTCATTTTAGGCCAAAAATAGAAGTGACTTAGCTTCCCAAGTGTTTTCTCAACACCAAATTGTCCAGCCAACCCGCCATTATGCTTTTCTTGGACCAAGTTTTCCCTCATTGAGAAATTTTGAATACATAGTTGATTGTTCTTGAACAATAGCCCTTCTTGCAACATAAACTCTTTCCATGGACTATTGTCCCTATTGACTAGATTCTTACACGTTGCAAAAGCTTCTTTAAAATCAACATCAACGTCATACAAGTCCTCAAATAATCAAAGCCTAAAATTTGTATTTGACTTTCATGCATGATTAAACATCTCCTACTCAAAGCATCGGCAACCTTATTTTCCTTCCCACTTATGTGCTTCAAAACAAAAGTGAAAGTTTGAAGGAACTCTACCCACTTTTCATGTTTATGATTCAACTTATGTTGTTGCATAATGTATTGTAAGGCAGAATTATCTGAGTACAGAACAAACTCCTTAGGCATCAAGTAATGCCTCCAGTGCTTCAAATCTTGAACCACCACCTAAAATTATTTTTTCGTAGGAAGAGTATATCTGTTTTGACTCATTTAACTTCTCGCTAAAATATGAAACAACCTTATCTTCTTAGCTCAATACAGCTCCAATGGTTATCCCACAAGCATCACATCTTACTTGAAAGGGCTAATTGAATTCTGGCAACTTCAACATCGACTTCTCAGTGATCTTCTTCTTCAATAGTTGAATTTTTTTTTCTATTGTTGTTGTCCAATAAAATGGTTGCATATCCTTCTTAATGGTATCAATGATAGGCGCACAAATTCCACTAAAATTCTTGATAAATTTGTTGTAGAAGTTGGCTAAGCCATGAAAACTTCTCACCTCAAAAATGTTCGTAGGTGAGGGCCAATTTACAATTGCCTCTATATTCTTCGGATCCATTTTCAGCCATCCTTAGAAATGAAAAAACCCAAATACACAAGCTCACTCTTAATAAAAGAACACTTCTTCATGTTAATCAATAGATTTTATTGTTGCAATATCTCTTAAACATACTTCAAATGTCTCAAGTGCTCTTCTTTAGTTTGACTGAAAATTAAAATGTCATCCAAGTAAACAATGACAAACTTACCAATGAACTCCTTCAAGACTTCATTCATCAACCCCATAAAAGTATTCGATGAATTTGACAAGCCAAATGGCATTACCATCCACTCGTACAAGCCTTCATTGGTCTTGAAAGTTGTCTTCCACTCGTCTCCTTCTCTGACCCGAATTTGGTGATAACCACTTTTCAGGTCAATCTTTGAGAAGTAAGTTTCCCCACACAAACAATCCATCATATCATCCATCTGTGGCAATGGAAACCTGTAACAAATGGTGATCTTGTTGATTGCTCTAGAGTCAGTGCACATTCTCCATTCTCCACCCTTATTTGGACTTAGTATTGTAGGTACGGCACACAGATTCAAACTTTCTTTTATTAGTCCTTTGTCCAAAAATTCTTGGACTTGCTTCCTCACTTCCTCATTCTCTTTCGGTGTCATTCAATATGCAGCCTTGTTCGGAAGACTTTCTCTCGGTATCAAGTCTATGTGATGACTGATGCTTCTTTTGGATGGAAACTCACTCGGAAATTCATCAACTACAATATCATGAAACTCATGCAATAAATCCTAAACTTCAATAGGTAAATCAACAATTTCAGTGTGCAGAAGTACTACCTTTGGCTTGAAAACCACTGCATAGCTTACCTCTTCTTCTTCCATCTGTTGTAGAAATTCCTTTCCACTAAGCAGCAGTACTTTTGGGTTGCTTGTTTCATATGTACCTTCCTCTTTCAACGGTACAAGAGTGTGCTTGATTCCATCCTTTTCGAACTTATAATAATTTCTCTCTCCATCATGTGTCAATTTCATATCAAACTGCCATGAGCGACCCAAAAGAATGTGACAAGCATCCATTGGCATTATGTCACAGAGCACCTTGTCTTTATACTTGCCTATCTAAAACTCAACTTCACTTTGTTCACGCACCAACAATTGGTGTCCTTTTTGCAACCACGATACCTTATAAGGTGTGGGGTGTTTAATCTTTTTCAACCCTTATTTTTCCACCATTTCTTGGGAGACTAGATTGTTCATACTTCTGTTGTCAATCACTAATTTGCAACATTTTCCTTTTTCCTTACACAATGTCTTGAATAAGGATTTCCTTTGGACTAGTTCAACAATCTCCTTTGTTGACTTTAACAGGACTTTGTGCATCATCAACACCTCTCCAGTCTCTGGTGCATTCTCTGCCTCAGGGACTTCTGCCTCTGCTGCTTTAGTTTGAGCTATGTATGCACCTTGTTGTCCCGTATTTTCATTCTCAGGACATTCAAAAGATCGGTGACCCAATTTGTTACATTTGTAACACCAGTAGACAATTTCTCTGCCTCTACCTCTCTGGTAAGATCTTCCTCCACTGCTACCACCATATTTCTCTGACTGCCCTTGTTGATTTGATCTTCCTTCATCATTCTTTTGCGCTGGAAGCTTCCCTCTTCCATTTGACTGTCCTTTCCCTCTGGAAAAATCACGTCCTCTGCCAGATTTTTTCTTCCTAGATATCTTTTCTTCCGCCTTCAAGGTGCACTGGTATGCTTCCTCTATTTTCCTTAAAGAAAGCATGTTGATTTCATCTTGGATATCCAGCCTCAAACCATTGATATACCTTGTTGTCTTCTCCGGGGTATCTTCTACATAACATGCTCTCAAGTTCACCTTGTAAAACTCCTCAGTGTACTCCCTCACTGTCATCATCTTTTGCTTAAGATTTTGCATTTGTCTATAGAGAGTTAGTTGATAATCCTTTGGCAAGAACTTGCTCTTCATCTTTGCCACCATTCTATCCCACTCTCGATCAATGCTTTGTCCTTCTTCCTTCTTTCATCCTACACATTGTCCCACCATAGTGTTGCATGTCCTTTTAACCTTGTCACAGCAAACTTGACTCTCTTATCCTCGTCAATTTCCTCGTACTCAAAATACTTTTCCATCTCACTCATCCAATCTATTAGATTCTCATCTTTCAAACTGCTATCGTAAATGGAGATTTCAAGCTTTGGCCTTGAACTTGAGCCCAACATTGCTCTCAATAACTTGACCTCAGTAGCTTCTTCACTAGGTACTTCTCCTTCTTCTTTGGTTTCCTCTTCGGACTCACTAACATCTCCACCTTTAGGATCCCACTGTCTCCCCAATTCCATGGCTTCTAACCGAACTTGCAGTCTCCTTATCTCTTCTCGGAGTTCTGCATTACCTGTGGGTCTGCCTCCTCGACCTCGCGTTCTTCCTGCTCACCTATTAATCACTTTATATTGTAGAGAGAAACAAAGTTAAGGCTCTAATACCAAAAATTGATGGCTCCTATCTCTGCAAACACGGGCGTTGGTGCAAAGGAACAAAAAACGTCCTTTTCCAGTCACGTAGTCTACAAAAACACAGTTTAGAGATCACTTCTGAACTCCTCAACCAAAGATCATTTTGGAAAATCATTCGCAAGTTACCAAATAGACCCCGTTCTGAACAAAACTTAGATGGTGTAATTTTGAATTTCATCTTCCTTTGATCATAAATTGATCTGTAAGTCAGATGATGGTTTTCTCCTGCGAAAATTTATTCTTCTCTGGGATTGACACAGAATTCTCTGTATTCTAGAACCTGTAAAGCAAATGACTCCTTCAAATACAAAAATTTGACACAAGTTGTGATTAAAATATTATCTGTGATATGGTTCTCATTCCAATGTAAAGAGCGGGGGGAATACAGTGCATGAATTCCTCATTCAACACAGTAATTTAAAATCCAAATCAATTTCAATCTTAAAATATTTATATTGTTGTTAGTAACCTCACAAATGAATTTGCAATACACTTACAAATTCAATTTGCTAATAAAGAAAAAACACTAGTATAAGAATTTTGTTCAGTTATCTAATAACTCCACATGCCACATCCAGATCACACAAACTAAGGATCAATTCCCACAGATTGATCTCATGGATGTATTAGTTTCTATCTCCCTAACTTCAATCTTACATAGATATTTTCTTCAGCATCACACAGAGAACAAAATAGCGTTCCCCTCTCACTCCCTAAAAAAAAACTCAAGAAAATGTTTTTTTGTTTTCTTTTCAAAACTAAAAAACAAAACTGTCCAAGAAATGAGTTCGTTGATGTGAACTAATTTCCTCACTCCACATCATCAGGAAACAAGATCTATTTTTCCCCTTAGTTCTAACTCTCTACCAGCTATCAAATCCTATCCTTAACTATTCAAAAATTCTTTTAACTAAATGTTCTTAACTAAATATCAAAAGATTTTCACAAATAAACTTAAATGTTCTAGCCTTAGCATGTGATCAATCCATCACATTGTTAGGCTCTTGGTATAACTTCAATAACTTCTCATGTTTATGTGCACAACCTAATGTACCTCCATCAAAGATCATTTACTTAGGTACTTGTGATTTCTTGAAGAATGTTGCTTTGTTGTCCCGAATTTGGCATTTTCTCATTGTAAAAGAATTCAGAAATATGTCAACAAATTGTGTATTATAGGAAATTTTAATTGTTGCTTGTATTTGTCAGATTATGCTCTGATTTTCTGATTCTATCTCACACTCATTTTCATATTTCAAAGTGGTATCTTCTTCAATATTGTTGCCAATATCTTCTTATGGTTGATTAGGGAAATTTTCCAAGCTTTGTGATTGAGATTCATTAACATGTGAAGGTGCACCTTGATCATTATCAATATTGTAGAAAGTGTGCACTAAATGAAGGAATTGATCAGACATAACAAAGGCCACTTCATCATCATTTGTTTGCGCCTGTATATTGGAATTTTCAATAATGTTAATGAAATTGGAAGGAGATTGAGAAAACCTTGAAATAATTTCACATGGATTATGAATGGAAGGAAGAAAGCAAATATGTTCAAACCAATCTAATAATTCATCTTTCAGAGTTTTGTCTCAATTTTAAATTTTAAACAATTTAAATGAAATCTAATGATAAAATCAATTAAAGACTCACTTTCAAACCTTCGTAGATCTTCAATTTTGTTACATACTTGTTCGTAGTCATAGTCATCAAATTTACAAAGGAACATTATAATAATCTAATCCAAACTGTGAATTGAGACAACTGGAAGTGATTGACACCAGCGTTTGGATTCTACCAAGAATGTAAGAGTAAAAATCTTGCATAAAATATCTTCATTAATATCATGAAAAGTAGAATTTAAAAATTTTTGAATGAATTATAACGCGTGATTAAATGCAGAATTATTCCTCTTACCATTAAAATTTACCTGAGACAAGTGTCTTACTATTTCTCGTGGAGTATTGGAAGATGCACGTCTAAAAATACAACTCCAAATTGGAAGTTTAAGGAGAGCCATTGTGATAAAAAAAATAAAATGTTAGTATACAAAAACTCCAAAGGAAAACAAGTCTCAGGCCCTCCTTCTAGCGCCAAAACGTTGAAGCCTCGAAATTCTTTGCAACAACATGGGGGATGACCACCTGGTCTGGACCTTAAAGAAGTTCCTTTTCCTTTTGGAATGGTGGTTCCAACTGATATAACTAGGTCCAGTTACCTTCTCTCAATCTCTAATGGCTTAAAATATAACTTTTGTCTACCAATGGAGAAGAGACATCAGATCATCCCTCTTGTTGATTAGGCAAGAAAGTGATCCTTAAGATAATTTGGGGCTTAGCCAAGCCACAATTAAAGTTTTTCCTCTTTGGGAAGATGACTTCTAGTAATGTAGAATTAAATCTAAATGCAAAATTATTCTAAAATGCAAGAAAAAAGAGAATTATCCTAATATTATCTCAATTAGGTAGATATAGATCTAACCCAACTGAGAGCAAGATATTTTAAAAAATTGGGATTTAAATATATATGGATTATAATGAATATCAAGCTAATGAAGAAGTTCAATTAAATGATATTATGTATACTGAAACACGTCTTATTCAGAGACTTCTTAACTAAGATAATCAACCAACAACATTTAGGAAGTAGTTCACAAAAATGATATTGATTGTTAAACAAGTAATTCGAATAATTAAATAATAATATGAGGAAATAGTTCACAACATATCACTATTTTTTAAATTTATATTTAAAAGATAGATTTCTGAGAAAATAGTTACTTAAAAGTCAGAATTCAACCCATAAGAGCGAAGATAAATAATAACATATAATTGAGACAAATTACTCATATCGACAATAGTGCACAAATATGAATAAAATGACACATTCTTGCTATCATAAAATGAAACCAATATTTAAAACAATATTATTATAAATACCAATTTATTGAAACCATTTCTCTGGCTCGGGTCTCCAACAGTCCTTTACAATGCTTGAGCTTCTGATTTAAAACAATAGCTGCAATAGTACAAACTCTGTTCTCCATACATAATTCAACATGCAAAGGAAAAATCCTCAATAATCCCCATATATGAGTTTTCTCTCCTCTACCCTACAACTCTAAATCCTCTATATAATAGTGTCTTCAAGAATTCATGAATTGCAAAGAAGAGGAGCCCATATTACATTCTACAATCTGCTATTTATAATATTTACAAAATGATTTCTTTATAAGAAAGTTTGTTGAAAAGTGAATCTGCTCCATCAATTTCCATTGGTTCAAAATCATATTCTTAAATTGTTGGAGCATTTTCATTGATTGATATCTTATTTTCCTCATCTCTTCAACTGTTTTCTTGCAAAAATAAATCAAAACAAAATTAAAATGTAAAAATAAAATCAAAATGCCAAATCTGAAATTTAAAACAAATCCAATTAAAACTTAATTACATAATTGAAATAAAAGAAAACTAAGCTTTCAATTGATGCATGTGATGATCTAATTGGCCAAGGAGAATATAGATGAATGGATCTGCACTAAGAAGAAGTTGTGGGCAAATGAAAATGCAAAAAATTAAACTCAGAAATTAGTTTTGTTAAAAAAAATTGAAGTTTGATCTTCTAATGCATTTTAGACACAATAAATGATTAAATGTGGAAATGAAACCACTTCAGAAATAATATCTATGATTTTATCTATCCAATGAGCCATCCTGGGCCTGGTTTGGCCAAGTAAAATCAATCTATGAGCTTCCAAAGTTGGCAATAAAAATGGACAAAATTCTAGAATTTCTGTTGCTTAGGCTAAAAATCAACAATTTTAAATTAGATTATAATATTTAATTAATTGCAATTATATTATTAATCTAGTTTAACTACAATCTAATTCTAAATTAAGTTATAATTAATTAATATATAATTAATTGCATTATTAATCTTAATTAATAAATTAATTATAACTAAAATTAAACTAATTAAAAATTGATTTAGTGATTAATTAAAATATTATATTAATATTAAAATTTAAATTATCTTACAATTATAATATAAATATTATAATTAAAATATAATATTACTATAATATAATATTTTTTATAAAATCTATTTGACTCAAAACATAATATCAATACATAATGAAGATTACGTGATGATGAGGAGGGATAAGTAGGAAGCTATGGAGAGATAAGAAGTGGAGGGTGACGTGGACTGAGAGACAAGGAGAATGAGTGGAATAGTGAGTTGGAGGGATAAGGTGATGTGAGGGTGAGGTAAGGCAAATGAGTTTGGAGGTATAAGGAGGTCAATCAAATTTTATGTTAAAAAATTAACTTTTCGCATAAAATTGCAATTGGGGTTCGGCATATTTAATACGAGTGTATAAAATAAATATCAAATATTTGTGATATATTGCAATTGCAATATCGTATCGTAAAATTATTTCGGATAGTATATTTGAAATTGCGATTTTAAAATCGTAATTTTTTTAAATCGGGATTTTGGAAGGATGTGTTGTGAAGTGGGGCCCACATGAATTAACAATCTTAAAAATTGGATTACAACCACTTTGTGATTTTGCAATTTCGGGATTGGAAATTTATTTTAAAATAATAAAATGAAGTAAATTAACAAGATCTCGAAACGTGTTTTAGTCCATTGTATAATTTGGTCGGGTCATTTTGTAGGACCGTTAGTGAAAAATGAAAAAATTGGTAAAAAATAACTAAAAAATAATATTTATAATGAAGACTATTTTAATTGCAAAAATAAAAATACTATACATTTTTTTACTTTTTTTAACCCAGGTGAGACAAATATGATCAAACTTCAAAGGAGTGTCACTCACAACCCTGTTGACCAAATGGAGCGAAACAAGTATCGTTGGAAAGCTTGTGAAAAATTGGATTCAATGAAACAATCAAAATAGAAATATGATAAAAACAAAAAATGACAAAATTGTAAGACAATTAACTTAAATAAAAACTACAAAAGATGCTTAGCCAAAAATTGATAAAAAGGGTCCCCATTATTGAAGTAAATAATTCAAAAATGTGAGGTGTTGGGTTTTCCCTACAATAGGGCACAACAAACCTACTTTTATTAATTAGATTAATATGGATTTTCCTATAGCTTTCAATTAGGAAATAGAGAAGTTCCTAGCCTTTTCACACTTGGTTTGGTTGGTGAGGATGGTTTTAGTGAAGCACTCACTTTAAATGGCACACCTCATGAAGCCTAATCAGTGGAAATTATAGATTTTAGATAGGCTATACCCTTATGATCTTGATATTATTTACATATGTATGCAAACATGTATCCCTTTCTTAGAATAAACCATCTTAATAGAGATCAACCAATACACTTTGCAATTTTTTATAAGATTTCTACCTTGTGTGTTATGACATCTCTTTTATTGTTGTGTTATTGTATTAAGAGTTGTGACACTACATTGGGAGTTGCAGCATTACCTTGGGCATTGTAATAGTGCATTAGGATTGTAGCGTCATTTTTGGCATAAGAGCATTTCACTAGGTGTTATGATTTTGTATTGAGAGTTGTTTCATTGCATTGAGAGTTGTGTCATTTCCTTGAGAGATGTTATATTTGCATTGAGAGTTGTGATGTTGATAACATATGAATGTACACTTTTGAGGAGCACTCCACTTATTTATTGCTTGGCACACTTAGATGGTGGTTATTCTTGGAGATTGAACTTGGGTACTTATTTGAGGATGTTGACCTTTTCCTTGGAGCCACACTACTAGTAGAGTGCTAAATTATTTTTCACATGTGTTGAGGAATTCATCACTTTGATACATTATTTCATTACTAGATGATGAGGTTGCCCTCTCTCTCTTGGAATGAGTTAGATGTTTGGTCCACCTTGAACATGATTTCAGGTTTCCTTGATGCAAGGAAATGGTTATAAAAACCACAAACCACTTTATGACACCTTCTCTCATGATTTTGTAGGAGGTAAACTTGAATTGATTGAGGTCATCCCCTTATAACATAGTTTTGAGCCTATTTTGAGCACCTTACTCGTGGATCTAGTGATTGGCATGGAAGAAGATTTGGTCAAAGGTTTTGAACAAGATATTTGTTTAAGTACATTGCTTATTTATGGGATGTCCTATTCCTAATGCCACACATGCCATATATTGGTTTCATAAGGCCTTGCACATTCTTTTTCGAAGGTATCCTAGTTTGTATAGCTACAAATTCTCTCAAGACAACATCCTCTTATGTATATGTTCTACGCAGAATTCCCATTCTTGGAGGTTATATTTCACATTTCTCTATGATTTAATAATGGGAATTTTCACTTGGAGGCCTCACACTTCCAATTTTTGAAGGTTTCGACATAACCAACTCCCTTATTTTGTTATTTTTTACTTGTCCCATTGAGTTGGTTGCTTAAATCATTAATGTATTGTTTCCTAGTATATTTTATTGTATCCTCTTAAAGGAAATTGTGGATCTCAGTGTATTATTGCTATTATTGGTAAATAGGTTGTTAAGAAGGCTACTTTATTGTTATTCCTTGGAAAATAAATCCATAGTTTATCATAAATGAAGACTGAACTTAAATCTAACCCTCGAAACATAGCTCATTTGGAAAAGCATGTAAACATAAATATTATGAGGCCCCTTGTTTGATCTCGACAATTAACCCATGTCCATGTTAGGGGAATATCTGTTGCATGAGGTGGTTATGGTGGTGGTGAATGGAATCGACCCTGTGTCACATGAGTACAAGATTGCCCCAGTTTCCAATTCCACTAGTCATAAAAAAAAATAGATTGAGCTGCCACCCTAGTCAGATGCTACCATCATTAAACCTATATAAGGGTTCCAAATCCTTAATTATTTCTCATACTTGGATTTATGGGGAAATCCCTTGGAGCATAGTTGAATATCTATTATAGGCTTTTGTAGGATTAATGAAGTTATATTATGAGTGAGAAATATTTTATATCTTTATTGATTTTCTCTTGTCGTTGAAATACCTTGATATATGCTTATGAAGTAAAAATACTATAGGGTCTCTCCATGCTTTATTTTTTTATCCTTGGATTGTTGTTTATGTTGCATTATGTTTCAAGGCCTTGTTCAACGCACATACATTTCATTTCAAGGAACAACCTTCATCAATATTGAATGTTATATGTGCTAGTAATGTCTTTAGATTTATTTATGTAATATCATGTAGCAAGGAAAGAATGAAAGTAGCTTGAGTGTATTCTCCATATTGTCATATTTCCATAATTATGATAGCATCCCATATGAGCCTTGGTTGGAACCCATTTCCTAATTGCAAGACACTATTTTCTTGTTCTTCTTTCCATCTTATATTCCAAATTCATTTAAAACAATTTTGTTGGTATCTACTCCTCATATCACCATTGAACTCATTTCCTTAAAACCAAACTATCATTTTTTATGGAAACCCGCCTTGAGTTAGAGGAGAGCCACCCTAAATTGTAGAAGAGGATTGGTAAGATGATAGTGGCCTGTCTTGTAGTTACACCAAAGCTATGCTTGAGGTTTAGAACATTTTCTTGTTATCCTTCCAAATGGTTAAAGAACCTTCAAAAATTGGATGGTGATACTCCTTTTGTTACTCAACATGTCACATCATTCTTGAAATATGTTTCAAATCTCAATGTAATGCATGAGGTTATATTGATAAAGTTATTTATATATTCTTTGGAATGAGATCTAAAGAGTTGGATGAGGAATTGTTGTAGCCCAATAAACTTATCTTCTTTTTTAGGTTTGACCCAAGTCTTCTTCATATATTCAGGTCCTCATTACAATGAGGAGGAATATGAAAGAATTTTTAAATATTTTATGGTAGCCTTACATGGAGATGAAGAGGAACTTCATGATCTCATGACAAATCAAGCACTTAAAGAGAATATTGAAAAAGAGTTTCCTCATGTCACATGGTATAACAAGAGAGACCTCTTTATTCTTTTGAAGATCAAATACATGAAACTTTTGATGGAGATTTTGAATATCAAATACATGAAGATTTTGATGAAAAGTTCGAAGATCAAGCACCTCATAGCCTCATTGAAGACTAGAAGTATGAATAAGAAATAAAGGATGAAAAAGTCATCAAGCACTTGAAGAACACATTAATGAAGCATATCACATTAAAGATCAATCCCATGAAGATGACCTTATTGATGAAAGCATTCAAGCCTCCAAGCCATCATTTCATAAAAATAAGAGCTATCCATCATCTTCCTCAGAGTTCTAAATTCAATGATACATTTATTGATTATTTGGAAGAATATAGGTTTGAAGATAAACTAATTTAAGAATGATAGATGTTAATATTTATTTGCTTATCCATTTATGTAAATAGGGACATCCAAGGTTATGTTGTTATGGATATGCATTTTTAGAATTTTTTCCATGGTTTAGATAGAGATTATTGGACATTTTAAGAGATTTTATCTATGATACCTCTAGAAAAGAAAGTGTCAATTTTGAAGCCCTTAGATAACTTAATATAGTAGAAGCAAATCCAGAAAATTTTCATGATAATTTCTAGCCATATATGAATACTAATGATGCAACATCATGAGAAGGTGTTTTTTCACGTATTTAATTCAACCATTTATGGTGGATTTACTACAACATTCTCATGAAAATTTCCAACCATGTTCTATGGGATATAATGCATATTTTATTAGCATTTGGGGTTGTTTTACGAGGATAAAATAATAATAATAATAATATCAACTATATTTATGCTTAGATTTTGGTGAATATGCATGTATAAAATCAGTGTAAGAGAACTATATTAGTGTTGTAATTTACACAGTGTGGCAAATGTTTTATACCAAAAATTTTCAGCCTTGTCTTTCCTTGTCTCTTCCTCAGTTTGTGAATGAAAACTCAACTAAGACATGTGCTCTTGATTCATAAATAAATATTGCATAAGTGTATATTCAATTCATGGCTTCTTGTAAAAAATTCAATCACGTATAAAAGGGAAACAAGTACTTCATTGGGAGTAAATATTTTCCTCAAAATTTAAATTTACGTATCACTTGTCATCTACATAATTGTCAAGCAGCTATGATGCATTTTTCAATATCTTATAACTTCATCTCAAACTTTGAGGAGTGACATTGTACATGAAAGCCAAAGAGCCCATTTCTTGGAGTATGTGGATCAACATTATGAGATGTATGTGTTGCATAATGAATATCTTATTTGGAACAAGGATGGATTATCATTTTCACATTGCAATCCCATTCAAATATGGGTGGATGAAGTTTTTGGAAGAACATGCCAATATTGGCATGATTTTGGTGATCTTTTCCATCCTCGTGAATTGGAAATTGTTTCTTATTATGATATAATGTTTGTACCAACTCATAATCATTTTGTATTTTTCATTTCCTTGTTTTGGCTCACAGCCAAACATAGTGGCAAAATTATTGATGAGGTGCTAGTGTGGCTTCATGGATTGTATGATTATACCTAATACTTTTGTTTATGTCAAATAGAGTAGCTATGAGTAATAATCTCCTAGGAACATTAGATGATGAGAAATAAGTTCAACATTTGAGCATTAGATTGTCTTCATTTCATGGTATATTTCGTAATGTTGGATTAATATGCCTTCTCCTTGTAAAGTTATATTTTGGACTCTTGATGAAGAATATACAGAGAGAGAGAGAGAGAGAATAAGTATGTGGTGTTTAGGGATGTGAATTTATATCCATTCCACCACATGGTCTTGTTTCCTCCTATTTTCTTTGCAAGTACAACTAGATATTATGATATTTTGGCATGCACTTCGCACATGCCCCTAATATCTGCGGCCATATGTTATCCACCATTTTGCACAAGGATTTCACATGTGATTTTAATCACATGACCCAAATATGTGTAAGGTGGCAAGGTAATTCCATCCTCCAAAATGTTGGAAATTTGGTAGAAGTTACTTTTAATGGATGGTGTCTTGGTAGTGGAGATTCAATCACTCCTTGGTTGATTATAATGGCTTGGTTCTCTCTTCATGCATACACATTTTTGGTTGATGGATTAGCATATTAGTGGGTAATTGTTAGGTTAATGGTTGTTATCTATATTGGCATCATAGTATGGTTTTATTACTCATTGTACATGATGATATGTTCTATTCAAACCATACTACTAGCACCTTTAAAGACAAATTTAAACATTTATAGTCCTACTTTTAGCCTTATGCAAGCAATGAAATTCATGTGGCAATCCTAGATTTTCTTTTTGGTTTTGATGATAAGGAAAATGATAAGGTACAATAAGGGTTTGTGAAAAGGACATGACCCAATAAAATGTTTGGATTATGTTGATAATATGTAGCAACAACTTTGTTCCTTAAGTTTCTAGCGTTTCTCAAGATCACTTTGGTCGTAGTAAAGGCATATGTACCAATATTTAAAGGGGGTAATTGTGTCTACAGACATGAGAATATCATGCTACAATAAATGGATTAACATTACAATGTATGATCCATAGAAACGTCATCATCTACGACAGTACTATATTCAAATCGTGGATTTGAAATCTAAATTAGCATACATAAAGCCTATTTACAACAACAGTGGTATCTTCTTCAATATTGCTGCTAATATCTTCTTGCAGTTGATTAGTGAAATTTTCCAAGCTTTGTGATTGAGATTTATTAACATGTGAAGGTGCACCTTGATCATTATCAATATTGTAGGAAGTGTGCACTAAATGAAGGAATTGTTCAGACATAATAGAGGCCACTTTATCATCATTTGTTTGCGCCTGTATATTGGAATTTTTAATAATGTTAATGAAATTGCAAGGAGATTGAAAAAAAATCGAAATAATTTCACATGGCTTATGAATGGAAGGAAGAAAGCAAATATGTTCAAACCAATCTAATAATTCATCTTTGGGAGGTTTGTCTTCAATTTTAAATTTTAAACAATTTAAATGAAATCTAATGATAAAATCAATTAAAGACTCACTTTCAAACCTTTGTAGATCTTCAATTTTGTTACATACTTGTTCGTAGTCATAGTCATCAAATTTACAAAGGAACATTATAATAATATAATCCAAACTGTGAATTGAGGCAACTGGAAGTGATTGACACCAGCTTCTGGATTCTGCCAAGAATGTAAGAGTAAAAATCATGCATAAAATATCTTCATCAATATCCTGAAAAGTAGAATTTGAAAATTTTCGAATGAATTGTAAAGTGTGATTAAATGCAGAATTATTCCTCTTACCATTAAAATTTACCTGAGACAAGTGTCTTACTATTTCTAGTGGAGTATTGGAAGATGCACGTCCAAAAATACAACTCCAAATTGGAAGTTTAAGAGGAGCCGTTGTGATAAAAAATAAAATTTTAGTATACAAAAACTCCAAAGGAAAACAATTCTCATGCCCTCCTTCTAGCGCCAAAACGTTGAAGCCTCGAAATTCATTGCAACAACATGGGGGATGACCACCCGGTCTGAACCTTAAAGAAGTTCCTTTTCCATTTGGAATGGTAGTTCCAACTGGTATAACTAGGTCTAGTTACATTCTCTCAATCTCTAATGGTTTAAAATATAACTTTTGTCTACCAATGGAGAAGAGACATCAGATCATCCCTCTCGTTGATCAGGCAAGAAAGTGATCCTTAAGCTAATTTGGGGCTTATCCAAGCCACAATTAAAGTTTTTCCTCTTTGGGAAGATGACTTCTAGTAATGTAGAATTAAATCTAAATGCAAAATTATTCTAAAATGCAAGAAAAAATAGAATTATCCTAATCTTATCTCAATTAGGTAGATATAAATCTAACCCAACTGAGAGCAAGATAATTTAAATAATTGGGATTTAAATATATATGGCTTATAATGAATATCAAGCTAATGAAGAAGTTCAATTAAATGATATTATGTATACTGAAACACATCTTATTCAGAGACTTCTTAACTAAGATAATCAACCAACAACATCTAGGAAGTAGTTCACAAAAATGATATTGATTGTTAAATCAGTAATTCGAATAATTAAATAATAATATGAGGAAATAGGTCACAACATATCACTATATGTTAAATTTATATTTAAAAGATAGATTTCTGAGTAAATAGTTACTCAGAAGTCAGAATTCAACCCATAAGAGCGAAGATAAATAATAACAAATAATTGAGACAAATTACTTATATCGACAATAGTGCACAAATATGAATAAAATGACACATTCTTGCTATCATAAAATGAAACCAATATTTAAAACAATAGTATTATAAATACCAATTTATTGAAACCATTTCTCTAGCTCGAGTCTCCAACAGTCCTTTACAATGCTTGAGCTTCTGTTTTAAAACAAGAGCTGCAATACTACAAACTCCGTTCTCCATACATAATTCAACATGCAAAGGAAAAATCTTCAATAATCCCCAGATATGAGTTTTCTCTCCTCTACCCTACAACTCTAAATCCTTTATATAATAGCGTCTTCAACAATTCATGAATTGCAAAGAAGAGGAGCCCATATTACATTCTACAATCTGCTATTTATAATATTTACAAAATGATTTCTTTATAAGAAAGTTTGTTGAAGAGTTAATCTGCTCCATCAATTTCCATTGGTTCAAAATCATATTCTTCAATTGTTGGAGCATTTTCATTGATTGATATCTTCTTTTCCTCATCTCTTCAACTGTTTTCCTGCAAAAATAAATCAAAACAAAATTAAAATGTAAAAATAAAAACAAAATGCCAAATCTGAAATTTAAAACAAATCCAATTAAAACTTAATTACATAATTGAAATAAAAGAAATCTAAGCTTTCAATTGATGCATGTGATAATCTAATTGGCCAAGGAGAACATAGATGAATGGATCTGCACTCAGAAGAAGTTGTGGGCAAATAAAAATGCAGAAAATTAAACTGAGAAATTAGTTTTGTTAAACAAAATTGAAGCTTTATCTTCTAATGCATTTTAGACCCAATAAATGATTAAATGTGGAAATGAAACCATTTCAGGATTAATATCTATGATTTTATCTATCCAATAAGCCATCCCGAGCCTAATTTGGACAAGTAAAACTCAATCTATGAGCTTCCAAAGTTGGCATATAAAAATGGACAAAATTCTGGAATTTTTGTTGTTTAGGCTAAAAATCAACAATTTTAAATTAAACTCTAATTCTAAATTAAATTATAATATTTAATTAATTGATATTAATTAATTGCAATTATATTATTAATCTAATTTAATTACAATCTAATTTTAAATTAAGTTATAATTATCTATTAATTAATACATAATTAATTGCATTATTAATCTTAATTAATAAATTAATTATAACTAGAATTAATCTAATTAAAAATTGATTTAGTGATTAATTAAAATTTAAATTATCTTATAATTATAATGTAAATATTATAATTAAAATATAATATTAATATAATATAATATTGTTTATAAAATCTATTTGATTCACAACATAATATTAATGCATGATGGAGGTTACGTGATGATGAGGAGGGATAAGGAGAAGCTATGAAGAGATAAGAAGTGGAGGGTGACGTGGACTGAGAGATAAGGAGAATGAGTGGAATAGTGAGTTGGAGGGATAAGGTAACGTGAGGGTGAGGTAAGGCAAATGAGTTTGGAGGTATAAGGAGGTCAACCAAATTTTATGTTAAAAAATTAACTTTTCGTATAAAATTGCAATTGGGTTTGGCATATTTAATACAAGTGTATAAAACAAATATCAAATATTTGCGATATATCTTAATCATAATATCATATCGCAAAATTATTTCGGATCATATATTTGAAATTGTAATTTTAAAATCATAATTTTTTTTAGATCGGAATATTGGAAGGAAGGATGTGTTGTGAAGTGGAGCCCACATGAATTAACAATCTTACAAATTGGATTGCAACCATTTTGCGATTATGAAATTATGGGCTTGGAAATTTATTTTAAAATAATAAAATAGAGTAAATTATCAAGATCTCGAAACGTGTTTTAGTCCATTGTATAATTTGGTCAGATCATTTTGTAGAACCGTTAGTGAAAAGTGAAAAAATTAGTAAAAATTAACTAAAAAATAATATTTATAATGAAGACTATTTTAATTGCAAAAATAAAAAATATTTTACATTTATTTACATTTTTTAACCCAGGCGACACAAATATGATCAAACTTCAAATGAGTGTCATTTACAAACCTGTTGACCAAATGGAGCGAAACAAGTATCGTTGGAAAGCTTGTGAAAAATTGGATTCAATGAAACAATCAAAATAGAAATATGATAAAAACAAAAAATGATAAAATTGTAAGACAATTAACTTAAATGAAAACTACAAAAGATGCTTAGCCAAAAATTGATAAAAAGGGCCCCCATTATTGAAGTAAATAATTCAAAAATGTGGGGTGTTGGGTTTTCCCTACAATAGGTCACAACAAACCTACTTTTATTAATTAGATTAATATGGATTTTCCTGTAGCTTTCAATTAGGAAATAGAGAAGTTCCTAGCCTTTTCACACTTGGTTTGGTTGGTGAGGATGGTTTTAGTGAAGCACTCACTTTAAATGGCACACCTCATGAGGCCTAATCAGTGGAAATTATAGATTTTAGATAGGTTATACCCTTGTGATCTTGATATTATTTACATATGTATGCAAACATGTATCCCTTTCTTAGAATAAACCATCTTAATAGAGATCAACCAATACACTTTGCAATTTTTTATAAGATTTCTACCTTGTGTGTTATGACATCTCTTTTATTGTTGTGTTATTGTATTAAGAGTTGTGACACTACATTGGGAGTTGCAGCATTACCTTGGGCATTGTAATAGTGCATTAGGATTGTAGCGTCATTTTTGGCATCAGATCATTTCACTAGGTGTTATGATTTTGTATTGAGTGTTGTTTCATTGCATTGAGAGTTGTGTCATTTCCTTGAGAGATGTTATATTTGCATTGAGAATTGTGATGTTAATAACGTATGAATGTACACCTTAGAGGAGCACTCCACTTATTTATTGCTTGGCACACTTAGATGGTGGTTATTCTTGGAGATTGAACTTGGGTACTTATTTGAGGATGTTGACCTTTTCCTTAGAGCCCCACTACTAGTAGAGTGCTAAATTATTTTTCACATGTGTTGAGGAATTCATCACTTTGATACATTATTTCATTACTAGATGATGAGGTTGCCCTCTCTCTCTTGGAATGAGTTAGATGTTTGGTCCACCTTGAACATGATTTCAGGTTTCCTTGATGCAAGGAAATGGTTATAAAAACCACAAACCACTTTATGACACCTTCTCTCATGATTTTGTAGGAGGTAAACTTGAATTGATTGAGGTCATCCCCTTATAACATAGTTTTGAGCCTATTTTGAGCACCTTACTCGTGGATCTAGTGATTGGCATGGAAGAAGATTTGGTCAAAGGTTTTGAACAAGATATTTGTTTAAGTACATTGCTTATTTATGGGATGTCCTATTCCTAATGCCACACATGCCATATATTGGTTTCATAAGGCCTTGCACATTCTTTTTCGAAGGTATCCTAGTTTGTATAGCTACAAATTCTCTCAAGACAACATCCTCTTATGTATATGTTCTACGCAGAATTCCCATTCTTGGAGGTTATATTTCACATTTCTCTATGATTTAATAATGGGAATTTTCACTTGGAGGCCTCACACTTCCAATTTTTGAAGGTTTCGACATAACCAACTCCCTTATTTTGTTATTTTTTACTTGTCCCATTGAGTTGGTTGCTTAAATCATTAATGTATTGTTTCCTAGTATATTTTATTGTATCCTCTTAAAGGAAATTGTGGATCTCAGTGTATTATTGCTATTATTGGTAAATAGGTTGTTAAGAAGGCTACTTTATTGTTATTCCTTGGAAAATAAATCCATAGTTTATCATAAATGAAGACTGAACTTAAATCTAACCCTCGAAACATAGCTCATTTGGAAAAGCATGTAAACATAAATATTATGAGGCCCCTTGTTTGATCTCGACAATTAACCCATGTCCATGTTAGGGGAATATCTGTTGCATGAGGTGGTTATGGTGGTGGTGAATGGAATCGACCCTGTGTCACATGAGTACAAGATTGCCCCAGTTTCCAATTCCACTAGTCATAAAAAAAAATAGATTGAGCTTAAATGATGGGGATCTCGACCCCACGTGCTGTCATTGAACATTTTCACAACCTTTTGACACAATATATAAATGTGGTTGCGTGGCTTTGGCAGTGTGTTGATTGATTTACACGTCGGTTTCGCGCCTTTGAACTTCACAACAGGCCTCGAGCCTTTCGTTCCTCTCCGGGACTTGAATTAAATGCACAGTAAATGGCCTCGAACGGATCACTCGGCCCACTTGCCAACGCATATGGTCATACACCCTTACTCTTTCGCTCGGGTCATTTCTTCATTCGGTCACTTGGTGTTTATGCTCCGCGCAGTGTGAGAGGGTTTCGACCCTACGCCTCTGTGCCAAGGGTTTGTTCTTCCCTGTGGACTCTGGCCATGACAACTGTGGCTATGTTGGTGAAACGATACGGCTGCAATGGCGTTCTGGTTTCCAACCTCCTTGTTGGTTCGGTTCCTTCCCACCGAGACTGGTTTGTCCCTCTGTTTCTCGTTCAACACTTACAGGTTCTTCGACATGCCAATTTATTCCGGTTATTTCTGTTTGTGGTTTGTTCTAGGCTAATTGTTTTCTCTTAACAATTGCGCACAGGTTCTTTGGCTCTCGGCTCTGAGCTTCCTCCGGTCAACCCTACTCCAATTGGCGACTGTGTCGGTAAGCCATCTTTCTCTGTTTCAAAACCCCAATGGTTTTGTTCCCATCTTGATCTCGAGGCTCCTTGAGCGATTCAATTGGTTCTTCGGTGGTTACTGGTTCGGAAAAGAAATGCTCTCCCTCTCTCCGCAAGGTACATGCCCGAATGCTCTTCTTCTCTTTGTTAGTCTCGTTTTGAAACCATGATTTTTGTTGCACGGGTTTTAATTGATGGTTTGTTTTATATTGGGTATCACGAACTCCTTTGGTTTCCCAAATCATACACACAATCGGAGTTTTACGCTAGAGCACGGATTCAAGGTAAGTCTGTTGCAGACTCACACAGTTTCTTCTTTGTAGAAATTTGTTTGGAAGTGTCGTAGATGACTTCGTGCCAGTTTTACTTTCAGGTTTTATTGTGGCGTTGTCATGCTACTGTTACTCTGTCTCTTTGCAAATACTGTCTTTCGGACAGGATTCGTCTTCCAAGCTGGCTCGGGTTTTAAAACCCCACCTTTACCCCTCGGTTGCTATTTGGAGTTCTTGCCTGTGACTGTAGGGTTTCTGGCCGTAACCCTAGGTTACGAATCTTGATTTCTTCCTCCGGTTGTTTCAATATGTAACTTAATACATTTCAGTATGGACTTTCTTGCTATTGCGACCCTGTCAGAGGGTTTACTCTATTCTCAGTTTATTTATAAATGAAATGGCACAGCTTAATGTAAATACCTGTAGATTTCAATGTTCCTCGTTATTTGTTGGCTGTTTGGATTTCGCCGTCGGTGTACAACTTCTCTGTTTGTGTTGTATTCTCCTGTACTCCTCTTCAGCTTTTGCGTGCGTTGACCACGCCTTCGTGTTGCAATACACCTGTTCACTAATAATAATATTTCTCCAGTGGAAAGGAAATAGATATATAACTATGTTTAATTCAGAATTTGCATGCAAACAATTTGACAGTGAATTTAGAATATATATCACGCTTCAATGTTTCTAAATACAATACAGATGGTATGTTTCTGCTGAGTATTAAAACTCTGTTTTCATTACTCCATTCGATGTGTAAATTTGCAGAACCCCCGTACAGTCATCTTTTCGTTTCTTTAGTAGCCACCCTGCAGGCCAATTCGTTGCCAACTGATAACTGTTTCCAGTTGGTTACACAGTTATATGTTTTTACATTATGGTTATTTCAATTTTTCACTCATCGAATTGTTTTTACTCTACCTAACAAATCTACCATAGTTGTTCAAATCAAAAATAAATAAAAACAATTAAACTAGAACACTCTACTGACAGCTAGTTCTTTGTCCTAAGAAAAAAATAAATTAAAACAGGAACAGGCTTTTAGACCTGTAAAATAACTCAAAACTGAAAACCTGAAACACCTGTCTGACCGGTTGCCACCCTAGTCAGATGCTCCTGCATCAGGCTCCGGGGGTAGCAAAAAGTCATGGCTCCGCTCCATGAGGTCATCCACTGAGTAGCCAATTTTCTGAATCTGTGCCGTGTCAAGCCAGGTACTGTCCTCAATAGGACGGTTCTTCCACTTGACCAGGTACTGTAAGTAGTCCTTCCTGCGTGTGCGTTTGGCTACCTGCGTGTCGAGGATACCCTCGATCTCAAGGGGCTGCGCTGCAGGCATCTGCTTTAACCAAACATCCTCTTCTTCTGGGGTAGTCCGCTCTGGCCTTGTTGCCTTTTCTTCTCCGAGATTGGTAGGGTAAGGAAACAAGTCTGCCACGTTAAAAATGGGTGAAATGCCTATTCCGGGTGGCAGTTGTATTTCGTAGGCATTGGCTGAAAACTTGCGGAGAATTCTGCAGGGGCCAATTTTCTTAAACTTTAACTTGTTATACTGCCCTCTGGGAAAACGTTCCTTGCGCAAGTGGGCAAGGACTTCGTCCCCGATGTTGAACTGAACTTCCCGCCTCTTCAAATCTGCCTGTTGTTTATACCTTTGACTGCTGTCTACCAACTTCAATTTTACCTGCTCATGTAGATCATTCATCGCTTGAGCGAAATCTTCACCATCGGCGCTTCTTTTTTCTAGCTTCCCCAAATCCCGCAGTTCATGCACTCCGCGAGGATGCATGCCGTACAGAACCTGAAAAGGACTATGTCCGGTACTGCGATTGGGAGAATCATTATATGCAAATTCCGCTTGGGCAAGTACACGATCCCACATCCGCGAATTTTCTCCGACTAAGCTTCTTAGCAGGTTTCCCAAACTCCTATTTACCACCTCTGTTTGCCCATCAGTCTGTGGGTGATAAGCGGAGCTGAAATTTAGTTGGGTGTCCAAATTTTTCCACAGGGTACGCCAGAAGTGTCCTGTGAATCGTACATCCCGGTCTGAAATAATAGATCTCGGCAAACCATGCAGTCGAACAATTTCTATGAAGAACAAGTGGGCTACGTGAGTAGCATCACTGGTTTTTCGACAGGGTATAAAATGCGCCATCTTCGAGAATCTATCCACCACTACCATCACTGAATCGAATCCCCGCTGTGTCTTCGGTAAACCCAGGACAAAGTCCAAACTGACTGAGTCCCATGGTCTACTTGGTGTGGGCAACGGCGTATAGAGTCCTACATTCTGGCTGTGACCTTTTGCCAACTGACACATTTTGCACCTACTCACATGTCTCTGCACATCTCGCCGCAACTTTGGCCAATAGTAGAAATGCTCTATCTGAGATAGCGTCTTGTCTATACCGAAATGTCCGGCTAGACCTCCACTGTGTTTCTCACGAATAATGTTTTCCCGCATTGAACAATCGGGAATACACAACTGTCCTCCTTTGAACAATAATCCTTCTTGCAAATTGTAGTCCAACCATGGACTGTGATTCCGCAGTAAAGGGTTATGACATGCTTCATGTGCCTCCCTGAAGTCTGTGTCTGTTTGATACAGATCCTTCAAGTGTTCGAAACCCAGTACCTGCACTGTACTTTCCTGTAAAAGCAGAGCTCTTCTGCTTAACGCATCTGCTACCTTGTTGGATTGTCCGCTGATATGCTTCAATACGAAAGTAAAGCTCTGCAGGTATTCCACCCACTCTGCATGCTTGTGATTCAACTTGTGCTGCTGCATAACATATTGTAAAGCAGAATTGTCAGAAAATAACACGAATTCATTACCTAGTAAATCGTGCCTCCAATGCTTCAAGGCTTGAACGACCGCATAAAATTCTTTGTCGTAAGACGAATACTTCTGCCTGCTTTCGTTCAACTTCTCACTGAAATAAGCAACCGGTCTATCTTCCTGGCTAAGTACTGCCCCAATGGCTGTACCGCTGGCGTCGCAACGAACTTGAAAAAGTTTGTTGAAATCCGGTAATCTCAAGATTGGCCTCTCAGTGATATTTTTCTTCAAAGTCTGAAAACTGCTTTCTGCTGCTTCAGTCCAGCGAAAAGGCTGATTTGCCTTCTTAATCGTGTCCAACATAGGTGCACAAATCCCACTGAAATTCTTGATGAACTTCCTGTAAAAACTCGCTAAACCATGAAAACTTCGAACTTCAAACAAGTTCTTTGGGGATGGCTAGTTTACGATTGCTGCAATATTTTCCGGATCCATCTTCAGCTCATTCTCTGCAATCACAAAACCCAGATACACTAGTTCTTTCTGGAAAAAAGTACACTTATTTAGATTTATCAGCAGCTTGTTCTGCTGCAGACTTCTCAGTACACTTCGAATATGTCGAAAGTGTTCCTCTTTCGTTTTGCTGAAGATTAGTATATCATCTAGATACACAATCACGAATTTTCCAATGAATTCCTTCAGTACTTCATTCATTAAGCGCATGAAAGTACTGGGAGCGTTACTCAATCCGAATGGCATCACCAGCCATTCATACAGTCCTTCATTTGTCTTGAAGGCTGTCTTCCACTCATCCCCTTCCCTGATTCGGATTTGGTGGTAGCCACTTTTCAAGTCAATCTTCGAAAAATATGCTGCCCCACTCAAACAGTCCATCATGTCATCCATCCTTGGTAATGGAAACCTGTACCGAATCGTAATTTTGTTGATGGCTCTCGAATCTGTACACATCCGCCATTCGCCACCTTTCTTAGGAGCCAATACTGTCGGAACTGCACAAGGACTCATACTTTCTTTGATCAGTCCTTTATCAAGCAATTCCTGCACCTGCTTCCGAATTTCTTCATGATCTTTCGGACTCATACGATAAGCTACCTTGTTTGGCAAGCTGGCTCCTGGTATAAAGTCAATGCAGTGGTTGATGCCTCTCTTGGGAGGTAATTCGTCTGGAAGGTCGTCCACTACAATATCCCCAAATTCCTGTAACATCTCTTGTATCTCCTCAGGTAAATCTGAAATCTTAGTGTGCAGTACCACTGTTCTTGGTCTCCTTACAACAGCAAAATTCACTTCACTGTCTTCAATCTGTTTCAGGAATTCCTTTCCACCCAACAGCAGTGCTTTTGCTCCGCTAGCCTCTGCTGCACCTTCCTCCTTGATGGGAACGAGTGTGTGCTTGACTCCATCTTTAACAAACTTGTAACAGTTTGTTCTTCCGTCATGTACTACCTTTCTGTCAAACTGCCAGGGCCTTCCCAACAGTATGTGACAGACATCCATTGGCATAACATCACAGACAATCTTGTCTTTATACCTGCCTATCTGGAACTCCACCTCGCATTGTTCATCAACTAACAACTGATGTCCTTTCTACAGCCACGACACCTTGTATGGAGTGGGGTGTTTCAGCTTTTTCAAACCCAGCTTCTCCACCATTTCCGTGGCCACTAAATTATCAGTGCTTCCACTGTCAATGATCAGTTTGCAGCACTTTCCCTGTGACTTGCAAACTGTCCTAAACAAGGTCTTTCTCTGGCCTGGGTCCACAACCTCCTTGGCTGGTTTTAACAGCACTTTGTTCAACACCAGGGCTTCCCCTGTCTCCGGTGTATCTTCCACTTCCTGAGGAGGTGCTTCCGCTTCCTCCGGCTGAGCAACATAAGCTCCTCTTCCACCTGCTGGTTCGCCTTCAGGACATTCATACGATTTGTGCCCCCACTTGTGGCACCTGTAGCACTGGACAGTTCCTCTGCCCCGACCATTTCCTCTCCCCCTCTGGGCTGATCGTCCTCCTCTAGTGCTGTTGTCCTTTTCTGCTGTTCCTGCAGATTTGGAACTGCTGCCTTCCTCATTGGAACCCGTTCCTCTACCTTTACCAAAATATTTTCCCTTTTCTCTGCCAGATCCGCCTCCTCTTCTGGCATTTTGTTTCCTGTTTATTTTTTCTTCCGCCTTTAATGCAAACTGATATGCTTCTTCCAAGGTTCTGGGTGAAAGGATACCAATTTCATCTAATATTTCTCCCCTCAACCCATTCACGAACCTTGCTGTCTTTTCTGGGGTTTCCTCCACATAACCTGCCCTCAAATTCAGTTTATAGAATTCTTCAGTATACTCCTTAATCGTCATTCCCCTTTGTCTCAGGTTTTGTACCTGTCTATACAGCATAATTTGATAATCTTTAGGCAAAAACTTCTCCTTCATTTTCGCCTCCATTCTGGTCCACTTCCGTATAGGCTGTTTATGTAGTCTTTTTCTCTCCGCCTGTACGCTGTCCCACCACAAGGACGCATGTCCTTTCAGCTTGGTGGCAGCAAACTTCACCTGTTTGTCCTCGCTGGTCTCCTCAAATTCGAAGTATTTATTTACTTCACTTAACCAGTCCAGCAACACATCTGCCGACAAACTGCCGTCATAAGTGGAAAGCTCATGCTTCGGCTTATGACTGGACAACAGAACTGATTTCAACAATCTTAGTTCAGGTGTCACTCCTTCAAACTCATCTTCTGGTTCTGCAATATCCTCGTCACTGTCATCTGCTGGGTCTCTCCTTCCCCCAGCTTCTACTGCTGCCAATCTCTGATTCGGAATTCGAATTTCATCTCGCAGACCCTCTTCTGCCACTCTCCGGATTGCTCTACCTCTTCCTCTTCCTCTTCTGCCAACTTCCATCTTCTCGCTACTTCAAAACTTATTCTTTGATACCACTTGATGGGGATCTCCAGCCCACGTGCCCTGTCAACTGAACAGTTTCACAACCTTTTGAAAAAAAATGTATAACAAATGTGGTTACGTGGCTTTGCAACGTGTGTTGATTGATTTACACGTCGGTTTCGCGCCTTTGAACTTCACAACAGGCCTCGAGCCTTTCGTTCCTCTCCGGGACTTGAATTAAATGCACAGTAAATGGCCTCGAATGGATCACTTGGCCCACTTGCCAACGCATATGGTCATACACCCTTACTCTTTCGCTCGGGTCATTTCTTTAGTCGGTCACTTGGTGTTTATGCTCCGCGCAGTGTGAGAGGGTTTCGACCCTGCGCCTCTGTGCCAAGGGTTTGTTCTTCCCTGTGACTCTGGCCACGGCAACTGTGGTTATGTTTGTGAAACGATACGGCTGCAATGGCGTTCTGGTTTCCAACCTCCTTGTTGGTTCGGTTCCTTCCCACCGAGACTAGTTTGTCCCTCTGTTCCTCGTTCAACACTTACAGGTTCTTCAACATGCCAATTTATTCCGTTTGTTTCTGTTTGCGGTTTGTTCTAGGCTAATTGTTTTCTCTTAACAATTGCGCACAGGTTCTTTGGCTCTCGGCTCTGAGCTTCCTCCGGTCAACCCTACTCCAGTTGGCGACTGTGTCGGCAAGCCATCTTTCTCTGTTTCAAAACCCTGATGGTTTTGTTCCCATACTGATCTCAAGGCTCCTTGCGAGCAGATTCAAATGGTTCTTCGGTGGTTACTCGATTTCTCGGAAAAGAAATGCTCTCCCTCTCCGCAAGGTACATGCCCGAATGCTCTTCTTCTACTGTTAGTCTCGTTTTGAAACAACAATTTTTGTTGCACAGGTTTTTAATTGATGGTTTGTTTTACTCGTACAGGTATCACGAACTCCTTTGGTTTCCCAATCTTTTGTCAGGGTTTTCGCTCGGCTTCTGGATTCAAAAGGTAAGTCATTGCCCGACTCACACCATTCTTACTGTAGAAATTTGTTTGGAAGTGTCGTAGATGACTTCGTGCCAGTTTTACTTTCAGGTTTTATTGTGGCGTTGTCATGCTACTGTTACTCTGTCTCTTTGAAAATACTGTCTTTCGGACAGGATTCATCTTCCAAGCTGGCTCGGGTTTTAAAACCCCACCTGTACCCCTCGGTTGCTATTTGGAGTTCTTGCCTGTGACTGTAGGGTTTCTGGCCGTAACCCTAGGTTACGAATCTTGATTTCTTCCTCCGGTTGTTTCAATATGTAACTTAATACATTTCAGTATGGACTTTCTTGCTATTGCGACCCTGTCAGAGGGTTTACTCTATTCTCAGTTTATTTATAAATGAAATGGCACAGCTTAATGTAAATACCTGTAGATTTCAATGTTCCTCGTTATTTGTTGGCTGTTTGGATTTCGCCGTCGGTGTACAACTTCTCTGTTTGTGTTGTATTCTCCTGTACTCCTCTTCAGCTTTTGCGTGCGTTGACCACGCCTTCGTGTTGCAATACCCCTGTTCACTAATAATAATATTTCTCCAGTGGAAAGGAAATAGATATATAGCTATGTTTAATTCAGAATTTGCATGCAAACAATTTGACAGTGAATTAGAATAAATATCACACTTCAATGTTTCTAAATACAATTCAGATGGTATGTTTCTGCTGAGTATTAAAACTCTGTTTTCATTACTCCATTCAATGTGTAAATTTGCAGAACCCCTGTACAGTCATCTTTTCGTTTCTTTAGTAGCCTCTCTGCAGGCCAATTCGTTCCAACTGATAACTGTCTCCAGTTGGTTACACAGTTACATGTTTTTACATTATGGTTAATTCACTTTTTACTCATTGAACTGTTTTACTTCACCTAACAAAACTACGACAGTTGTTTAAATCAAAAATAAATAAAAACAATTAAACTAGAACACTCTACTGACAGCTAGTTCTTTGTCCTAAGAAAGAAATAAATTAAAAACAGGAACAGGTTTTGAGACCTGTAAAATAACTCAACACTGAAAACCTGAAACACCTGTTTGACCGGTTGCCACCCTAGTCAGATGCTACCATCATTAAACCTATATAAGGGTTCCAAATCCTTAATTATTTCTCATACTTGGATTTATGGGGAAATCCCTTGGAGCATAGTTGAATATCTATTATAGGCTTTTGTAGGATTAATGAAGTTATATTATGAGTGAGAAATATTTTATATCTTTATTGATTTTCTCTTGTCGTTGAAATACCTTGATATATGCTTATGAAGTAAAAATACTATAGGGTCTCTCCATGCTTTATTTTTTTATCCTTGGATTGTTGTTTATGTTGCATTATGTTTCAAGGCCTTGTTCAACGCACATACATTTCATTTCAAGGAACAACCTTCATCAATATTGAATGTTATATGTGCTAGTAATGTCTTTAGATTTATTTATGTAATATCATGTAGCAAGGAAAGAATGAAAGTAGCTTGAGTGTATTCTCCATATTGTCATATTTCCATAATTATGATAGCATCCCATATGAGCCTTGGTTGGAACCCATTTCCTAATTGCAAGACACTATTTTCTTGTTCTTCTTTCCATCTTATATTCCAAATTCATTTAAAACAATTTTGTTGGTATCTACTCCTCATATCACCATTGAACTCATTTCCTTAAAACCAAACTATCATTTTTTATGGAAACCCGCCTTGAGTTAGAGGAGAGCCACCCTAAATTGTAGAAGAGGATTGGTAAGATGATAGTGGCCTGTCTTGTAGTTACACCAAAGCTATGCTTGAGGTTTAGAACATTTTCTTGTTATCCTTCCAAATGGTTAAAGAACCTTCAAAAATTGGATGGTGATACTCCTTTTGTTACTCAACATGTCACATCATTCTTGAAATATGTTTCAAATCTCAATGTAATGCATGAGGTTATATTGATAAAGTTATTTATATATTCTTTGGAATGAGATCTAAAGAGTTGGATGAGGAATTGTTGTAGCCCAATAAACTTATCTTCTTTTTTAGGTTTGACCCAAGTCTTCTTCATATATTCAGGTCCTCATTACAATGAGGAGGAATATGAAAGAATTTTTAAATATTTTATGGTAGCCTTACATGGAGATGAAGAGGAACTTCATGATCTCATGACAAATCAAGCACTTAAAGAGAATATTGAAAAAGAGTTTCCTCATGTCACATGGTATAACAAGAGAGACCTCTTTATTCTTTTGAAGATCAAATACATGAAACTTTTGATGGAGATTTTGAATATCAAATACATGAAGATTTTGATGAAAAGTTCGAAGATCAAGCACCTCATAGCCTCATTGAAGACTAGAAGTATGAATAAGAAATAAAGGATGAAAAAGTCATCAAGCACTTGAAGAACACATTAATGAAGCATATCACATTAAAGATCAATCCCATGAAGATGACCTTATTGATGAAAGCATTCAAGCCTCCAAGCCATCATTTCATAAAAATAAGAGCTATCCATCATCTTCCTCAGAGTTCTAAATTCAATGATACATTTATTGATTATTTGGAAGAATATAGGTTTGAAGATAAACTAATTTAAGAATGATAGATGTTAATATTTATTTGCTTATCCATTTATGTAAATAGGGACATCCAAGGTTATGTTGTTATGGATATGCATTTTTAGAATTTTTTCCATGGTTTAGATAGAGATTATTGGACATTTTAAGAGATTTTATCTATGATACCTCTAGAAAAGAAAGTGTCAATTTTGAAGCCCTTAGATAACTTAATATAGTAGAAGCAAATCCAGAAAATTTTCATGATAATTTCTAGCCATATATGAATACTAATGATGCAACATCATGAGAAGGTGTTTTTTCACGTATTTAATTCAACCATTTATGGTGGATTTACTACAACATTCTCATGAAAATTTCCAACCATGTTCTATGGGATATAATGCATATTTTATTAGCATTTGGGGTTGTTTTACGAGGATAAAATAATAATAATAATAATATCAACTATATTTATGCTTAGATTTTGGTGAATATGCATGTATAAAATCAGTGTAAGAGAACTATATTAGTGTTGTAATTTACACAGTGTGGCAAATGTTTTATACCAAAAATTTTCAGCCTTGTCTTTCCTTGTCTCTTCCTCAGTTTGTGAATGAAAACTCAACTAAGACATGTGCTCTTGATTCATAAATAAATATTGCATAAGTGTATATTCAATTCATGGCTTCTTGTAAAAAATTCAATCACGTATAAAAGGGAAACAAGTACTTCATTGGGAGTAAATATTTTCCTCAAAATTTAAATTTACGTATCACTTGTCATCTACATAATTGTCAAGCAGCTATGATGCATTTTTCAATATCTTATAACTTCATCTCAAACTTTGAGGAGTGACATTGTACATGAAAGCCAAAGAGCCCATTTCTTGGAGTATGTGGATCAACATTATGAGATGTATGTGTTGCATAATGAATATCTTATTTGGAACAAGGATGGATTATCATTTTCACATTGCAATCCCATTCAAATATGGGTGGATGAAGTTTTTGGAAGAACATGCCAATATTGGCATGATTTTGGTGATCTTTTCCATCCTCGTGAATTGGAAATTGTTTCTTATTATGATATAATGTTTGTACCAACTCATAATCATTTTGTATTTTTCATTTCCTTGTTTTGGCTCACAGCCAAACATAGTGGCAAAATTATTGATGAGGTGCTAGTGTGGCTTCATGGATTGTATGATTATACCTAATACTTTTGTTTATGTCAAATAGAGTAGCTATGAGTAATAATCTCCTAGGAACATTAGATGATGAGAAATAAGTTCAACATTTGAGCATTAGATTGTCTTCATTTCATGGTATATTTCGTAATGTTGGATTAATATGCCTTCTCCTTGTAAAGTTATATTTTGGACTCTTGATGAAGTAATATACAAAGAGAGAGAGAGAGAGAGAGAGAGAGAGAGAGAGAGAGACGTATGTGGTGTTTAGGGATGTGAATTTATATCCATTCTACCACATGGTCTTGTTTCCTCCTATTTTCTTTGCAACTACAACTAGATATTATGATATTTTGGCATGCACTTCTCCTTAACAACACATACCCCCAATATCCGCAGCCATATGTTATCCACCATTTTGTACAAGGATTTCACATGTGATTTTAATCACATGACCCAAATATGTGTAAGGTGGCATGGTAATTATATCCTCCCAAATGTTGGAAATTTGGTAGAGGTTACTTTTAATGGATGGTGTCTTGGTAGTGGAGATTCAATCAATCCCTTGGTTGATTATAATGGCTTGGTTCTCTCTTCATGCATACACATTTTTGGTTGATGGATTAGCATATTAGTGGGTGATTGTTAGGTTAATGGTTGCTATATATATTGGCATCATAGTATGGTTTTATTACTCAGTGTACATGATGATATGTTCTATTCAAACCATACTACTAGAACCTTTAAAGACAAAGTTAAACATTTATAGTCCTACTTTTAGCCTTATGCAAGCAATGAAATTCATGTGGAAATCCTAGATTTGCTTTTTGGTTTTGATGATAAGGAAAATGATAAGGTACAATATGGGTTTGTGAAAAGGACATGACCCAATAAAATGTTTAGATTATGTTGATAATATGTAGCAACAACTTTGTTCCTTAAGTTTCTAGCGTTTCTCAAGATCACTTTGGTTGTAGTAAAGGCATGTGTACCAATATTTAAAGGGGGTAATTGTGTCTACACACATGAGAATATCATGCTACAATAAATGGATTAACATTAAAATGTATGATCCATAGAAACGTCATCATCTACAACAATACTATATTCAAATTGTGTAGTAGTTTGACACAATGGTAAGGGATTTGAAATCTAAATTAGCATACATAAGGCCTATTTACACCAACAAAAGGAAGTTTTCTTCTTTCGATGTTTATATCTGATAGTACTCAGCAAAGCAAGAATAATTATCCATCCTTTTGAATATTATGTAGGTAAAAACTTCAAATTTATTGTGAGCAAAACAAGACTACTTTTGTCTCCAATTTCCTTCAAAGTGGAAATATAAGAGTTCCCTAGCCTTTTTACACTGGGTTTGGTTTTTTATGATGTGGAGGATGGTTTAAGTGAATTTCTCTCTTTAAATGACACACATCATGAGGCCTAATCATTAGACATTACAGATTTTGGGTAGGCTATCCCCTAATGATCCTAAGCCTATTTACAGATCTATGCTAGCATTTATTTCTTTCTTAGAAAAACTCGTCTTGATGGAGGTTGACCAATATACTTTGCAATATTTTGTAAGCCTTCTTATACCTAGGGCAGAGTGATATTTCATTTAGAGTTGTGATATTACATGGGGAGTTGTAGCATTATCTTTGGCATTATGATAGTGCGTGGGGGTTGCAACATTACTTTGGGAAATATAACATTTCAATAGATGTTATGACATTGCTTTGAGAGTTGTGACATTGCTAATGTATGAAGTAACAAGTTCACCATTGAGGAGTGCTCCACTTGTCCCTTGTTTAGCACACTTATCGATGGTGGTTATTCTTGGAAAATAGACTTGGGATTTGTTTGACCATGTTGATCTTTTCCTTGGCACATGACTTATTCTATGGATATTTTGAGGAGGTCATTTGCATTTTTGAGTTGGAGCCCCACTTCTAGTAGAGCACTCAACTACTTTACACACATGTTGAGGTATTTATTGAAGGATTATCTCTTACTTGTGAATCATGAAGAATGTTTAAATTATATGATGACCTTATAATAATGGAGACCAAGTGTAAAATTATATGCAATAACCAAAGATGAGGAGAAAATAGAGATGTTATGGATGAATATCAATTGAGAGATTCATATATAAAGATTATGAGAGATAGTTGTGGATATGGTTGTACTAAATATCTATCGCAATGCTATTATGGTCACCCTATTGCTATATGTAGCAACTGATTATATAATAGGTAATACAAAGAAATAGTTTAATTAAATAGAATTTCCCCTTGAGTTTCATGAGTATAAACTACCAGAGTCCCTTACTTATGCATGTTTGAGTTTATTTGTTACTGACTATTCCTCCAACATTTAGCGTCAAAAAGTGAAAGCGTTATTCTTGACTCCATATATGAAAAGTGTGTAAATATATATATATATATATATATATATATATATATATATATATATATATATGAATATATATTTTTTTCAAACATTATTGTTTTTGACTCATATATGAAAAGTGTGTAAATATATATATATATATATATATATATATATATATATATATATTTCAAACATTACTGTTTTACATATTTATGTAAAAGAATGTTGTTATTAAAGACATTTTGCTGATGGGTGAATAGTTGAAACACTATCATTGAAACGGCATTATTTGCACAAATTGTGCTATTCAAACTCATAAAAGAATAATGTAATATTATTTTCTTTGAAATAGATTTTCTCACTGGTGTTCCTTGCCCACATTAAATTCGATAGGTGTTTATCTATTAATTTTTCCTTATTCACCATCATATCCGATGTAATTTGGATTGCGTCCAGGCACTGTCGGGAACATACAAACAAGTGCATGTGGAATCGGTTCTGGAGAATCGTTTGCGTCTTAAAAAAAAGAGATACATGCCAAACTCTGGAGTTTAATGTCGCTTCATCGGTAGATAATATCCACTAAATGACTGTGGGTTGACAGATCTATCAAATAATTATGATTTGCTAGAGAAATATGAAGCAGCGCATGAAGCAAATGAATTATTGGACGATTTAATTTGTTAGTGCTTGAATTTGGCTAAAAAATTGAAATGACATCTGGATTTATGTTATTTAAACTGGCTTTTTCACGATATATAGATTTATGCTTTCAAAATCTAACACATTTAGATGATTGCAAAAATTATCCGTAATCACTTATAATTCAATAAATTTCGGCTAGAAAAAACCATTGAAAAAAACTTCCAAACAATCACACAAAAGACCATTCAATTTATTAAAAGTTGAAATGATTCAAGATTTTAAGTACTATTTAAAAAAAAGCCGAATTTCAATGAGGAATAGTCAAACAAAATTGTCGCCTGATAATTGGATACATTGTCAAATCTGTCGGCCCTAACAGTGAGATCTGCAAATCAATCCAAGTTGGATTGTCGGTATTTTGTGGCAATAACCCAGTGGCCATGATTGCAAGCTGGAAAGCGAACCGCAGCCTCTAATTGCAAGAGCCGACGAGCCAAGTGGGAAGAGAGGCGCAGGAGCCGACGAGCCAAGTGGAAAGAGATGCACAGCGTGGAAGGATAAGGATAGCCGCCCACTCTTACATCTGTGAACAAAATACCCCACGTGCATCTAATTGAAGTATACCCGGAATTACGAAATATAATAAAATTGAAGTCATCATTGTGATAGCTTGTTTGTCTTCGAAGCTGTATGGCAAAGTCAAAGGGCACTGGTTTGGTTTGTCAAAGCCAAATGTTATTTTATCCAAATAAATATTTGATAGTTTGTAAATGGTTCAGCTCTTGAGATAAAAGAGCTCATATGGAGAAAAAGACATAATATATTAAAAAGGTATGGTGTCATAACGAGAGTGAGAGTGATGGGTTGTTAATTAGTTACCTGTCTAAAAAAGGAGAGTGAAGGAGAGTGATAGGTTGAAGAATTTTTCAAAGACTTCATATCCTTAAAAAAGGTATGGTGGTGTTTTAGGAAAGTGATGGGTTGAAGAGTTTTTTCAAAGACTTCATACTTTTTTAGGTATGGTGTCATAATATAAGGCGAGTGATGGAGTGATGGGTTGAAGAGTTGGAGTGATGGGTTGAAGAGTTTTTCAAAGTTTTTATATTAAAATTGTTTTTAAAGACTTCATATCTTTAAAAAGGTATGGTGTTATAAGGAGAGTGATGGGGTTGTAGAGTTTTTAAATGATTTTATACTTTTTTAGTATTGTGTCATAAGGAGAGCGGCGATGGAATTGAAGAGTGTTTTTAAAGATTTCATACTTTTTCAGTATAGTGTCATAAGAGGAGTGATGGAGAGGGAGACTTTTTTTTAAATTCAAAATGTTATATAAAATGAGATTGATTGCCCCGTGTAGTATGAAATGATTAAGTGATGTAGTATGAGATTGATTAGTATTAAACGAGTGTTTTGATTTTTAAACAAGGATGACTGCAGGGTAGCAAGTCCTTGCCACTAGATTTCAAAGGTTACACCTAGTATCATAGATTTGGATCACCAAATTTCAGAGTTTACACATAGTATCATAGATCTGGGTCATATGTTTTGGAGATTGTATCATATTCGCATAATATATTGATTGATGGGTATTGTAAGCAAGATGAGTTTCAGGAAGTTGTGAAGCTTATGGATCGCATGGAAGAGAATGTTTGTCCTTTGACAGACATTACATATGGTGTAGTCATTGAAGCTTGTTGCAAAGAGGGAAAAATCAGTGAGACTGTGAGCTTAGAGTTCCCCTTTGAACTGACTTCAAAGCTATTTTTTTAACCACTCTCACAGAGATCCCCCTTCGGGGAGCCTTCGGACTATATTTAGGCTCGTTCTCTCCATTGGCATTGGATAAATATTAAGCTCTCACTCAACTATGAGCCACATATACAGAGCGAACCCATAAAGAATGTGATATCCTTCTAGTGATAAGCAAGGTAGTGATTAGCAATAAGTGCTAGTTTTGTTCTAGGAGTATGCATGAAAGCTAGTAGTTCACAATTCCAATATGTAAGTAGCGATAAGAAAGGTAGGACTTTTATTGGTTTATTTATGAATTAACCAAAGGAAAGGAATACTTGAGGGCAAGGGAGACCAGACCTAGCACCATGCAAGCTATAAATTCAAGCTCATTAATCAACTAGCTCTATTTTCTCGCTCCTTCATGCTACATAGAAGGCAAGAAAAAGGGGGGTTGAGGCCTACCAACCTCCGTAAGTGAGGTAGCTTTAGCTCCAGTATGCAATAAAGAAAAAAATAATTAGAAGAAGAGATCTCGTATTCAACAAAAAGGCGAACTTGATATATGTTATAATAAGGAATTAATAAGGAATCAGAGTGGCAGGTAGGAAAGGGAAGCATTCAAGAAAGTTATAAGACAGTAAGGTAGCTTCTTTATTATTAAAGCAATCCATAACAAGCACTTCAAGCGTCTTGTTATTCTCTACTAAGTGAAAGAATCTGAGAGTTCTTGTTCTTCCTTTGACAAACATTTCAGAGGGCATAGTCAATGAAGCATGTTGCAAAGAGGGAAAATTCAATGAGGTTGTGAGCTTGTGGGCTTTATAAGTCATCTAATACAGAAGACATCTCAAATTTCCTTAATGGAAAAAACCTGGAAAGGACCAAGGAACTTTTTGATGCCATTTGAACGAATGCTCATTAGGTGATTGCCATAATTAGAAAACAACTTGGACTTATTTTCCCCTTTGATGACAAAATATTGAGCAACTCAATATTACACCTTGAACAAATATTGTAGGGGATCTTCTATGTTTTTCAACCGATCCTATACCAGCAAGTATGCATTGAGTAATAATGACAAGTTGCATCTATCACTAAAAGGAGCACTGGATTTTTCAAGTTAAAAATAACAAATGTGTTAATATATGACCCTTGAAAACTGAAGATAAGGCCTTTGCACAAAAACACAATTGTATAATCTGTGGATGATGCCAACTACAACATGGATGAAGCATGCAACATTACAACATGTAAGTGTACATCCTTAGTTTAAGTTCACTTACGTAAATTATTAAATGCTCAGTTGGTATCCCTGCGAACCAACTTTTTAAATGTTGGACTCTTTCCATTTTGCTATAAATTGAGGGCCTCATTCTATATATCAGACACATCATATTAACAAATGCAACATGTTCAGTTAAACTTGCCTTGATAACATTCACAAGTTATAGTAAGAACATGGGTACATATCTGAAAGATTTGAAGGGAAGATGAACAAATGGTGGTCACAAGATATCGCATTAATAGGAAGAATTACCATAGTAAACAAAATTAACATGTCAAGAAATGTTCATACATAAAATTGTAAAATTTGGAATCCTTATTTAATTTGTGCTTACCATGGTAGCAAGATTGGGCCATGTTAGCCTTTTGTTGTACACAAATTCAGTAGTAGTACTAAGTTTGGAAAATTTAGCAAACTTAGTTTTGATTGTATTTGGTAACAAACAATTAGGATATGTGTATTAACATAGAATTATGAGATTGAGAAGTTATGCATTATGAGTGAAAGAATCAAGTGCTGTTCAGTATTTTGAAGTCGAGCCTACACTTGGGTAGATATTTTGTTGTGCAATTTTATCTACTTTAAGCTAAATTTTAGGAATATTAAAAATTTGTGTACTTCTTTCCCTGTTTCATCTCTGCAAGTTGTTTTGAATAGTTTAAAACTTGCTAAACATAGAAGCATAAGTCACTTCAACAACAATAGACAAAGATCAATTGTTGTGTTTCTCCTGTCATTTAGGTGGATATTGGTGGCCACCTACCTATGCCACTTGGGGCCCAACCATTGGTTCTTTCGGTTTTTCAGTTTCCTTCATTGTAGCACAGTTTACTATTTTTAGCAATTTTTCGGGTCCTAAACTTTCGAAGCCGTTTTGAGGCCCTAAACAACGTTTTTTGGGAAAACCATGAGAAAAATGGAACTTCCTTTGAATTTTCTCACATCAAAAGTTGTAGTATTTGGATAAATATTTCTAATGAGGTATGGTGGGCGTCAAACAGATATCATATGCCATAGTTACATAACCGGGAAGTTGATGTACCAATTTACCCAAACGAGGCCCATATTTTTGGTGCTTCATCTCCTAGGGTTAGGTTTTTGGATGTTTAGGGTTTTCCATTGTTTCTCAATAATAAATATTCCCTCGAGCCTCATTGTAACACAGTTTAGAGGCATGTAGCCACCACATCTCTTCTCAAAAATAAGCTACCAACGCCCTAGCTAGTTTATTTCCATTCTGTCTGCAAACAAATTTAAGTTCTTTGATATTAATGAAATGAAGTGTTATTTCCACTGCATATTGGTATTTATGGCTATATGTGTATTATATTGCGTTCTTGCATAAATCCATATCAGTGGTATCAGAGTAGTCTGCTCTTTCTCGATCCTTCGTTGCATGTCCCCAACGAGGTCAGGGTATAAGGAGTTAGGGATCGATCTAGTTGAACCTTTGCAAGATCATCCTCAAAAACCTCGACAACCACCCATGGGGGATGAAAAGAAAGATGAGGGAGCAAGAGATCCTATAAAAATATTGCTCGAGGAGGCCCTCAAAAAACAAAGGAATGTGATGAATGATAACTTTTCCCAGATCCTTCAACAACTGCCCGTCGGTGGCGCATCTGCATCCAGCAGTCACACTGGAGGCGCAACTCCTATTAAGGTACAAGTAAACTTTGAAATTCCCATATTTGAGGGCCAAATAGATGCAAATGTCGTAAATATATGGTTGAATCTATTAGAAGGATATTTCTCAGTTCATGACTTTTCCGACCGAGTGGAGATTATTTTTGCATTCCTCAAATCTACCCCCCATGTCAAGGACTGGTGGGAAACCTACTGTGAGAAAAAGGACAAGGGGTAAACGTCTCTATTCTCAACCGTAACCACTTGGAATTCTTTCTGAGACACCATCAAGGAACAATATTATCCTGTGGGGAGCTATGAGGACAAGTACATACAATGGACTATGTTGTGGTAGCAAAGGGATCAAGATGTGCATGAGCTGACGAATTTGTTCCATACCCTTCGCACAAAGTTGATTATCAAAGATTCGAAGAAAAATTTGGTGTTGAATTACTGCAGTTTTTTGCATAGATACATTTAGGATGAAATGGAGTTCCTCAGCATCTCCTCGCTTGGTACGACATATCGCTATGCTGCCAAGATTGAGAAAAAATTCAAACATAAGAAATGAGACTTTGGATATGCGAATAAAAAGAAAGGGAAAGGTGCCCCCAAACCATAGAACAAAGGATGCCAAGGCTTGACAGCCCAAGACAACCTACCAAAGCCGCAAGCAAAGAAAAACACCGCGAAATCGAAGAAGGACACAGGAAAGTGTTATGAGTTCCATAAGAGATCCACTCACAACACAAGTGAGTGTCGGGCCAAGCAGTCACTGGTGGCCAAGATGAGGGCCTCTGAATCAGATGCATACTCTGACTCTGAATCAAAACGCATCAAGGGGAATAAAAAAGGGAAGCAAATTATTGATTTGGAGCCCAACACCATTGTTGCCACTGCGAAGATCCAGAAGGAGGAACCAGAATATCCAGAGGAGGAGGAGCACCTCTTCCACTCCAAGATGTGGGTAAAGGGTTCCCCACTACAGTTCATTATCGACGGTGGGAGCCAAAAGAACCTCATTTCAACAGAGGTCGTGAAGCAGTTTGGCTTGCCAACCACAACACACCCATAGCCATACACCATCGGGTGGCTTCACCAAGGATGGGATCTCTGCATCAGCCAGTAGTGTCGCCTTCCCTATAGCATCAAGCCCTTCACGGATGAGGTATTATGTGACATTTCTCCTCTTAATGTTTGTGATGTATTACTAGGCCGGCCATACTTGTGGAAGCGACATGTTGTGTATGAGTCCCGACCTCGCACTGTTATTGTTACTTCGGGAAATAAGTTGTACAAGGTACTAGAGATACCACCGTTTATCGCTATCTCTTTGTTTACTGCAAAACAATGCAGTAAGCTCATTTCCAAAACCAGGAAATTTTGTTTCCTAATGATCTGCCCCCAGTGAAAGAAAAGACTGCAGCCACGACCTCCAGACAAGGCTTCTCCACATGAAAACAACAAATGGACAAGGTCGTGGAGGAGTACGAAGACATATTCACCTCCCCCACAGGGGTGCCTCTGCACTGTTAGGTCAAGCACCCCATCGATCTAACCCCAGGTGTGTCATTTCCCAATGGACCAATCTATCGGTGCTCTGTTATGGAGAATGATGAAATCAAGAGGCAGATTCAGGAGCTTCTACAAAAAGGTCACATCTAGTTGATTTCATCACCCTGTGGGGACCCGATCACGTTGGTACACAAGAAGGATGGGACTTGGAGACTCTGTATTGACTATCAAGCGCTAGACAAGATCACTGTCTGGAATAGGTACCCAATCCCATGAATTGATGACCTTCCAGACCAACTCAAAGGGGAAAAATATTTCAGCAAGATCGAATTGAAGTCCGGGTATCACCAGGTACCAATCAAACCCTCCGATGTGTGGAATATTGCCTTCAAAGCCAAGGAAGGCCTTTTTGAATGGATGGTCATGCCTTTCAGGTTAAAAAATTCTCCCACAACATTCATGAGGCTGATGGATGACATCTTGCTCCCGTTCACCAAATCATTTGTGGTAGTGTACTTGGAAGACATCCTGATCTTCAGCCAGACTTGGGAAGAGCACCTCCACCACATCGGACAGGTCCTCCAAATACTACGGCAACACAATTTGTGTGCAAATTTGGAGACGTGCACCTTTGGCATGACCCAGGTTCAACGTCTGGGATACATTGTTGATGAATGGGGGGTGCATGTGGATCCAACCAAGATCCAAGTCATTCGGGATAGGCTAGCCCCAACTACTCTAACAGAGCTTCGCAACTTTATGAGTCTTGCTAATTTCTACCGCAGGTTCATGTTGGGATTCTCTCATATTACTTGGCCCTTGAGTCAAGTCACCAAGGGAGTAGCGAAGGAAAAATTCTTTTGGTCAGAATCTCAACAAAAGGTGTTCATAGAATTGAAACACTGCCTTTGCTCTACCCCAGTGCTCACATTACTAGACTGCAACAACCATTTGAGATCAAGACAGATGCCTCTGACTATGCTATTGAGGCAGTTCTTACTCAACAGGGGCATCCAGTGGCATATCACACTGAGACATTGTCCGACACAGACCGAAAGTATCCCACTTATGAAAAATAAATGTATTCCATTGTGCAGGTCTGCCGCCAATGGAAGCATTAAATTTTAGGGAAAGAAACAGTCATCCACATAGACCACCGACCCCTACAGTTCATAGAGACACAAGGGAATTTTCAGAACGATCGCCATCAAAAGTGGTCCACATATCTACAACAGTTTCATTTGAACATCAAGTACAAGAAGGGAAGCACCAATAAAGTTGCAGATTGCCTCAGCCGACCACCGATCGTGGCACTAACCACCATTCTCAACTCTTGTGGACACGAGACTTCTGATCGGTTGCTTCTCTACAAGAGCGATCCAGAATTCGGCCACACATACAAGGAACTTTTGGAGGGTACACAAGTTCCAAATTTTCACCTCTAGGATGCACTGCTATGTAACTTGGGACATCTTTGTGTTCCTTCAAGTGAGCATGCCAAGATGATTTTGGAAGCACACTACATTCGATTCATTAGGCATTTCAGGGTCGAGAAAATAGTGGCAATAATGTAGAAGTATTTCTATTGACCGAACCTTCGACAGGTTGTTATGAAGTACATCAGATATTGCACTGCTTGTGCCATTGGCAAACCGACCATCAAGAAGAAAGGCCTCTATACCATTCTACCTACCCCTAGTCGACCTTAGGAATCCATCTCCATGGATTACATGTCGATCCTTCCTTCTACTAAGCATGGAAATGACTGTGTTTTCGTGGTCATCGATAGATTCTCGAAGATGGCCATTATGGCGGCCTGCAAGAAGAATATCATAGCAGAAGCCACTAATAAACTCTTCTTTGAACGAGTGTGGGTGCACTTTGGGATCCCACAGTCTCTCATTTCAGATCAGGACAGCAGGTTCCTCAGTACAATTTGGTCTAGCCTCTGGTCAATGCTGGACACCAAGTCCACATCTTTCCATCCACAAACTGCTGGGTAGACATATGTCATCAACAGGATGATTGTACACATTTTTTGCATGTACAATTCAAAGAACCCACGCACATGGGCTAAGATCCTTCCCTATTTACAACACAGTTATAATCAGGCTCTCCAAAAATCAACAAGCCACATCCCCTTTTAGGTGGGCTTGGGATTCCATCCACTCTGTCCCATTGACGTAGCCATGTCATTTGCGGCTACTCAGGCCGATTCAGCTCATGTCCAATCTGAAGCTGACAAAGCGAACAGCTTCATTGAGCGCATTCAACGCATCCACCAACATGTTCATGACATATTGGATAGAACCAATGCTAAGTACAAGAAACGACATGATCAAAATTGGGTGCCACATAACTTCCAGGTGGGCGATGAAGTGTGGCTACATTTGCAGAAGGAGCGCCTCACTGGACCCCACCGCAAGCTTCACTCACTCTGGTATGGCTCGTACACCATCACCAAGGTTGTAGGGACCAATGCCTTCGAGCTTAGTATTCCACCATTCCTTGTTCTACACCCAGTATTCAATGTGGACCTCCTTCGGCCCTACTTCCCACCTCTACTAGACACCTTTGGCATTGCATAACAACTCACACCAACAGATTTAAACCAATACTACATGGAACAAGCCACCACAGATTGTATCATGGACATGCAAATCAATAAGAGCTGCCAGTAGAAAATCCAACTGTATCGGGTTGTCAAATTTGGCTAACTCCTGCACCAAGGCAAGTGGTTCACCAGGGACCAATTTCAGTAGCAGTTTCCTCATCTCATGGATGAACTCAACGCAATGGGGACCATTTCTTCCTAAGGGGGGAGGAATGATCTGTTGAGATTTTGTGTATTTTAGGTAGCATCAGTTGTGCTCCAAGTCCCAAATTTTGAGGAAGGACTAGAGTTCACCTAATCTACCAGACCCAAAAATGGATTTGGGAAATTTCATCTAGTTTAGGAGATATTAAATTAATTATTTATTTTACTATATTTCCTAAGTTAAAACTTAGGAAAATAAAATAATTGAAGTGAATTTAATTAAACATGTGATGAAATTGTCTTAAGTCACACTGATCTAGGTGGATATTGGTGGCCACCCGCCTATTCCACTTGGAGCCCCACCATTGTCTCTTTCAGTTTTTTCACATTTTACTATTTTTAGCAGTTTTTCAGGTCCTGAAATTTCGGAGCCATTTTTAGGCCCCAAACGGAAATAGTATGCTGAAGTTACGTCCCCGGGAAGTTGAAACACCAACTTACCCAAACGGGACCCATAGTTTTGGCGCTTCATCTCCTAGGGTTAGATTTTTGGACGTTTAGAGTTCTCCATTGTTTCTCCATAATAAATAGGCCCTCGAGCCTCATTATAACATAGTTCAGAGGTCTGTAGCCGCCACATCTCTTCTCAGAGATTCGCTACCAGCACCCTAGCTATTTTATTTCCATCATGTTTGTAAGCATATTTCTATGATTTGATATTAATGAAATGAAGCCTTATTTCCGCTGTATTTCTATATTCTGTTGTGTTCCTACATAAATCCAGATCAGTGGTATCAAAGCGGTCTGATTTTTCTCGATCCTTCTTTGCATGTCCCCAACGAGGTCGGCATATAAGGAGTTAGGGCTCGATCTGGTGGAACCTTTGCAAGATCAGCCTCGCAAAACCCAATGGATGCCCATGGGGGATGAAAAGAAAGATGACGGAGCAAGAGATCCTATCAAAATATTACTGGAGGAGGCCCTCAAAAAAACAAAGTACGTGATGATGGATAACTTTGCCTATATCCTTCAACGACTACCCACTGGCGGTGCATCTGCATCCAGCAGCCACTCCGGAGGAACGAATCCCTTTAAGGTACAAGTAAACTTTGAAATTCCCATATTTGAGGGTCAAATAGATGTAGATGTTGTAGATAGATGGTTGAATCTATTAGAAGGATATTTCTCGGTTCATGACTTTTCCGACCGGGAGAAGATTATTTTTTCACTCCTCAAAGCTACCCCCCATGTCAAGGACTGGTGGGAAACCTACTGTGAGAAAAAGGGCAAGACAGAACCCTCTCTGTTCTCAGTCTTACCCACTTGGAATTCTTTCCGAGATGCCATCAAGGAACAATACTATCCCGTGGGGAGCTATGAGAACAAGTACATACAATGGACCACGTTGCGGCAACAAAGGGATCAAGATGTGCATGAGCTAACGAATTTGTTCCATAACCTGTGCAAAAAGTTTGGTATCAAAGATTCGAATAAACATTTGGTGCTAAAGTATCGCGGTTGTCTACATAGATACATTCAGGAGGAAATGGAGTTCCTTGACATCTCCTCGCTTGGTACGGCATACCAGTATGCTGCCAAGATTGAGCAGAAATTCAAACAGAAGAAGAGAGACTTTGGATCTGCGAATCAAAATCAAGGGAAAGGTGTCCCCACACCCCATAACAAAGGACAAAGCCAAGGCATAGCAGCCCAAGAAAACCTGCCAAAGACACAAGAAAAGAACAACACCGCGAAGCCAAAGAAGGACATGGGAAAGTGGTGTGAGCTCCATAAGAGCTCCACTCACAACACAAGTGAGTGTCGGGCCAAGCAATCGTTGGTGGCCGAGATGAGGGCTTTTGAATCAGATGCATGCTCCAGCTCTGAATCAGAACCTGACAAGGTGAATGACAAAGGGAAGCAAATTATTGATGCGGAGCCCAACGCCATTGTTGCAACTACAAAGATCCAGAAGGAGGAACCTGAAGATCTAGAGGAGGCAGAGCGTCTCTTCCACTCCCAAATGTGGGTAAAGGGCTCCCCTCTACAGTTCATTGTCGACAATGGGAGCCAAAAGAACTTCATTTCAGCAGATTTCATGAAGCGGTTGGGCTTGAAAACCATAGCGCACCCACAACCATACACCATCGAGTGGCTTCACCAAGGATGGGATCTCCGCGTCAGCGAGCAGTGCCGCCTTCCCTATATGATCCAGATTTATGCAAGAACGCAACAAAATACAGAAATAACCATAAACATAGAAATACAACGGAAATAAGGCTTCATTTCATTAATATAAAATCACGGAAATATGCTTACAAACATGATGGAAATAAAATAGCTAGGGTGCTAGCAGCGAATCTCTAAGAAGAGATGTGGCAGCTACAGACCTCTGAATTGTGTTACAATGAGGCTCGAGGGCCTATTTATTATGGAGAAACAATGGAGAACTCTAAACGTCCAAAAACCTAACCCTAGGAGATGAAGCGCCAAAACTATGGGCCCCGTTTGGGTAAATTGGTGTTTCAACTTCCCAGGGACGTAACTTCAGCATACTATCTCTGTTTGGGGCTTCAAAACGACTCCGGAAGTTCAGGACCCGAAAAACTACTAAAAATAGTAAGTTGTGAAAAAAACTAAAAGACACAATGGTGGGGCCCCAAGTGGAATAGGCGGGTGGTCACCAATATCCACCTAGATCATTCCTCCCCCCTTAGGAAGCAATGGTCCCCATTGCATTGAGTTCCTCCATGAGATGAGGAAACTTCTGTTGAACTTGGTCCCTGGTGAACCACTTGCCTTGGTTCAGGAGTTGGCCAGCTTTGACAACCCGATATAGTTGGATCTTCTGTCGGCGAGTGTTTTTTATTTGCATGTCCATGATACAATCTGTGGTGGCCTATTCCATGCAGTCTGGGTTTAACTCTTTTGGTGTGAATTCTTCTGCAATGTCAGAGGTGTCCAATAGAGGTGGGAAGTAGGGACGAAGGCGGTCTACATTGAATATTGGGTGCAGACCAAGGAATGGTGGAATACTAAGCTCAAAGGCATTGTTCCCTACAGCCTTGGTGATGGTGTACGGCCCATATCAGAGCAGGAAAATCTTGCGGTGGGGTCCAGTGAGGCGCTCCTTCTGCAAATGTAGCCACACTTTTTCGCCCACCTAGAAGTTGTGTGGCACTCGATGTTGATCATGTCGTTGCTTGTACTTAGCATTGGCTCTGTCCAATATGTCATGAACCTGTTGGCAGATTTGTTTAATGCGCTTGATGAAGTTGTTTGCTTTGTCAGCTTCAGAATGGACATGAGCCGAATCGTCCTAAGTAGCTGCAAATGGCATGGCTACGTCAATGGGACATAGTGGCTGGAATCCCAAGTGCACCTGAAAGGGGATGTGGCTAGTTGAGCTATGGAGAGCCCGGTTATAACTGTGTTGTACATAGGGAAGGCTCTCATCCCATGTGCGTGGATGTTTTGAATTGTACATGTGCAGAATGTGTACAATCAGCCTGTTGACGACCTCTTTCTGGCCATTAGTTTGGGGATGGAAAGTTGTGGACTTGGTAGGCTTGGTGTCCAACATTGACTAGTGGCTGGAACAAAATGTGTTGAGGAACCTACTGTCACGATCTGATATGATAGAGTGTGGGATCCAAAAGTGCATCCACACTCGTTCAAAGAAGATTTTAGCAGTGGCTTCTGCTGTGATATTCTTCTTGCAGGTCGCCATAATGGCCATCTTTGAGAATTTGTTGACGACCACGAAAACACAGTCGTTTCCATGCTTAGCAGAAGGAGGGCCTGACATGTAATCCATGGATATGGATTCCCAAGGTTGACTAGGGGTAGGTAGCAGAGTATAGAGCCCTTGCTTCTTGATGATCAGTTTGGCAATGGCGCAAGCAGTGCAGGATCTGATGTACTTCCTAATATCCTGTCGAAGGTTCGGCCAATAGAAATACTTCTACAGTACTGCCTCTGTTTTCTCGATCCCAAAATGCCCAGTGACTCGACTATAGTGTGCTTCCCATATCATCTTGTCACACTTGCTTGAAGGAACACAAAGGTGTCCCAAGTGACACAATAGTGCATCTTGGAGGTGAAAATTTGGAACTTGCATACCCCCCAACAGTGCCTTATATGTGTCGCTGAATTCTGGATCGCTCTTGTAGAGAAGCGGCCAATCAGAAGTCTCATGCCCACAAGACTTGAGAACGGTGGTTATGGCCACGATCGGTGGTCGGCTAAGGCAGTCTGCAACATTATTGGTGCTACCCTTCTTGTACTTGATATTCAAATGAAATGTTTGCAGATACGTGGACCACTTTTGATGGCGCGTTCTGCAACTTCCCTTGTGTATGTATGAACTACAGGGGTTGGTGATCTGTGTGGATGATTGTCTAATTCCCAAAAATGTAATGCTTCCATTTTCGACTAGCCTGCACAATGGAATACATTTCTTTGTCATAAGTGGGATACTTTTGAACTGTGTCAGAAAATGTCTCACTATGATATGCCACTGGATGCCCCTGTTGAGTAAGAACTACCCCAATAGCATAGTCAGAGGCATCTGTTTCGATCTCAAATGGTTGTTGCAAGTCTGGTAATGTGAGCACTGGGGCAGAACAGAGGAGATGTTTTAATTCTATGAATGCCTTCTGTTGAGATTCCGACCAACATAAATTTTCTTTTGCTCCTCCCATGGTGACTTGAGTCAAGGGCCAAGTGATATGAGTGAATCCCAACACGAACCTGCGATAGAAATTAGCAAGACCCAGAAAGCTGTGAAGCTCTGTTAGGGTGGTTGGGGCTGGCCAATCTCGAATGACTTGGATCTTGGCTGGATCCACGTGCACCCCCCTTTCATCAATAATATATCCCAGATATTGAACCTGGGTCATGCCAAAAGTGAACTTCTCCAAATTCGCACACAACTTGTGTTGCTGCAGTGTTTGGAGGACATCTCAGATGTGGTGGAGGTGCTCTTCCCAAGTCTGGCTGAAGATCAGAATGTCATCCAAGTATACCACTACAATTTAGTTGGTGAATAGACACAAGATGTCATCCATCAACATCATGAAGTTTGCGAGAGAATTTGTCAATCCGAAAGGCATGACGAGCCATTCGACAAGGCCCTCCTTGGCTTTGAAGGCAGTCTTCCACACATCAGAGGGTTCGATTGGTACCTAGTGATACTCAAAATTCAAGTCGATCTTGCTGAAATATTTTTCCCCTTTGAGTTGGTCCAAAAGGTCATCAATCCGTGGGATCGGGTACCTATTCCGGACAGTGATCTTATTCAGCACCCGATAATCAATATCGAGTCTCCATATCCCATCCTTCTTCTGTAACAACACGATCGGGCTCCCACAAGGTGATGAACTTGGCCGGATGTGACCTTTCTGCAGTAGCTCCTGAATCTGCCTCTTGATTTCATCATTCTCTAGAACAAAGTGCCTATATATTGGTCCATTGGGTAGCGCCGCACCTGGGGTCAGGTTAATGGGGTGCTTGACCTAACAGTGTAGAGGCACCCCTGTGGGTGAGGTGAAGATGTCCCCGTACTCCTCCACAACCTTGTCCATTTTTTGTTGTTGTGCAAAGGAGCCATGTCTCGAGGTCGTGGCCACAGTCTTCTTCTTGCCCTGGGGGTGGATCATCAAGAAAATAAATTTCCTGGTTTTGGAAATGAGCTTACTGCATTGTTTTGCAGTAACCAAAGAGATAGTGAGAGGCAGTGGTACCTCTGGTATCCTGTACAATTTATTTCCCAAAGTAACAATAACAGTGTGAGGCTGGGACTCATACACAAAATGTCGCTTCCACTAGCATGGTTGGCCTAATAATACATCAGAAACATTAATAGGAGCAATGTCACGCAATACCTCATCCGTGAAGGGCTTGATGCTATAGGGAAGGCGGCACTGTTGGCTCACGCGGAGATCCGTCCTTGGTGAAGCCACCCGATGGTGTATGGTTGTGGGTTCGCGGTGGTTGACAAGCCCAACTGCTTCACGTCATCTGCTAAAATGAGGTTCTTTTGGCTCCCATTTTCGACAATGAACTGTAGTGGGGAACCCTTTACCCACATCTGGGAGTGGAAGAGACGCTCTGCCTCCTCTGGATCTTTTGGTTCCTCCTTCTGGATCTTCGTAGTGGCAACAGTGGCGTTGGGCTCCGCATCAATAATTTTCTTCCCTTTGTTATTCACCTTTTCAGGTTCTGATTAAGAGTCAGAGCATGCATCTGATTCAGAAGCCCTCATCTCGGCCACCAGCAACTGCTTGGCCCGACACTCACTTGTGTTGTGAGTGGAGCTCTTATGGAACTCACACCACTTTCCCGTGTCCTTCTTTGGATTCGCGGTGTTTTTCTTTGCTTGTGTCTTTGGCAGGTTTTCTTGGGCTGCCATGCCTTGGCTTTGTCCTTTGTTCTGTGGTTTGGGGGCACCTTTCCCTTGCTTTTGGTTCGCAGATCCAAATTCTCGCTTCTTCTGTTTTAATTTTTGCTCAATCTTGGCAGCATACCGGTATGCGTACCAAGCGAGGAGATGTCGAGGAACTCCATTTCCTCCTGAATGTATCTGTGTAGACAACCACGATACTTTAGCACCAAATGTTTCTCTGAATCTTTGATACCCAACTTTGTGCACAGGGTATGGAACGTATTCGTTAGCTCATGCACATATTGATCCCTTTGTTGCCACAACGTGGTCCATTGTATGTACTTGTCCTCATAGCTCCCCACGGGATAGTATTGTTCCTTGATGGCATCTCGAAAAGAATTCCAAGTGGGTATGGCTGAGATCAGAGAGGGTTCTGTCTCGTCTGTTTTCTCACAGTAGGTTTCCCACTAGTCCTTGACATGGGGGGTAGCTTTAAGGAGTGCAAAAATAATATTCTCCTAGCCGGAAAAGTCATGAACCGAGAAATATCCTTCTAATGGATTCAACCATCTATCTACGACATCTGCATCTATTTGACCCTCAAATATGGGAATGTCAAAGTTTACTTGTACCTTAAAGGGAGTTGCGCCTCCAGAGTGGCTGTTGGATGCAGATGCGCTGCTGGTGGGCAGTCGTTGAAGGATCTAGGCAAAGTTATCCATTATCACGTTCCTTTGTTTTTCAAGGGCCTCCTCGAGCAATATTTTGATAGGATCTCCTGCTCCCTCATCTTTATTTTCGTCCCCCATGGGCGTCCATCGGGGTTTGCGAGGCTGATATTGCAAAGGTTCCACCAGATCAAGCCCTAACTCCTTATACCCTGACCTCGTTGGGGATATGCAAAAAAGGATCGAGAAAAAAGCAAACCGCTTTGATACCACTGATCCAGATTTATGCAGGAATGCAACAGAATATAGAAATAACCATAAACATAGAAATACAACGGAAATAAGGCTTCATTTCATAACATCAAATCACAGAAATATGCTTACAAACATGATGGAAATAAAATATCTAGGGTGCTGGTAGCGAATCTCTGAGAAGAGAGGTGGCCGCTACAGACCTCTAAACTATGTTACAATGAGGCTCGAGGGCCTATTTATTATGGAGAAACAATGGAGAACTCTAAACGTCCAAAAACCTAACCCTAGGAGATGAAGCGCCAAAACTATGGGCCCCGTTTGGGTAAATTGGTATTTCAACTTCCCGGGGACGTAACTTCGGCATACTATCTCTGCTTGGGGCTTCAAAATGGCTCCAGAAGTTTAGGACTCGAAAAACTGCTAAAGATAGTAAGTTGTGAAAAAAACTGAAAGAGACAATGGTGGGGCCCCAAGTGGAATAGGCAGGTGGCCACCAATATCCACATGGATTACTATAGCATCATCAAGCCCTTCACGGATGAGGTATTGTGTGACATTGCTCCTATTGATGTTTCTGATGTATTATTAGGCCAACCATACTTGTGGAAGCGACATGCTGTGTATGAGTCTCGGGCTCGCGCTATTATTGTTACTTTGGGAAATAAATTGTACATGATACCAGAGGTACCACTGCCTCCCACTATCTCTTTGGTTACTGCAAAACAATGCAGTAAGCTCATTTCCCAAACCAGGAAATTTGTTTTCCTGATGATCCACCCCCAGGGCAAGAAAAATATTGTGGACCTGACCTCCATACATGGATCCTCTACACGACAATAAAAAATGGACAAGGTTGTGGAGGAGTACGGGGACATCTTCACCTCGGGACATCTTCACCTCACCCACAAGGGTGCCTCTACACTGTCAGGTCAAGCACCCCATTGACCTGACCCCAGGTGCGTCGCTACCCAATGGACCGATCTATAGGCGCTCTGTTATGGAGAATGATGAAATCAAGAGGAAGATTTAGGAGCTATTGCAGAAAGGTCACATCTGGCCAAGTTCATCGCCCTGTGCGAGCCCGATCGTGTTGGTACAGAAGAAGGATGGGACTTGGAGACTCTATATTGATTATCGGGTGCTGAACAAGATCACTTTCCGAAATAGGTACCCGATCCCATGGATTGATGACCTTCTGGACCAACTCAAAGGGGCAAAATATTTCAGCAAGATCGACTTGAAGTCTAGGTATCACCAGGTACCAATCAAACCCTCTAATGTGTGGAAGACTTCCTTTAAAGCCAAGGAGGGCCTTTTCGAATGGCTCGTCATGCCTTTCAGATTGATAAATGCTCCTGCAACCTTCATGAGGTTGATGGATGACATCTTGCGTCCATTCACCAACTCATTTTTAGTGGTATACTTGGATGACATTTTGATCTTCAGTCGGACTTGGGAAGAGCACCTCCACCACATCCGAGAAGTCCTCCAAACATTGCGGCAACACAAGTTGTGTGCCAACTTGGAGAAGTGCACTTTTGGCATGACCTAGGTTCAATATCTGGGATACATTATTGATGAAAGGGGGGTGCATTTGGATCCAACCAAGATCCAAGTCATTCAGGATTGGCCAGCCCCAACCACCCTAACAGACCTTCGCAACTTTTTGGGTCTTGCTAATTTCTACCACAGGTTCATGTTGGGATTCTCTCATATCACTTGGCCCTTGAGTCAAGTCACCAAGGGAGGATCGAAAGCAAAATTCTATTGGTCGGAATCTCAAGAGAAGGTGTTCGTATAATTGAAACATCGCCTCTATTCTACCCCAGTGCTCACATTACCAGACTTGCAACAAACATTTGAGATCGAGACATATGCCTTTGACTATGCTATTGGGGCAGTTCTTACTCAACAGGGGCATCCAATGGCATATCACAGTGAGACATTGTCCAACACAGTTTGAAAGTATCCCACTTATGACAAAGAAATGTATTCCATTGTGTAGGCTTGTCGACAATGGAAGCATTACATTTTGGGGAAGGATACAATCATCCACACAAACCACCGACCCCTGCAGTTCATACAGACACAAGGGAAGTTGCAGAATGATCGCTATCAGAAGTGGTCCACATATCTACAAAAATTTCATTTGAACATCAAGTACAAGAAGGGTAGCACTAATAATGTTGCAGACTGCCTCAGCCGACCACTGATCGTGGCCATAACCACTGTTCTCAACTCTAATGGGAATGAGACTTCTGATTGGCCGCTTCTCTACAAGAGCGATCCAGAATTCAGCTACACATACAAGGCACTCTTGGGGGGTATGCAAGCTCCAAATCTTCACCTCCAAGGTGCATTGTTATGTCACCTGGGACACCTTTGTGTTCCTTCAAGAGAGCGTGCCAAGATGAAATGGGAAGCGCACTACAGTCGAGTTGCTGGGAATTTTTGCATCGATAAAATAGTGGCAGTACCGCTGAATTATTTCTATTGACCGAACCTTCGACAGGATGTCGGGAAGTACATCAGATCCTGCACTGCTTGCACCATTTCCAAACCGACCATCAATAAGCAAGGGATCTATACTCCGCTACCTACCCCTAGTCGAACTTGGGAATCCATCTCCATGGATTACATGTCAGGCCTTCCTTCTACTAAGCATGGAAACGAATGTGTTTTCGTGGTTGTCGACAGATTCTCAAAGATATCATAGCAAGAAGAATATCATAGCAGAAGCCACTGCTAAACTCTTCTTTGAACGAGTGTGGGTGCACTTTGGGATCCCACAGTCTATCATATCGAATCGCGATAGTAGGTTCCTCAGCACATTTTTCTCCAGCCTCTGGTCAATGTTGGGCACCAAGCTCACCAAGTCCACAGCTTTCCATCTCCAAACTGATGGCCAGACAAAGGTCGTCAACAAGATGATTGTACACATTCTGTGCATGTACAATTCAAAGCATCCACGCACATGGGATGAGAGCCTTCCCTATGTACAACACAGTTATAACCGGGCTCTCCACAGCTCAACCAGCCACAACCCCTTTCAGGTGGGCTTGCGATCCCAACCACTATGTCCCATTGACGTAGCCATGCCATTTGCAGCTACTTAGGCCGATTCGTCTCATGTCCAGTCTGAAGCTGACAAAGAAAACAACTTCATTGAGCGCATTCAGCACATTCGCCAATAGGTTCATGACATATTGGACAGAGCCAATGCTAAGTACAAGAAATGACATGATCAACATCGGGTGCCACACAATTTCCAGGTGGGTGAAAAAGTGTGGCTACATTTGCAGAAGGAGCACCTCACTAGACCCCACCGCAAGATTCGCCTGCTCCGATATGGGTCGTACACCATCACCAAGGTTGTAGGGAACAATTCCTTCGAGCTCAGTATTCCACCATTTCTTGGTCTGCGCCCAGTATTCAATGTAGACTGCCTTCGTCCCTACTTCCCACCTCTATTGGACACCTCTGACATTGCAGAAGAACTCACACCAAAAGAGTTAAACCTAGACTGCATGGAACATGCCACCACAGACTGTATCATGGACATGCAAATCAAGAACACTCGCCAACAGAAGATCCAACTATGTAGGGTTGTCAAAGCTGTCCAGCTCCTGCACCAAGGCAAGTTGTTCACCAGGGACCAAGTTCAACAGAAGTTTCCTTATCTCATGGAGGAACTCAACGCAATGGGGACCATTGCTTCCTAATGGGGGAGGAATGATCCAGGTGGATATTGGTGGCCACCCACCTATTCCACTTGGGGCCCCACCATTGTCTCTTTTAGTATTTTCACAACTTACTATTTTTAGCAGTTTTTCAGGTCCTGAACTTTCGAAACCATTTTTAGGCCCCAAACGGAGATAGTATGCCGAAGTTACGTCCCTGGGATGTTGAAACACCAATTTACCCAACAGGGCCCATATTTTTGGCGCTTCATCTCCTAGGGTTAGGTTTTTGGACGTTTATAGTTCTCCATTGTTTGTCCATAATAAATAGGCCCTCGAGCCTCATTGTAACATAGTTCAAAGGTTTGTAGCCACCACATCTCTTCTCAGATATTCGCTACCAGCACCCTAGCTATTTTATTTCCATCATGTTTGTAAGCATATTTCTGTGATTTGATATTAATGAAATGAAGCCTTATTTCCATTGTATTTCTATGTTTATGGTTATTTCTGTATTCTGTTGCGTTCCTGCATAAATCTAGATCACACACGAATCAAGATTTCTTTTAATCTTAGCCATTGATTGAATATCTAATCTTGGCCGTTGATTTGTCAACGAGAAAAGTATACAGGAAAGTCTTGGGGTCATTTGTAATACACACAGAGGCAGAGCACTGAAGCTAAGCTGTGATTCTAGGGCGGGGTTGCTAAGAATTCTCAAAAGTGTTTCAGTTGCAGAGAGGGGAATTTAGATGAAGGGGATGATCTGATCCCGGGGTCTAGAATACACAAGAAGAAGAGAAGAGTTTAGGAAATACATCGCAGAGGAAGGCAACAGTAACAATAGTAGACAGCAGCAACAACAACAACAACAACAACAAGTACAACGTGATTTTAAGGAAACCCTTCAGGGGTTATGCAGAGACCCTTAGGGGCAGCGTAGCGATTGTGTCACCCAGTCTGGGGTAACGTAGTCCCTTCCAATGACAACGCTGAGAATTTGGAGGCTATCCAAGGCTAACGCAAAACCCATCAGGGGCTTCATAGGCTGACACAATGTCTTTTAGGGGAAGATCTGGGGTTTCTAGGCCTAGATCTGGCTGAGTTCTGTAAATCCCATTTAAGGGTGTGGATCAGTCATTATTTTTGATCTTGGATCAGCCAGGTGTTGCAGATCTAGAGTTTTCTCTGTAGGGTTTTCCAAATCTGGAACCAAAAGTTTTGTATTCAGAAATTTTTTTAATAATAGAGCCCTCCAGCAGCCAGAGACTGGTTTTCCCACACTGGGTTTTTCTGGGGAAAGTTTGTCCAGAAATAACTATGTCACTTTGTCTATGTGTGGATGTGCTTATTCTAGATCTGAATTGGTAGATATTTGTTATGTGTTTTTCTTTTATGTTAACTTGAATTTATTCAGTTGATAACTTGTATAAGTAGGAGAAGCTTAACCAGATTAACAGAAATAATTTATGCATTAGAATTAAGATTAAGAAATTTCTACATGGTATTAGAGGAATTGCAGATCTAGAAGGGTCACCGGCTGAAGCATCTGAAGGATCTAGCTGCAAAAAGCAGCTGGAAAGGCAGCAGAAAATTAGATTTGAAGGGACAACGCAGTTTCCAGGAGGAGATTCATGCATAGGGAAGGGTGATGTTGTCCAGCGTTGTGTCCTAGCAAGCCCACGCAATTACTGCGCAGAGGCAGCTCAGAAATAGTGCTGGTTAGGTCTGAAGCCAGCTAGTGTGATTCAGATCTGAATCTATCAAATCCAGAAAAAGTCTGCAGAAAAGTTGCAGAAATTCAGAGGAGCTGGTGGGGTTAAACTTCTGAAGTTTTCATATTTTTAACCTTAGCACAAGTGATAAAGTTTGGGAAGAGATCAACTTCTCAGAGATTTTCTTGCCAAAGGAAAATTTCATTTTGGTCAGAGGATCAAAGAAGAATCTGAATCATAGTTGATTTGGTAGATTTCCAAGGAGGGAAATCAAGTGTTAGAGGGAGCGTGGGTTGCCCAGTTCGAAAAGGACCCTAGATCTAGATCTCTAGCATAGAGAAGAGGAGCTCTGACACATTCTGAGAAGATGGCTCCTCATGGACTGCATGATCAGGATAGGCTAGAGGGACTCTCAAACTTTTCGATGTGGAAAGCTAGGATCCTGATTGTCCTTGAGGCATATGGTCTAAGAGACCATGTAGAGAAAACCCTGGCCACACCGACAAATGCGGATCTCCTACGGAATCATAGAGAATTTGATGGGCATGCCAAGCAGCTGATAATGGACAGTATCAAGGACCATATTGTACCACACATAGCTGAGAAGAAGACATCTAATTAGATGTGAAAGGCCTTGACTTCCTTATATGAGGGAAAATCAGTCCAAAGAAAGATGTTGTTGGAGGCCCAAATGAAGTCATTCATGATGACCAAGGGAGAAGACATCGAGCATTTCCTCTTCAGATTGTAGTCAATCAGGGATCAACTGACTCCAACGGGTGCAACCGTATATGATGCAGTGATAGTCAGGACTACCCTTAATGCAGTCACGGATGAGTGGGAAACCTTTGTCCAAAGTATCTTGGGCAGAGCAGACCTCCCAGATTGGGACAACCTGTGGTCGATCTTGCGAGAAAAAGAACTACGAAGGTTCACCAAGAAGCAGCACAGCCCTACATTGAGCAAAGTAAAGAAGGAAGAGGAGGAAGATGCAGCCTTGGCATCAAAGAAGCAGCTGAAGAAGAAGAAGAATCCTTCTAGGATCAAGTGCTTCCAGTGTGGTGAAATGGGACATTGTGCTAGCCATTGTCCAGAAAAGAAGAAGGACAAGGAAGCATCTTCTTCCAAAGCAGCGGTGGAAGATGATGGGTTTGGAGATGATGTAGCCATGAGTGCTCATGAACCATGGAGATGGGGTGACATGGACATGTAGAGGAGCTACATGGAAGTGAGGCGGGATCCTTGAGCAGCTCATCTCTTGGATCACAAGCGAGCTACGACAGCCTTAAGACAGTAGTGGGACAAGTGGAGCAGTGGGTGCATAGATCACAAATGAGGCATAAGCAGAGGCAGATCTAGAGGCTGGGAGGAGCAGCGTAGAGCATAGCAGCAACAGTGTAGAAGCAGTAGCAGCATAGAGGTTGATGTGACTTCAGCAGCGCATTGTAGTACTACTTACGGAATGCAGAGCTGCAGCAACACATAGAACTTCAAAGGGAAAGTGCAGTGTAGTACTTCTTACGCAGTGCAGACCTACAGTAGCACAGAGAGCTTCAAAAGGACAACGTAGTGCAGCAGCAGCGTGATAGATTTCAGCACAAGGAGCTGATGTGACTTCAGTAGTGCAGAGGGAGTTTGATTACGCAGGCAGAGCTGTAGTTGTGCATCGTTCTTTATATGACAACACAGATATGTAGCCTATGGAGCTTCAGAGATGAGGATGTAGCCCATCTGACTTGTCTGTCAAAGATTGGGCAGGAGATTCAATTGTTTCTCTCAAAAACTGAAGTTGCAGTGCAGCAGATCAGCAGTGGCAGTGCTATGAGGATCACAGATGCAGCATATTGAGAGGGAGCTGCAGTACAGTGGTTGCAGTGGTAGTGGCAGAGTCATGGGTAGCAATACATAATGGTAGCAGTAGTGCAGAGTTGAGTGGCAGGAGGCCAAGCTTCAGCAGCACGGAACCAGTGCCCAAAATCATGTAATGCATAAGTGTGATGTATTGCTAGAGCTCACCCTTGATGCTAAGAGGGAGTGTTGAGATTTTGTGTATTTGGGGTAGCATCATTTGTGCTCTAGGTCCCAAATTTTGAGGAAGGACTAGAGTTCACCTGATCTACAAGACCCAAAAATGGATTTAGGAAATCTCATCTGGTTTAGGAGATATTAAATTAATTAATTATTTTAATGTATTTCCTAAGTTAAAACTTAGGAAAATAAAATAATTAAAGTGAATTTAATTAAACATGTGATGAAATTGTCTTAGGTCACACAGATCAAGATTTCTTTTAATCTTAGCCATTGATTAAAGATTTAATCTTGGTCGTTGATTTGTCAACGAGAAAAGTATAAAGGAAAGGCTTGAGGTCATTTGTAAGACACAAAGAGGCAGAGCACTGAAGCTAAGTTGAGATTCTAAGGCGGGGTTGCTAAGAATTCTCAGAAATTTTTTAGTTGCAGAGAGGGGAATTTAGACCAAGGGGATGATCTGATCTCAGGGTCTATAATACACAAGAAGCATAGAAGAGATCAGGAAAGACAGCGCAAAGGAAGGCAGCAGCAGCAGACGAAAAAAACAGCAACAACAGACGGCAGCAACAACAGATGGCAGTAGTAGACGGCAGCAATAGCAGTAGCAGCACCAGCAAGGACAACATGATTTTTAGGAAACCCTTCAGGGGTTACACAGAGACCATTAGGGGCAGCGTAGTGACTGCGTCACCCAGTCTGGGGTAACGCAGTCCCTTCCAGTGACAGCGCTGAGGATTTGGAGGCTAGCGAAGGCTGACGCAGAGCCCAACAGGGGCTTCAGAGGCTAACGCGTTGTCTTTCAGGGGCAGATCTGGGGTTTCTAGGCCTAGATTTGGCTTAGTTCTGTAAATCCCGTTTGAGGGTGTGGATCAGTCAGTATTTTTGGTCTTAGATCAGCTAGGTGCTGCAGATCTAGAGTTTTCTCTGTAGGATTTTCCAGATCTAGAACCCAGAGTTGTGTATTCAGAAATATTCTTAATAATAGAGCCCTCCAGAAACCAGAGACCAGTTTTCCCACATTGGGTTTTTCCAGGGACAGTTTGTACAGAAATAACTGTGTCACTTTGTCTATGTGTGCATGTGCTTATTCTAGATCTGAATTGGTAGAGAGATGTTATGTGTTTTTCTTTGATGTTAACTTGAATTTATTCAGTCGGTAACTTGTATAAGTAGGAGAAGCTTAACCAGATTAACATAAATAATTTCTGCATAAGAAATAAGATTCAGAAATTTCTACATGATCCAGGTGGATATTGGTGGCCACCCGCCTATTCCACTTGGGGCCCCACCATTGTTTCTTTCAGTTTTTCAGTTTCCTTAATTGTAGCATAGTTTACTATTTTTAGTAGTTTTTCGGGTCCTCAACATCCAAAGCCGTTTTGAGACCCTAAGCGGCGTCTTTTGGGAAAAATGGGAGCAACATGGAAGTTCCTTCAACGTTCCTCACATCAAAATTTGTATTCCTCAGTTAGATATTTCTAATGAGGTATGGTGCATGTCAAACATAGATCATATGCAAAAGTTATGTCCCCGGGAAGTTGATGTACCAATTTACCCAAATGGGGCCCACAATTTTGGCGCTTCATCTGCTAGGGTTAGGTTTTTGTATGTTTAGAGTTTTCCATTGTTTCTCAATAATAAATAGGCCCTTGAGCCTCATTGTAACTTAGTTCAAAGGCATGTAGCCACCATATCTCTTCTCAGAGATAAGCTACCAACGCCCTAGATAGTTTATTTCCATTATGTCTGTAAACAAATTTCAGTTCTTTGGTATTAATGAAATGAAGTATTATTTCCATTGCATCTTTGTATTTATGGCTATATGTATATTCTGTCGCGTTCCTGCATAAATCTGGATCATCCTGGGCATTAAAGACATGCAATATCTCAGATCAAATATGTGAGAGGAGAAAACATGTAGATTTAAATGATACATTTAAGCATAAGCAGAGATATTCAATGCCACTCCAACATTTTTTTTGTCTGGATTTTGACAGTGATGACGCTAGATTAGACCATGTAAACACCATAGGAGGAAGGATGCAGATACATAGAAGACACACATATATAAGAAAAATATAGGCACATTCCATGTTATTAGCGAAACTGATGATTGCCATAAAATAATATACACAAGTTAACCAAGAATATAATATACACAAGTTAACCAAGAATTAAAATGAAAGAAAATTTGAAGGAACACAGGCAAACAAGTCGCATTTGTCCCCATCATATTTTTTCTTGGATAAAGCTTCAAGAGTAATGGAATAGGGAGTTGGTGAGAAACCGAACCCCAAGTGTGGTGCAGATTCCAAAACAAAAGATCTGAAAACAATAGGGTGAGTAACATTTGGATTTTTTTAAACGGCTCAGCCTCTAGAGCTTTAATAAAATATTTTCGTAAAATTTAACACATTTTCTTAACTTTCCCATAAAATGACACTGATTGAAACGTGTTTGTTCCTTTCCATCGAGAAAAGGAAGTAAGACACGATAACACTTTCATTGCATGGTTGCCTCTTGTGGATTTTCCTTCCCTTAGCATGGAGAGGCACTTTTAGCATGTACTTCTACAATTTTCTTAATGAAAAATCAAGGATGAAAACACCATGCTACCTAAGAGGAATGGAAATATAAAGCATATAACAAAAAGGCTCCCACTAGGGTCCCACTAAGATGTCAACTGAAGCCAATGTGAACCATCATGGAGGAGGAAAAATCTGCAGAAGCTCCCCCAGGTTTGACTCCTGTAGACTGCCTAATAAATGCAGTAGACATCTCGCATGCATGTATGAGGCAGCCAAGGTTTGTTTGCATAGGATCCATTTCTTGATGATGCCTTTGGTGTTGCTTCCCCTCGGGTTTGATTCCTGCAGATTTCCTAATAAATGCAGTAGACATATCTTGGGCATGTCTGAGGTAGCCAAGGTTTGTTTGCATAGGATCCATTGCCCGATGATTCCTTTGGTGTTGCTACATTTCAACAATTTCGATTGAGAAAGGATTTCTGATAAAAGAACGAGTAAGGAAAGAGATAGAGTGGTTGTATAAGTATCAATGAAAATATGTATGAATGAGTAAGGCAAAGGTAAGGCATGAATTTAGGCTTCTTTAATCAATTAATACTAGCCAATCCAAGCCTACAATCCAACTCACTAGTAACAGTATATTCTTCTGGGGAAATGGTCTTAGTTGCTCAAGAGTTGCTTTGAGTTGGTATTTCAGATTTCACCAGATGAATCTGCATTCGATTTTGTTGCATTTCATCTAATATGATGGAACAAAAAATGGCACCCATAACTCAAATCATACTCAACGATAGGGATAAAAGCATAGACCTAGGCCTCCTTTTGGGGAGCCCTATCCCTAATGTAGGGATTCTTTCCATAAATAAACTCTAGGAAATGAAATAGGACAAGGGTTCTGTACAAATTTACCAAGGTTTTCTTGGTGCCCACTCGCTGTCTTTGTCCTCCCTTGCAGTGGTAACCTCCCCTGTGCTTCTTGTAGGTAAGCAAGGCCAAAGGCATCAGGGATAAAGTTAAAAGGTCAAAAATGGTAGCAGAGGCATATTGACATACAATAGTTGGATTAATGTATGAAATAATTTTAAGAATTAATGTACGAGTATGTGATTACTAGCATTTACAAAAATATATAACTTTTTTCTTGTCAAATTATAGCAAAAACAATGTGCATGTCTTGACAGCAAATATCGTCGAACGCAAGATTTTAACCTACACGGGGAGAGATTACTACACTGTGATTTGTTTACTGTATTCTAGGTTAGCTTGAGCTTTCGTATTCTATACACAAGCATGTTATAAGAAATGTGTTTTAATATGAACATACAATAGCCATTGTGGTCACTTAGAGTAATAATAATGTAACCTGTAATCTGGCATTACATATAAGGATAGTTATAAGTAAACCAGTACTGAATAGTCATCATTTACACTAGTACTTAATACCATTACTCTGCTCACATATAACTAAGCTTCCATAGCGATCTCCAGCTGCTAGAAAGTGTTGGGCCATCAATGTTGAAGAAGATGTTGACACAATGCTCATATGTTCATGTGTGTCTAGAATTACATCTAGTTATATGAATTGAAGCATTGTTTTCAGGTGAGGTATCTGCAGGTATTAAGAGTTCCGCAACATTTAGAAGGAAGGCATGAAGAGTTCTACCCAAAAAGGCGGTGTATTCCCAACCATTCACAAGTAGAAAATAGCAGATGATCAACCGCGTAGTGGGTTAGGTTGCCACATTTAAATTCAATGTACATCCACTTGTCGAAGCAAACAACTTTATAATATAACCAGTACACATCAAAGCATTTAATATTAGTGAAAATTTAATGAATTAATACTAACATTACTTCATTGGAGAGAAATTTGAAGTAAATGCATGCCCTTATTGCAAGATACTTGCAGATCTTGCCTTGGAAAGAGGCCAAATAATATGGTGATTTTAAATCCATCTTCAAACCTTCGTTAAAACAATGACATAAAATAACATTTTCAAAATTTTCCTTTGGACTTTAGACTTTAGCTAAAACAATGAAATCACCGTGATATGAACGTTGGTTTTCGTGCAATTTTAATAGGAAAATAATCAACCTATTAATATAGTCCTTGCCAAGCCCTTTGGGCAGGGACTAATAAGGAGGTGATATAGTCCAAGTGTCGTGTATTATGAGATAGTACACAAGTCATGTATTATGAGATCGATTAGTATAAAATGAGTTTTTTGCTCTAAAATAAGGAGATGACATTGTTGGTAAATATTTACTTTTATTTTTAATTTTTGAAAATAAGTATGAGTGTAAAGGGAAAATATTTTGAATTTTTGTAGAGATTTTAATAGGGCTCATAAAAAGAGATAGATTATGTAATTGAATTTCAAGTTTAAATTTATGGTTAAGTTATTGAATGAGTGTTTATTAGGTCACTACATAGCAGTGATATATAGGATTGATGCAATGCTATTATTTGCGTCGTATAGAAATGCTTTCCTAATAAGGCCCCACCTTACCAACCATCAATAATATAGACATTTAGATGTCACATTGAACACTAGTACTCTTTTTTTTAACATAATGACTAACTTAGTTATCATGTAACTATGTTCCTTCATCTATTTCAATATAATAGTATAACATAAGAATTTAGGGATAACTTTCCCTTAAAACCAATTCCAAAACACATTTCTCCTCAATTTTAAAAGAATATACCATGTGTTCTTTTCATACTTATACGTGAGCTCTAAGTAAGATTGGAAATAAATTCCACCATAATTCCATGTGCAAGAATTAGTTATATTAACCTATTTGATCTCCTATATTATGCTAAATAAGTTCCACTTATTGACTCTTGACATCATAACCACAAAAGTATGTCACAAGAACCTAAAATATTATGCTTCTATTACAAAAATCACATATAAGAGCATGAGTATTAACCTACCTGTAACAAGGTAACTTAAGGAGGAATATGCATATATTCATTATAAAATCTAATAAATATGATAAGTTTATGAAATGGAATCACAAAAGGTATTGACCCAACAAAATTTCCATATTCATCAATTAAAAAATATCAGTCCTAATTATTAAAGCAAAACAATTATGGCATTGCTTCAATCATGCAACTCATATAATGAATGTTGCATTAAGAGCAACCACTGTTACAAATTTAGAAACATATTGTTCTTCAAAAAATGCCGAGTAAAACAATAAACCTACTAAACTTGTGCACAAATAGTTGTTTTCTACAGTAATTGAAGCATAAGAATGCACCCATGAATACATGCAACTCAGAGAAACTTATTATGCTCACTTGCACAAGTAATGAAATACTACAAAATTGGTCATTGTGAAATTGTTTCCAACAACAACCCCTTTTTTCATGATAGCTTTAGATGATAAAAGTAACCATTGTCCTACTGAAATATTCTCTATTTACACTTCAATAACTTTATTAAATTAATTTTCACATGCATACAAATATTTGCAGACATAGGATGCTACATCCATTGAATAATCTATTCATAAATTTCTAGTACATAAAAGCTACAATCATTAAGATATTTACTCTAGAAATTTATGTGCATAAAATATACAACCATTGAGTCCTTTTAACAAACAATTTGCAAACATGAAATCTATATCCATCGAGGCATTTTGTCAAACACTTGGCAAGCATAATCTCTTAAGGAAATTTTCACAGCCATTAGCTAACATGAATTGGAGGTTCTTCCTCAACCTATTTAACTCATAAAAATCATAAATTGGAAACTTAAAATGTTGGCATATTAAAATGTGGACTAAATCATCTTAATATGTCACTAAAAACAAAACAACATGCAAATATAGTTGGCAACAACAATCTGCAAAATTGCTCAAATTTACGATTTAGGTTCTAAAAAGCATTTTTTTGGAATCAAATTGAGGGTTCCAGGTGCAACACGAGGTACAGATAACCCTTGATGTGGTCTTGAATCATTACGAAACAACTCATGGATGCAAATATTTAAAATAACAAGGACTCTGGCCCTAGAATCTTATTTTCAGATTTTGTCAAACATATGACATGCAAACTTAAATCTACGACCATGCATAAGAGATAACTAATATAAAATTGATTATGTATTGTATAAATGCCTTTCTAAACCATTTCATCTAATATAAGTGAATTAAAGAGTTTTCAAATTCATCAAGCATTATTTTCTATAAATCATTCTTACAAACACATGACAAGCATTATTTTCTATCAATCATTCTTACAAACACATGACAAGCATATTAAGTTATTGTCATACATATGGAAAAACACTCCAAAATAAAATTTAACCAATGATGATTCTTGTAAATCATTTTTAATCCTTACTCATTATCCATATTTGCAAGTATTGCAAGCATATAATGACTAAAAATTACCTCAAACTTACCTCAAGCATTTGATCTTCCAAACTATATTTTGGCTTCCATCATTTGGAATTTTCTTTTAAGGGTTTATCTATAATTCCTCCAGGTATATTTTGGGTACATGTCCATTTTCTTACCTCTCTTGTAGGTTGCAAGTTAGCACTTATTCATGCATAAATATATAAAATGATAGAATTACCCATTCAGAGATTTTGCCAAACACTTTGCAAACATATCCTGAAACCCTTTCTAAAATGCATCTAATTACATATTTCAATTAAAACCATAAGTCACGAAAATCTTACCCAACCTTTTTCACAATTATTTATTGTAATTACTTTTAGCATTATTTGGATTTTCTTTCTCAATTTTCTATAATACCAAGGTTAGTATAATAAACTACACCAATAATAATTCCAACTTGAGATCTAAACATGCATACATATAGACTACTCTTAATATTCATTCCAACTTAGCCAATAAGCTTCCAGATAACAGAAGCTTAAACCAAAGTTACATGCTTACAAAAAATCAAATTTCTACATTTTTTTATGCTAATACTATACTAAATTTCAAGGCAACTAAATTTAAACCTCATACAATATTCATCTCCAAAAATGAAGACATGCTCCATCTCTGATTCCTTAACCAATTGATGTAGTTTACCTTCCAACCATATCCAGTAAGAACTTCTCCTCTTGGAACCCCAGTATGAGATTAATTAATATCAAATAAGTGTTTTACTTTAAAATAAGGAGGTGATATAGTCCAAATGTCGTGTATAATGAGATAGTACAAAAGTCATGTATTATGAGATCAATGAGTATAAAATGGGTGTTTTGCTTTAAAATAAGGAGGTGACATTTTTGGTAAAGATTTACTTTTATTTTAAATATTTAAAAAGAAGTATGAGTGTAAAGGGAAAATATTTTGAAGTCTTGAAGATATTTTAACAGTGGTCATAAAAAGAGATAGATTATCTAATTGAAATTTCAAGTTTAAATTTATGGTTAAGTTATTGAATGAGTGTTTATTAGCAGTGATATATAGGATCGATGCATTGCAATTATTTGCGTCGTACAAAAAATGTTGCCTAAATTTTTCGAACTATAGGTTTTGTGTTTTTCGATGGATGACGTCTTAGCACTGCCGAGGTAGGGATCCCAACCCTGAGGCGTGTGGTCATCCTTTATCCTCATCTCTCACCATTTTTCGACCTTTGTGTCCTCATGCACGTCTTTTTTTGCTTATTTGTTTCCTTCTATTGATGTCTCCCAACATCGTTCTTCTGCTCGACGATTCATGTACGCATGGGGTCAATGTGAGTTAATGCATTGTGCAACACCAACTCTGGGAAACTTGATAAGAACTATACTCACTCAACTACAACATGAAATATTGCATGGGAATTTATTTGTGGAGCATCGGGCTTTTAACCAATCGTAGGTGCCAACCTTGACCCCAAAGACAAGCCTTCAACAGTTTTAAGCGTTGAATGGGAGAGTCTTGCATTCCCACACTGAATGTAAGGTATTGTATTTTTTCACTAATAACTAGTAAAGTTGGCTTGCTAACCAATGAGAGGAGCCCTTATTGTTATGGGAATAATGTGTAATGGTAGGTACATTAATTTTTTGTACCCTATTTGTGCATATATACAAATTTATATGTACCGTTTGTGCATAGCTACAAATCTAAATTCAATATGAAACGAATAATTGTGTTGAAAGTTAGAATAACCAACAACCCTTACTCAAACAAACACATGCTTCTTTGATATAATAGTTGGCATTGGTATTTATTCATTGTGATGATAGTTCTCATTCTATCATCTTGCCAATAAAACATGACCCTCAAATAACTCCAAATAAGTTTCACATCTTTCCCAAATTAATTTTCCGATAATGTAGGAATTGATTAGAAGCTTCATGGGGATTTCCTTTAGAGGGCTCTTTGGAGTGCATTTCTATTTCTAGTAGAAACATTAGATTATTGACACTCATTCTATGAGTTCATGTATATCCTTGAAATTACTTATGTAAGAAGTTTTTTTTTTCCTCATAGCAAATTTATTGTTGCTTTCATTGTTCCCAATTCTATAATCATGTTTTATACATAAAAAATATGAGGGCATCATTTCATAATAATTGATTAATTTTTTTCAAAAGTATAACGATCCCAATACTCAAGTAAGCTACAAAGGAATGAACATATGACCTATGTTATAACATGCAATGACATTTAGATATATATGAGTAAAAGGGAAAGGGAAAGGGGGGGAGGGCAAGGGGGGGTGGAATTAATCTCCTTATTCACATTTCTATCATTGTAACTTCTACATATTTTATTATAACTTTTGCATATTATTTAAAGCAACGATTGGATTTCCTATCCTTTTTGGTGTAGAATCACTTGTTCATTGACATATGCATTTTGGTTTTTGAATTTCAAGTCTTAGATGAGGAGATGATCCAAACTAGATCATTATAATATTTTTTATCCATCTTGATGCTTTCACAATGGAAAATTTGGAGGAATCAACTTCCAAGGTCATTTTTAACGGTAGTTCCAATTTGGAAAATTTTGGGTGAAAATATTTAGGATTCATTTGAGGCCTTAAATGATGAATTATTTTATCCTAAACTCATTATGGACCTAGATTCCATATTCTACTCATTGATACCTTTCCAATAATGTGAGAATCATCTCAACTAGAGCTCATATGAGAAAGTTATGTCTCCTCGGAGTTGACCTATCATGATTGACCACCATAATTTGAGAGGATGCCACATAAAAACTCCTTACTCGTGGAAAATGAGTTAGCCATGTGGGGACTATGAAGAAGAATTTAAAAGGTTTTAATTCTAACTCATATTGATGATTGAATGGGTCAAATTTAACCCCTAGTTGGCTATTAGGTTGTGTTGTAATTAAGCCACCATGAGGAAAAGGGGTTCCATTCTATTCAAGTGCATTTTTGTTCCATAGTAGAGAAAAGTAGCTCAGGGTGGACACAGAGAGAGAGAGAGGGATTTATATTTTGTATCAATCCATGGGTGATAGTACTTAAGGAATTCCATCAAGAGTGCTTACTCCTTTATATTTGCAACATTTCCATTCCAAACAAAAGAGATCAAAGTAGCCTCATTTTTTAGCTAGGTTTTATCCTAAAAGGGTTTCCCAAGTCATATCTTGGTGTTCATTTTGATTGATATGTGTTTGTATTACACTTTTCTCTATTTTCTGCATTTTATATGTTGCAAGCATAACAACAATATCAATAATAACAAAACTAGAATACAAAGGAATTTACCCTTAGTAGGATAGATTTCAAATCATTTTATCAGATCTATTATGATGAGTTGTATAGTGGGATATCCATATAATTTTACAGATCATATTGGTATCAAAGCATGTTCCTTTGACTATTTTATGGGAATTCACAAGGGATCTAGATCAATTTAAGTATAAAGTCATAAAACATAAGGCATGGCCGAAAAATCAGTAATTGACAACTCTCGAGATCCAACAAATGAGAGGTTTACATAGTTGGATGGACGAGTAGTAAATATAAATCGTAGTGTAAGCCTCCTCATGGTCTCCCTAACCAATAAGGTTGGGTTATTTGGAGAAGATGGAGGTTTGAATGTAGAGGTTAAATCAAAGGGGAAATGAAGGCATCATGAATAAGAAAAGGAGTCTAGGAAACCCAAAAAATATTTGTTGAGGTCAAGTGCCATGAACCATTCATGACATCTCTTCAATATGGAAATGAAGGTGGATATCAAGTCGTATCAAGGTGAGATCGATGCTTTGAAATTAAATCACTAGTTTCACTTGTTAGAGGTTTGTTTTAGTGTTCAAAATATAGAGTAGAAGCAAAAATTTCATTTTCTCATTTGAAATTATAGGTCTGTGCCTTGACCTGGTAGGAAAGTCACATGAAAACCTTGAGGACTAAGGGAGATCCTATAGTAACTAAGTGAGAGGATTTTAAAACTCTCATAAAATCCCAAATACATATTATTCTATATGTAGAGGACCAATGGATCTAGTGGAATTACTTTAGGTGGAGATAGGGAAAAAGTGTACAACATTGCACCAAGAAGATGGAAATAATGCTAGTTATCTCTCCCAATTGTTGGAGAAGCTAGTTGGGAAACTATTTAAATCAATCACCTCATCCTTAATAATTTATCGTGAAATTTAGTTATCTCCTTTTGTTATTTATTATATCTTTTCATCAAACAATTATCAAGAGAAAAAACAATAAAGACAATAGACACAAGAAATAGGCTTCAAGCTAGGGAAAAACCCCTCCAAGGGGAAAACTCAGAAAGAATATGTTCTCTTCTTATAGAATTTGATCAAATGATAAATCCAAGGCCCAAAGACCAAACTCAAGACCTCCTCCAAGCACCAATTCAACCCTCCAAGAATCTCTTCCAAATAGGTCAAAGATCAACCAAGTCAACAAGGGTCAATCCTCCTTCAATGTGATTTAAATCTCAGTTTAGACCCCTCGCTCAAATCTACAATCTCGACCTGTACCTCTTATCTCTTCAATAGTTGTTGAAATCCTAATTCCTTCGCATATGTGAGAGAATAAGTCCCAAAAACATATTTTCCTTCATTTTCTTCATTTCTTCTTGCTTCCTTGACCTTCACTCTTACTTCCTTCTTGTTCCTTGCTTCAGATTGAAATTGTCTCTTGTGTAGATTGAATGTATGTGAAATAAAATCAAAATTGCTTCTATATATATATCTTTCATGAGGTCAAATAGCCTCCTCTAGGCCGACTTGTCAATGGTATGGCCGACTTGTGCTTGGAAGTCTTTTTGAATTTCTAGACACAAAAAAATTCCATGTTACAAATTTCCCAAATGGGTCTTATACAAATGATAATGACTTTATTGAATCGTGAAAAGTATTATTATGAAGACAAACCATAGAATCATGAAGAACATTCTTAAACTAGTTGACCAAACAAAAGAAGCATGAAACCCATGCTTGAAAATAATATTTTTTCTTTCTTCTTTTGCTTGTTACATAAGATATACATAATGACATGAGTAAAATGATAATTATGAAGAATGAAACTATCTACATTTTCCAACATCAATAACTGAGACGTACTCCTCAAGTATCCCAAAGGTCTACACAAACATCTATAAAAGAAATTGATGTTGTTCAAAATTCGAATTGTGAATGAGGCTTGTGTACATGCATAATACATGGAAAACATAGGCTAAAAGAAAGGGCAGTCAAGTGGCTAAAATCAAAAGGAACACTGCGAACCTTCCAAACAAGGAAGAATAAATGGAGAGCGGTAAAGGACAAGAATATAGTAGCCAGAAAAAACCAATTCAATTATCCTAGCAACCAATGTAATATTGATGATCACATAGAGGATGTGCTAGAATATCTAGAGTTCAACTAGAGGAACTCAAACAAAGACATGAAGAAGAAAAAAATATTAGCCACTTATTTAAGAAATCAGGTGGAAAGAAACTTAGATGTGGATGATAATACTTTCTACACATTAATGCATAAGGGCATGAATTTTAGTAGCCTTTAGTAACAAGAAGAAAATGAGATGACCAAACTCTTCCATATAAATATACAAGCCAAGAAGACAAAAATTGATACTTTATTCAAATTAGTATCATATGAAAATCTCATAGCAATAGATATAGTCAATGAAAATGGATCGGAGGTTCATGACCATCCCAGCCCATATCCATTGGGATGGGTTGAAAGGGAGGCAGATTTAAAGGTAATACAACAATGCAAAATCAAATTTTCTATCAATGTTGATTTCATTTTATAAAGTAGAAGTGAATGTTGTTCCACTTGATGTATGTGGAGTTGTGTTTGGGAGTCCCTATACATACACACAATGTAATATTGATGCACAAATCCAACCAATATCACCTCTTCAAAGACGAAAAATCCTTCATCGTCAATGCACACAAGGGAAATTCAAAGAATTTGCTACTAAGTGCCAACCAAGTTAAGAACTTGATCGTTTCTAACAATAAGTATGTTTTGTTATTCGTAAGAGAAAAATAGCCTTTAATAGAGCTTATGAGCGGAAATTAATCCCTAGAGGGGTTTCCTAAGAAATAAAGACAACAACTAGAAGAGTTTATATAAGAGTACACGAGAGTATTCTAAGAGCCTAAAGGGATACCACCGAAGAGGTAACTATGCAGTCCATTGCTAAACATTGGGTTTTATAGGTAGTCTATTTTAGAAGAAAATAAGGTGAAGAATCTACTAGAGAAAATTGTTATTCGACCAAGTACATCACCATGTGGGTACCCATCATGATTAGTGCCCAAGAAGGATAGGACTTGAAAAAAGTGCATTAATTACGAGGAGTTAAGTGGAATTAAAATTAGAGTATCACTAGGTTCAAGTTAGAGAAGAAGATACCCAAAAAGTCACCTTCGAAACTAGACAAGGTTTGTATGTATGAGTGGTTAGTCATGCCATTTTTTCTATGCAATACACTAGTTACATTCATAAGAGTAATGAATTACATACTCCATATTTTTCTAGATCCATTTGTTATTGCTTATTTGGATAATATACAAGTATACAATGCTACCTAGGAGGAACACATATCACATTTGATGCAAGTGATAGATACAATGAAGAGGCACTAGTTGTTGGAAAATCTTAAGAGGTGTGAGATTGCACAATAGTATTTGGTGTATTTAGGCCATATGATTGGTGGAGGAGAGATCAAGATAGATCCTTCCAATATGGATTCCATCATGAAGTGGTTGATGCATACCAATGTTTCATTTAGTGATGAAGTACAAGAAGGGTAGCACAAAAAAATTGGTCGACATGCTTTCAAGGCCACACACATCAAAGACCATCGCTTTGGGAAATTTATTTCACATGGATACTTTAACCCATAATGCATACAAAGAGGCATATACAGAGGACGAGGACTTCCAAGAGGTGTTTCAAAAATTGTAGATCCAGAATCCTTAAGATAATGGAAATAACATAGTTGATTATCATCTCTGAAATGGGTTACTTAGCAGGTTGGACAAACTATGTATTCCTAATGTGAGCGACTATATATAATCAGAGAGGCTCACACCTCCAAGGTTGTAGGGTATTTTGGTGTATGGAATACAATTGAAAGCATATAGAGGTATGTCTATTGGCCTAAAATGCAAGAAGATGTAGATAGGTACATAATATGTATACTTTATTATACCATTAAGCCTAGTAACAAGAAACAAGGCCTATAACATCCTTTACTTATACCTAACTGTGCTTGGAAAAGAATTTCCATGGACTTTGTGGGAGGTTTACTAGAAATTAGAAAGCGACATGACTACATGTTCATAGTAGTTGATAGGTCTAGTAGGATGTGCATTCTCATCCTTGTAAAAAGACCATCAATAAGGAAGAAGTAGCAAACTTGTTCTTTGGATGGTTTTGGGTGCACTTTGGGATACAAAAGAGCATTGTTTCAAATAGGGATATTGAATTTCTCATTGCATTTTGGGCTATGTTGTAGGATAAGATGGATAAAAAGTTAAAGAGGTATACAACATTCAATCCATATATAGACGAGAAAACAAAAGTAGTCAACAAGACTTGAGTACAAATTTTGAGTGGTTATAATCAGAAGTATCTAGATACTTGGGATGAAAATATAATCTGCATACAACACACTTATAATAGAGTAGTACACATTTCTAATGGTAATCCCCAAAAATTATTTTAGGAATTTTCCACCACCACCTTTGTATTTTACATATGGACAACAAGGAGTAAGGGATGACCTCGCAAGGGGTGCTTTAAGGGCAGAGAAATTTGCTGATAATATCAAGCATATCGATCTACAAGTATATGAGACACTGAAGAATTCATAGTAAAAGTACAAGGTTGTGCATGATCAAATGAGAATATAGAATTTATTTAGAGTGGGAGACAGCATGGTTACAATTGAACAAGGAGAGGCTACAAGGTACTAGTAAGAAAATTAAGGCTCTACGTTATGGTCCTTTTGGGTTAGTGGAAAAGGTGGGGGATAATGCCTATAGACTCAGTCTACCAAAATACATGCACATTTACTTGGTTATGAATGTGGGAAACCTAAAAATCTATGAGAATTCCATGTTGGATCAATAAAAGGAGTGAGCCCTACCTTCTATAGAGGATTTAGCACTAGATTCTCAGGAAAAGTTGATATAGGATATGATTTTGCAAAAGAGATTCATAACTACAAGACAAGGGCAAGATGACCTTTAGTAGATTAGGCTGAAAAAATAACTTCTAGGCAAGGCTAAATGGTACTCCAGGGAGAAGGTAGAAGAAAATTTTGCTCACCTCATTCAATAAAAGCTTTTGGGGACCACAAGGCTCCCAAAATGGGGAGGTATCATTTGAATTAGATCATTATATTATTAATCATCCATCTCGATGCGTTTAAAGTGGAAAAATTGAAGGAACCAACCTGTAGGGTCTTTTTTATTGGTGGTCCCAATTTGGAAAAAATTGTGTGAAAAAATTTAGGAGCCATTTTAATGCGTTAAATGACTAGTTTTGTGGTATCAAACTTATTATGGACTTATATACCATAATATAAAAATAGGTAACTTTCCAATGGCACAAGAATCGCCTCAATCAGATCTCAACAAATAAAAATTTATGCCTCCCAAAAGTTGACGTATCATGATTGACCATCATAAGTCAAGAGGATGATTAATCTATTTGAGTGCATTTTATTCCAGGTGTCTCTTATTAGGGAGCACTAATACTTTGTGAAAAATAAAGATGTTAATACGAGGTTGTGCATTGGTTTTTGACAACTAGACAAAGTCACCACAAAGAATAAATATCATTGACATAGAATTGATGACTTGTTTGATCAACTAATGATCTAGAATGGATTTGAACAAGAAAATTCCTATAAGGCTCGATGATTTCAAGCTAATTCGATAATGATTAATGAATATTAGTTAAATTATTAAAAAGAATGCAAATGTAAAAAATGGAATAAGGAAAACTAGGAAGAAAACAATGAATTAATGAAAATAAAAATATAGAATATGAGAAGAGAAGAGGCAGAGGAATGGGAAATAAAAGGTCATGTCCTTTGGCCTTCCTATTACCCCATTTTTTATTACTTATTCCTATAATTTTACTCTCAGAGGGTTTTTTCTCCCAAGAGAGAACATGACGGATAGAGAGTCATAAATAACATTATAACTAGAGAACATTGAAATACACTAAACATACCTTCAAAGATGGTTTTCCCATTTAGGTTTCAGGGTAAACAATGTATTTTTGTGTATGGATTAATCTATTTTGTGTTATTTTTCTACATACAAATTTAAATGGAGTTGCTCTATATTTTAATGGTTACCTATGTTGCTAATCACCAAGGATTCTTTATTAAATTTAGTTTTGAGTATTTCCTCCATAGTTATAGTCTTCATAAGCAAGAGAACTATCACTACTGATATTTATACTCATATGCTCATCCATTTATAATATTAGAGATCAACGGAATTCCAAATCCACTTTAATAGTTTATGGATTTTCTAATTTGGTTTATTTCTATCATTGGGTGATTTTTTCTCTCCTACAAGTTGCAAATATTCCCCACAATCTACAATTTCATTATTACTAATTCATATACTCTCTCTATGAACCAATTCCTACTCAGTGGGTCGATTTCATACCCGCTAATTCAATTTCATATTGCCTAGGTTGACTTCATACTTAGTTCAATTTCATATTACCTAAGATGATGTCATATTTCCTAGTTGATTTCATATTGTTTGTGTCAAATCCCTACTTGTTGGGCATATTCATTCATCCTCCAAACTACAAAAATATTATCTCTAGTTCGATTTTTTCCCTTAGTTAGGTGTTTTTTATTACCTACAGGTTTATATCCATTCAATTGCAAAGTGCAAACAAATCATCAAATTTATGCTAAGTGAGTGCTCTTTTCACCATATGGACATTCATTATTTGGGACACATAATCTTTAATAGAAGAATAAAAATAGATTCAGAGAAGATTAAATCTATAATGGGATTGTCTACACCTAATAATATACTAGAGATAAGGTCATTCATGGGACTTGCTAGATATTATAAATGGTTCATAGAATGATTCTCCAAAAATGGATATTTAACTACATCATTACAAAATAAGAGAGTCAAATGAATGGACATTGTAGTGTGAGGAAAATTTCTAGTAGTTAGAGATACTATCAATAGTGCACCCATTTTGAATTAAGATCGCTAATCCAAATTAATTTTTTTTCTTACACACATATGCTTCCAAAAAAGGACTTGGTTTCTTACTCATAATGTGCATGTAGTTTTTTATGAATCTAAAAATATCAAGGAGCTTCAGAAGAATTATGTTACATATGATTTTTCAGCTTTCTATCATAGTTCATGCATTGAAGATGTGGAGACATGGTGGGGAGAAAATTTGATTTAAAATCATATAATGGTACAAAATATTTTTTTAAATAATACACTTTGAATGCCATGCAAATAATATGGTTGTAATTTCTTTGTGAATATGATTTTGATATCAAACATATTAAAAGGAAAGGGAACAAGGTTGTTGATGCACTCAATAGAAGAATGCATGCTACATCCATTAGCACATGTAAATAAAATTTGAAGCACATAATTCTGGAAGCTCCTATTTTGGATGGGCGTTACCTACATGTAAGAGAGGGATTATAGTAGGAAAATTTACAACATAAATATTAAAATGATAAGGTGGAAGGTGATGGAATATTGATGCATAAAAATTGAGATATGTTCATAATTCTTATGAACTAAGGAAACTCATATTAAATAAAATGCATAACCTTCCATACGTTGGACATCTTAAGTACCAAAAGACAATTGCAACAATATGGAGTTGATTTTTTTGTATAGGAATGAAAATTGATAGTGTTAGGTTTATAATTAGGTGTTTGGAATTTTAGATAGTAAAGGTCAAACACAAACATCCAACATGTTTTATCTATCAATTACCAATACTAGAATGGTATGGGAAGTGGTGACCATTGATTTAATCATTAAGTTCTCATATACAACAAGGCAACATGGATCCATCATGATAGAGGTGGGAAAATTGACACACGTTGCTCACTTTATTCAAATTAAACTAACCCGTAAGGCAATAAATAGGTCATAAGGTTACATGAAAGAACTTGCTAGATGGCATGGGATACCGAGGGAAATTTTCTTAGAGAGAAGCCAAAAATTCACTTTAAATTTTAAGAAAGGGTTGTTCAAATTTTTTTCCACAATATTAAGTTTTCGTACAATGCATCATTCATAGATAGATGGGAAAACATAGAGAGTTAATAAATTAATTTAGGATATGTTAAGAATCTCTATGATGGGTAATCAATCCATTTAGAATCATTACTTATACTTAATAGAATTTGTGTTCAATAATTAATACCATGCTTCATTGAAGATAATTCCATTTGAAACTTTGTACAATAGAAAATGTAATACTCTAGTTAATTGGGGAAATCCATTAAATAGAGTAGTACTTTGGCCATAGTTCCTTAGAGAAATGGGAGAATACGTTTTCAAAATAAAATAGAATTTAAAGGCAACACATGATAGGAAAAATAGTTATGTGGATAAACATTGAATACCAAGTGAACAAAAAGTTGGGGAGAACACATTTATTAAAGGGAAACCAAAGAAAATTTCTTCCAAGTTGTGGAGTTGCACTAGTTTTGTAGCTAGATATGGTAGTCCTTTGGAGATCCCAGATATGATAATACCTATTGCATGCATGTTTTCATTCTGTACCATAAAGATTTATTATATATTTCATTTATATATGTTAAAAATGTGCGTGCCTGATCCTAACCATGTCATTGATTGGGATTTCATCTAAATGGAACTGTAATAAGACTTCCAGGTACAACCAATATGTATCTTGGACAAGAAGGTCATTATGTTTAGGAGAAAATACATAATATAGGTAAAGGTCCAATTGGTCCATTACAACCTAAAGAAGAAACTTAGGTGTTGTATGAAACTACATGGAAAGTGTACCCAAAGTGAACATGTATAAACAACAAAATTGTATCGGATATTATAATGGATCAAATACATCTTATAAGTCACATAATAAATTCTTTAGAAAAGATGGCATGAATTGCGTATTTATTTTATAAAAGATTCACTAAGTCTTTTACTTGACCTTGATTAGAAAAAATGATAATTGGGAGAATATATTTCACACATGTTTACTTTATAAATTTTGCACAGGACTTGCCTTCACTTAGGACATGCACTTGAACTTAACCATGTGAAATAACAATTAGAAGTATATAATGTGGGTGTTTTATTATGAAAAAATCATCTAAGACTTTCCTTTAACTAGGACTAACACTTGATCTCCATTGAATGAAAGGAAGGCTAACAATATCTATTTTGTGAAGTTTTTGTAGGAATTTCTCCCTTCTATGAATTGCACCTACCCTTGACTACATGAAATGGCCATTGGAGGTATTTGACTGAAAGGCTTCCCCTCACCCAAGACTTGTATCTTATCTCACTAGCATGAAGTGGTGATTATGGGAATTTATAATTTGCACATAATTAGAAAATGACTCACCCTCATTTGAGGCTTGTAATTGACCTCAATCACATGAAATAACAACTAAGTGCATCTCTTTTGTGGGTATCTATTTTTCAACATTGTTTATTGACTTTCCCTCACCCTAAAATTACACTTGACCTCAATGGCATGAAATGACAACTAGGGGTATTTATTCTACAAAATTATCATAGAAATTATCCTTTGATATGTAAACTAACATGGATATTCCATTGGAATAGTTCATTACAACAAATCTTACAACATCATGATATCATTCGTTATGCAGTTCATTACTATATATCTCATATTTATTATTACTAGATTAGTGTTGAAATTTACAGAAATAACTAAAACCAAAATGAAAGAACAAGAAAATGAACATAAGGGTTAACTCAAGAAACCCACTATGGGATAAAACATAGTTAGAAAGTGAGGCCTATGCTCCACTCTCCTTTTCTCAATATTAAATGAAAATATAAAGAAAGAGGCACTCACTATGGAGTTTCCATTGACATTGTGGCTTGAATGGCTACTGCAAAATCTTCTACCTCTTTTGTTATAATTCAATGTCCCATTCATAGATGCTCTACTCTACTATGGAACAATAACAATACAAAAGGAACGGAACCCCTTCCCCTCCTAGCATCCCAATATTTAACATATCCTAACCCCTGTTTAGGGTTAGGGTTAGGGTTTTTGCATGCCTTAACCCTTAATTAGTGTTATGGTTTTGAACCTTCTAGAATCTTCTTAAAAGTCCACGCATGACTAGCCCTACAAATGTGAATTATTGGGGTTGATGTTGCATCCACTTATTATCATGGTGTTGCACAAAGTAGGTAAATTTGCAAGAGACATAACTTCTGGATATGAATTTAAATTGAGGTGAATTTTACATTGTTGGAAAGATTTTGGTGCATAAAACAATGCTGAGAGATTTTAGACTTAACTTACAAGTTTTTGAGTTCAAACGTGTTGTATGATGCCTCAAACTAACTTTGGAAGGTTTTAGATGTCGAGAATTTAGAGGGTTGGTGATTAATACAAATTCACTTCTTGATAATTACTTGTGAGCTTGCTTGAGTTACTTATGTCTTTATTTCTTTAGCTTAGTTAGTCTTTCATCAAGTCAATTATAAAAAATGCACGAGGCACAAATTTAGGCTCCTAGAGCCAGGGAAAAACCTCTCCCTCTTGGAGAGGAAAACCCATGAGAAATTATTCTTATATATCTTCAAATGACAAGTACCATGACCAAGGCTCAGACCCTTGACCTAGATATGCTTCCATTAGGGGAATTTTGAGGTCTAAAATGGGCCTCCTAAAGAAATAATAAAATAATAGCTAAACCAATAAAATAATATTTATGAATTTTCAATTCACTTTTTGCACCACAATCCATGTAACCATAGTTAAATTCAATTCAAAAGTTGTACCAAAATCAAATTAATAAAAAAATGTATTGGTGTGACTGTAAATGAGAATGAGTTTTTCAAGAAAAGTCATTATCATTGAACAACTAATGCACTTGTCCTTTGTACTTAAAAAACTTAAAATAAAATATAAATATAAATTTATAAATTCTTAATTATATTATATGCTATTAATTAAAATGTATATTATTTAAATTGTATAATAACATGTAATTAATATACTATATAAAAATAAAATAAATAATATAATGTAATGTAATAAATGTATATGGATATGCATTGTTTCTTTCAAGAAATCTGAAATGACAATAATATATTTTTATTCAAAAAGTGTGAAATGACATTTATTATGAGTACTTTACTTTGACTTTAAAAGTACTTAGAGCACTACCATGGTTAACCATGAATTTTTATCTACCATTGAGAATGTGACAAGTAAGTACCTTTAACTCAAACAATGCCACCTCAACCATTAGGGATGATGTCATCCCCTAAAATGTGATTGGTTCTTATAAAGTGAATTTTGATTGTACATTTTCCCTAGGAGGCCCATTTTAGACCTCAAAATTCCCCTAATGCAAGACCTTGATACAACTTCTTCAAACTTGATTCTTCTCTTCTTCACCAATTTGCTTTGCTTTGCATTGGAACTAGAGAACTCGGTCTCCAAGTTTCACTTCTTATATCTCAGTCGAATATAGGAACAACATTATCTTCTTTTAGCATATACTTTTAGCTGAATTCCTTGAGTTGTATTTAGGAACGTAAATCTCAGATTTACCTTCCTCACTTTCTCTTATTTTCAAGGTCGTCTTTCTTCTTATGATTGTTGTCCCAACTTCAGCATATTCTTCCTTGACTGAGATAGCTTAAACAAATCCACAGTTGACACCCTAAAACAACTTCTTGAAATACGTAAATATACTTAGAGAAAAATCCGCAATTATTGTACCTCTGGTGTCTGCACTTATACCTCTGGTATCCGCACTTGTTGTTCAGAGTGTTCTACACAGTGTTACGGTTATATATCAAACAATCAGTCCAGCAATACTTCAAACTTTACTCTGAAAATTCTTCCTATAAATCCGCACTTAAACTCCTTTAAAGAATCCGCAAAATTCTCTCTATTTTCCCACAGAGAAATCCACACTTTTTCAGAGCTGACCAATTTTTTTATTTTTTATTTTTTATTTTTTCTTTTCTGCGGAGTCCAGCTGGGTATATATAGTTATTGGCACTTGTAATTGAGCCAACCTATCATTTGGTAATTGCAGCCGACTTCTCCACTGTGAATTAGGTTGACTTGAGAGAGGTTTATTCCAGTGTTGATGTAGCTTGTAGAGCTTTTCTTCCAACATTGTTTGAGAGATGTTAGGAGCCCTTCTTCCACAAGGTCTTGGAGCATATATTCCTAGACTATATCCCTCGTGAATATGACACTTAATTATATTTTATACCTAGAATACAAAGACCTAATAGACATCAAGAAGAATTATATCTACATAATAAAATATTTCTCATGAAACGCATGAAGCAAGTACAAAAAAATACATTTTATTATCTTTGTACATAATTACATAGTCAACATGAAGACCGGCCTAGTTACACTTTTCAACAATCCCTCTTAACTAGGGAGGTATTCATACAGGTCCATGGTCACTTTCAAACTGAAGAATATCATAAGAAGAATTGTATTGGTAATCACATCTGTATAGTATCATATCAACTAGCACTGTCCTAGTGCGAGGCCTTGACTAACAACCCCATCTTTCAACGAGAAAATGGGCTACAATGTTGGCGAGACATGTGACTAATAGACACCATAGTCATTGTCTCTCCAAGTTACATACTCCACCCAGGTGTTCCCAAAGTATGACCTTCTTGGACTATTCTTCTCTTGGGTAGCCAATCCTCAAATAATATCGGTCCTCGACTACTCTTATCTTGAATGCCCTATCTCATTCTCAAAGAGTATCGTTTGCCAGGTGATTACCCAATCCTCCATTCTGTCTTCGAGGTGAATACCAGAATTTTGTGTCTATCCATTCTCTCCACATGGCCTTCACTAAGACTTACGGTTGTTAGTTCTGGTCTAGTGCATGACACATGTATTAGAGAATCACATATGACACTCCCTCTTAGCACAAAAAGGACATACTTCAAGTTTCTTCCAAGTAAGAAACTTACCACCAGGCTCCCTCTTAAACAGGGTCCTGCAGTATCAATCCAGCTACTCATGAAGAATTCCTCCCCTCGATGTCATGGATTTCGATATTGAGGAATCTTCAACTTTTGGCTTCATAGGGCACAAATCATCCATCACTTTTAGTCACGAGTCATGTCCACTATCAGAAAGTGGTTCATCAATATTTTACATCTGGTCCACCATTATGCCATGTTTCTTTCCTTCAAATCATCTCCGAGGATCATACATAATCTCCCATGATTAGCAGCCCTGCAAAAATTCATCCAGATAAACATTTACATATGAACTTTTAAAACAAAATTTACCTCAGTGATGATCTTTCACCATGACATCTTCCTATAGGAATCGACATCCTTTATTCATATTAACACATCTCCTAATGATATGTTTTTTCAAGGGTCTTCTTCTTTACCAGAATTATGTCAAAGTCTACATATCCTCCAGGAGATCTCCTAGTCACATCTTCTTGGCTTTCGGATGATAATTGCCTATTGACATGATTTGATTGCATGATCTCTTTCTTTCTGCAAATTCTTCATTCCCAGAAACTTACACATTTTCTAGTTCCTCGTTCATATACAACCACCTCATATTTCATGAGGATATATATAATGTTGATTTCATTTGTTAGTGCACCGAGATATCCTCCTTCGTAGATCATACTTCTAAATATAGAAGTCTATTACATGCAACCATATGACATGACTTAACAACATCCAGTGTCAGCATATAAATATATACATACCTCATACCTTTTTCAATTAAGTCATCCTTCGGCATTTTTACTAGAATGAAGAGCTTCATTCCCTTGGCCTGCTCCATCAATATGTCTTCACATCCTAGAATTTTTTTTTTCATGATGAACCTTGATATTGATGACTACCTTCCATCAATATAGTTACCAAAGGTTTTCCAAGAGTTGTTTACCAAGAACTCCTACCATGCTTTGATCGGGATGCTACACTGCTTCCTATCAACATAAATCACTTAAAGGAGAAGATTATTTGAATTATAGTGGAGATCCCTCACCTCTTCTTTATTAGATTTCTTTGCATCAGGTATTTCTCTCATTTCTGAGACATGGGCATCTTCCCTATTTCTCTTGTCCTTTCAAATTTAGGACAATTTATTTTATAATGCCCAAGTTCATCACATCCAAAGCATCGTGTTTTTTCCATACTATTCTGAGGACCAAACTTACTGAATATTCCTTTCTTCCTTGACATGGTTGCAAAGGCTTTATTCCCTTCACTTGATCCTGTAACACCTTTGGCTTTCAATTGGTCCCTCTATTTTACATAGAGACCTTAAATCATGAAATGGTGTGGCTTCTTTCTTCTCGTATAAACCTGAAGTGAAGTTTTCCCCATTCTTCTGGCATAGAATTCAACACCACTGTAGTCATCTCAGAGTCAAACATTACTTCTCTTAGTTCCTGTAGTTTATCAGAGAGATTGCTTCTCCTGTAGTACTCACAGAGAATAACTCCACCAATTTCTCACATATTCCTTTTGATGATTCTAGATTTGATGTATCAAAGATAAGAGATTATTTTATGGATTTTGTAAGAATCCTTTGGGCTCTTATATCTCCCTTCATGTATTTGGCATGACTTCATTTTCCTTGTCTTCCATGCAGGAAAGTTTGAAACCCTAACTAGTTTGTTTTTTCTTTGCAAAGAAGACATTTTGATAGATTTAGATAAAGTCATAGATACTTACTTGAGAGAGTGACTTTCTCCTTCAACAACTTCCTTGATGATGTTTGAATATGAAGGAGTAGGGTTCTGTGACATCCCCAACCATGGTTCTCTCATAAAAATGCATTGTAAATATTTTTACAGAAATAAAATTTAAAAATGATATTACATCATGGGACACATATTCCAAAGCTGAGGAGGTTACTTGCTTGGGATATATATGGGTTTCTTGTGCAAAAATCTGAAATATTTTTGGGACAACCATTAAAGGTTGGTTGGCGATATTTAATGGTCTGATAAGAAATTAAAGTGGGCTACAAAATAAGTACACACACCCATGTTTCCTTGGATAACACTCACAAGGAATACAAGGAATAATTTATGAAGGATGAAAATATTGACAGTAAGGACAGGCAGTCAATTCCTGTGTAGAATGAAAACAATAGAAGAAAGAGGGTATGCGAACTGATTTTGGAGCAGTTATAGGGAGAAGAAAAAAAAGAAGGGAGACATAGAGGGAAAGCACAAAAATGAGGAGGAGGAGAAAAGAGAAATGTTACATAAGAAAAAGACAGTGGACAAATTTTAGTTAGTAAGGTTTGTGATCAATTGATTTCTCCTTCATGAGGATAAATTCCTCAGGAGTCCCTGTAAAGCCATAGGGTGGAAATGGCTTTCTTTGGATTCCCTTAGTGGTATGCATGCAGGATTGTGTCCTTGGATTCCTAGAGGGAGAACCTTTGAAACCTTCTTATTGTTGAATTACAGTGGGTTCTGGATTCCCCTCAGTGGGTGGAACCATTGTGCTTTGTTTCAAGGGTGGAGATTACTCTCTGGATTCCCTTGGTATCTTTGGGGTGGAGGCAGCTAGCCTCTAGATTCCCTATGTTTATTTGACTATTTAGTGGTTGGCGGGTGGAGAAAGGATATCCTTTGGAGTCATTTTTTCAGGTGGAAGTGGTGTTGATCCCTGAATCAAGCCCCTTAGACTCTAGAATCTAGCTCAGGGTTGAAAATTGCAAGATATCTTAGCTGCAACTATCTAAGGTTGGGTGGAGAGTCCTTGTCTCGAACTCAATTTCCCAAATATTTTCAAGATGTGTTCTTGTACACCTGTAAATTTTAACGAATGAAGGTTTTGTTCTGCTTACATGGTTATTGTAATAGTTAATGAATGCCTATCATCACTCTAGTTATGTCAAACTGTAATCTGGCTTAGGAATGTGCCCCTAATTAAAATAATTGTGCATAAATTGACTGTTAAAAGTTTAATGTGGCACTAAATAATTCCAATTTTTCCTAGTGTACAGAGGTAAATCAAAATGATGAAAATTATGTTAAATTCTTCCTGTAACTGATAGATGTGATTTGTATGCAGGGGTATACACGTATATATATCCACATATAGTTATTAATAATAATAATCTTGTATCCATTGTGGAATTTTAAGTGTGTTGAAAGTGCAAGTGAGCACTAAAGAGGGCATCTTAACCTCTGTTGAGCAAACATTCTCTTAACCTAATAGTTGAGAAATATTGATTAACAATGTGTCTAGGACCTGGCCTTCTAAGTTAAAGACTTATCCTTATGGTTGGAATGATCAAATGGTGGATCTAGGAAGCATTGGTCTCTTGATTTAATCCCTGCATAAGACACATTTCATGCACAGAGTTATCCAGGCACATATTTTGTGTCCAGATATGCCATGGTGCATAGGGAGGGCTTAATCCCAAGAGAGGTCATTCCTTATTTAGAGTTGTGGAGTGACAAGTGTCTTATGTTTCTCCGCTTGCAAAATTTTATAGAAACTATAGGGCCATTCTCCATTTTCATAGGAATCGTGATTGGAGGCAAGGCTTTATAGAGAAGAGGGCGGAGCCATGTCCAAATAGACAGCGGATATGCACGAGATCAGACGATGTGGAAGGGTTTGTGACACCCCTCCCCTATGGAATCATCAGGAGGAAGGGGGGTGGCACAATTTCTCTAGTTTTTTGGATGGGGCACAATCATCACAAGCCATATGATGCGGGCCCTAGAACCATGAGTGGGAATCAAAACTACGCCACCCCTTTCCAAGTTAACCGTCGAGAGATTTACCTCGGCACAAATTATGGATTGGTGCACCAACAAGCATGAAACATTGGATTGGTGGGGAGATGTTCATCAGTGTGATGTGATGTGGATTGGGTGTGGTCATTGATCAACGATGGAGGATCACCGCCAGTGATGTGACGGTGTGCACAGTCCCCCTAACCCCCCCCCCCCCCCCTCCCCCCCAAGGTAACTTCCATGGGGAGGGGACCCCCTACACATATCGTTAATCAACATTTCATGATGACGATGGAGATCACTGATTAGGTGCTCAGAATTATGCTCAAAAATAAAATTTATTAGAATGGCTCGAAACCTAAACAACCTTGTAGTGTTCATCGTTTTGAATCTGGCGTAACTCGTTTCACACAAAATGGACTCTGTATTGCTTCAAAAATGAGTTATGTTTGTTTTCATAAACTGGAAAATTTTGGAAAAAAATGTAGACAGGGAGCCTAGTTATCAGTCTCTACTGCTGGCATGGCATGTGACTGGGAAAGTCAAATTTTAGTCAACTCTCTCTCCTTCGGATGTTTGATTGCCAAGTGCTAGCAGTGGATTGGAGTATTTTTGGCATGGTTGGAAAATTATCATCGGTTGGTTTGGGCCAATGAGGAGGAGGCACGTGGCTCAGCCTAGGGCCACCATGTGTCCTCCTCACAGTGTTGTAAAATTTTTGTAACAATTTGGGCGGAGGCACCAGGATTCGACCCCACGACTTCCTAAGCACAAGTAATGTTGTTTACCACTTTGCCTACACATTTTAATAACTTATGTTTTCTGCATATATTTAAATTGTATTCAAAGTGTCATTAGGGGGAGAGGGGACCAACACCCAAGTTATGTAACCGTGACCTGGAACCACGAAAGAGCACTGGATGTGCTTAACATTTAAGTGCATTTAATAAACTAATCTCACATTTAATTAACATTAAACTGTATTAATTATCCTAGCACTGGTTTAGCACTAATCTGACTTAATTTTTTTTAAATGTAGTCTAATTAAACTAAAATAAATTAACTTGGTGGTCTCGATGAATCTGGCAGAATTTCTATTTTTGGTTCCATATAGGCCGAATATGTGCCAGTTAGCTAAATTTAGGGAGGAAATTATGGAGTAAACTAGTAGAGGTCATAACTCAGCCAATTTTCGACCAACTAGAGAGCATAAAGAGGCTAAGGTACCATTTTTTAGTGCTCTGAACTCATTGGTAAAGTTTCCAGGAGAAGAAAAGCATTGAAAACACATCATTTTGCAAATTTGAGCATAATATAGAGGCCAAGCTATGGAAGCTGGAGCAAGGAGATGTAACCCAGGAGGGGTGAACTCCTTCATCAAATCCCTGTGTTGATGTGTTGTATGGCGATTTACTGTACTTTTTATTTCTAATTTTTAGTCTTTATTTTATGTTAAATTGTTCATAAAAATAACATAAAAATCACCCATGAGAGTCAATAACTTGCAAGAGAACTTGAACCCTTAAGAACATGTAAAACATTGGTTTCAAAATCTGAAAGAGGAATTAGCATAGAATTACTAACATACCTTAATCAGATCATTTTTGGTATCATAGATTTATGTTTATTTTTCAAGAAGGGATCTAATTGTTTGCAAGTTTGTGTCATGCTTACAATGTTAAAACTCAAAAGATGATAAGGGAGTTGGTTGAAAGCCCTGCAATTGGGTCAAGATGAAGAAGGGAAAGGTTTCCAAAGTCTTCAACAATAGCACATCCTCAAGTTGAATTTGAGTCTTCAGTGAGCATGTCTCATGAAGGATAACCTACCATGATATAAGAGGAGAGAGCATTCAAAAAGGCATTTTTTGATATGAATGAGATGGTAAAGGTCCTCTATCAGGCGAGGAATTTAAGGATGCAAGGATAAAGATATATGCCTCAAAGAGGAGAGGGTTCTCCAAGATGAGGAAGTAATGGAGAAAGCAATAAACCACCATCCACTCCACCATCATCCTCACCACCATCTACACCTTCCTCTTCATCATCTTCCACTACCACAACCTTTCCACCTGTTCATACACATACTTCTACAGGAACTGGTAAATCACCCTTACTTAAACTTGATGTTAAATGTGAGCTACCAAACTATAATGGTGTAGTGAATGCTTTCAAGCTGGAAAATTAGATTCGTCAGTTGGAGGTTATTTAAAGAATTCGGAAGCTTCAAGAGGATGACATAAAGATTCAATTGGCTTCCTTGAGAATGGAGGGTGTGACACTTGTATGGTGGGAAGCAAGGACACAAGATGAGAATAAAAACCACGATAAGATCTCAATTTATTGGTTTGATTTAATTTCTAACATTAAAAGGAAATTATACCCTCTAGATTACATGCAAAAATCCATTATGGACTGGAAAATTTTTAGACAACTAAAGGGACAAAGTGTTCAAAATTATACACAAGAGTTTAGGAGAAGAGCACTAGTTTTGGGTGTCAATTTATCTTCTCAAGAAACTTTTTTAAAGTATATTGGGGTTTGCGCAGCTATCTTAGACATATTATTCTCATCTTCAATCCCACAAAATTAGATGAGGTTTGTGTTCAAGCCACACGTCTAGAAGCAAGAGGGAAACATAGTGCAGATGAGAAAAGCGATAGTTTCCTTGAGTATGATGGTAAAGGAAAGGGTAAGTTTAATGGAAAAGGAAAGAAAAATTGTTCTATTAAAATAGAGAAAGAGAAACTCACATGTAAAAAAAATCGAAAAATGGCCATGATTAATACCATTGTTGGCAACTCCATCCAGAGTTGAAACCCAACAAACTTAAAACCAAAGAGAAGGAGAAAGCAGTTGCAATAATTGAACATGACTTAAGTTCAAATTCAGGAGATGAAACCAAGATTACAATAATTAATATGAAAGGTAATAACATAGCAAGCACTAGTTCTTCAAGTTGTTCTAATGTAACTTAAGATGATGATACAATAATTGAACTCTAATGTTTCAAAACATACCAAAATAGACACACTATTTGATAGTGGTTCTCAAGCCAACTTGATTTCAGAAGACTTAGGTAAGAGGTTAAATCTAGAAATTTTTACACATCCAAGACCTTAACCTTTAGGCTAGATATGCAAGAATGAAAAATTGCAGGTATCAAGGAAGTGCATCCTAAGGTTTGCAATCAATTCAAACTTTCTTGATGAAGTTGAACTTGATGTAGTTTCGCTTGAGATTTTAGGTATTGTTTTGGGAAGTCCTTATCTTTATGATAGGAGGGCAATATTTCATCGCCATGAGAATAAGTACCACTTGTTCAATAATGAAATTGAGTACATAGTTAGAGTGCCTAAGAATAAGAGGAGTTTATTTCTTATGCATGCAGGAGAAACGAAGAGAATAGTGATTGGAAGTTAAAATTTGGCTTTGTTAATGTTCAAGCATGGTGATGTTTTGAATGAGACCATTCAAAAAGATGCATCAAATGAAAAATACGATTTCATTCAAGTTTCTAATGTTTTTAATAAGATTTTTTAGGGCTCTAACATGTTTCCTTTGAAAATAAGTAAACAGGATGTGAAATATTTGTAGCAGTCCACATTAGTGTTGAACAGTGATGGAAACAAGATACCAGAGATGAATGGTGCAAAAATAAAAGAAAAAGCGCCAAATAAAGATGACAAAGAAGGAATAGGTTCCACAAGTACTTATTTTTGGTTTCAAAATTGTGCATGGCACTGGCGAAAACACTTGGTCAAAAGTCAACACCAGTACAAGGCGAGACAAGCTAAAAATCGCCATATCGACAGTGTTCGAGGTGAGAAAGTTTTCAAGTTTCATTTGATTGACGACTATGGGGGGAATAAGTTTTTTCTTCAAGGACAACTTGTTTTTCTGCAAATTCTAGGAAATTTCAGCATGATGGTGTCTACAATAGCAAGACAGGGTCTCCAAAATGAAGGAAAAAATTAGTTTATATGAAAAGCTCAAATTGTTGAATTTAGGAAACTTCCACTGGATTGAGACTGGAAGGGTGAGGGAACTATGCCGTCATACACATGTTTAGTAATGAAATATATATTGGGGTCCAAAATATTCTAGTGGGGAGGAATGATCAGGTGCTTAGAATTATGCTCAAAAATCAAAGTTCTTAGAATGACTTGAAACTTGAACGACCGCGTAGTGTTCATCGTTCTGAATCCGGCGCAACTCGTTTCACGTGAAATGGACTCTATATGGCTTCAGAAATGAGTTCTGTCTATTTTCATAAACAAGAAAATTTTGGCAAAAAATACACATAGGGAGCCCAGTCAGCAGTCCGTACTACTGATGTGGCATGCTGACTAGGCAAGTCAAATTTTGGTCAACCATCTCTTCGTCAAATATATGAATACCAAGGGGCAGTTGTGGATAAGCGCATTTTTGGCATGGTTGGAAATTTATTATTGGTTGGTTTCGGCCAATGAGGAGGAGGCACATGGCTCAGCCTTGGGCCGTCACGTGTCCTCCTCATAGTGTTGTAAATTTTTTGTAACAGTCCGGGAGGAGGTATCGGGGTTCGACCCCGTGAACTACTAAGCACAAGCCACGTCGTTTTCCACTTCGCCCATGCATTTTTCCTTAATAGATTATGTTTGCCGCATATATTTAAACTATATTCAAAGTGCCATGGGGGGGAGAGGGGGCCAGCCCCCAAGCCATGTAATCGTGACATGGAACCACAATGGAGCACTGAGGCACTTAACATTAAGCGTGTTTAATTACGCTAATTCGACATTTAATTAACGTTAAATTGGATTAATTATCAGAGCACCAGTTTAGTTATAAAGTAGTTAATTAAATTAAACCAGATTAACTTGGCGGTTTTGAAAAATCCGACAAAATTTCTTTTTTTTTACGTGAGATAGCCCGAATTAGTGCTAGTTAGCTAAATTTAGGGAGGAAATTGTGGAGCAAACTGGTAGAGGTCATAACTCAGCCAGTTTTCAACCAAATAGAGAGCACAAAGAGGCTAAGGTACCATTTTTTAGTGCTTTGAACTCATTGGTGCAGGTTTCAAGAGAAAAATATCATTGTAAACACATCATTTTCCAAATTTGATCATAATATAGAGGCCAAACCATGGAAGTTGGACCAAGGAGATGTACCCTAGGAGGGTGAACTCCTTCATCAAATCCCTATGTTGATGTGTTTTATGGTGATGTACTATACATTTTATTGCTATTTTTTAGTATTTCTTTTATGTTAAATTGTTCATGAAAATAACATAAAAATCACCCATGAGACTCAATAACTTGCAAGAGAAATTGTACCCTTAAGCACATGTAAAACATTGGTTTCAAAATCCGAAAGATGAATTAGCACAATGTTACTAACATACCTTAATCAGATCATTTTTGGTATCATAGCTTTAGGTTTGTTGTGCAGGAAGGGATTAGATTGTTTGCAAGTTTGTGTCATGCTTACAAGGTTAAAACTCAAAAGAGGAGAAGAGAAGTTGGTTGAAAGCCTTGTAGTTGGGTCAAGAGGAAGAAGGGAAAGGTTTCCAAAGTCTTCAACACCATCACATCCTCAAGTTGAAGTTGAGTCTTAAGTGAGCATGTCTCATGAAGGAGAACCTACCATGACAAAATAGGAGAGAGCATTCAAAAATGCCTTTTTGATATGACTAAGATGGTAAAGGTACTCTATGAGGAGAGGAGAGATTTCTCTAGGAGGAGGAGGCCATGGATATGGTAATAAACCACCATCCACTCCACCATCTACACCTTCCTCTTCATCCTCTTCCACTCACAACCTTTCCACAAATAAAAATTTATTTCACATGGATACGTTAACCCATAATGCATACAAAGAGGCATATACAGAGGACAAGGACTTCCAAGAGGTGTTTCAAAAATTGTAGATCCGGAATCGTGAAGATAATGGAAATAACATAGTTTATTATCCTCTCTGAAATGGGTTACTTAGCAGGTTGGACAAACTATGTATTCCTAATGTGAGTGACTATATATAATCAGAGAGGATCACACCTCCAAGTTTATAGGGTATTTTGGTGTAGGGAAGACAATTGAAAACATATAGAGGTATGTGTATTGGCCTAAAATGCAAGAAGATGTAGATAGGTACATAATATGTATGCTTTATTATACCATTAAGCCTAGTAACAAGAAACAAGGTCTATAACATCCTTTACCTATACCTAACTGTGCTTGGAAAAGAATTTCCATGGACTTTGTGGGAGGTTTACTAGAAATTAGAAAGCGACATGACTACATGTTCATAGTAGTTGATAGGTTTAGTAGGATGTGCATTCTCGTCCCTGTAAAAAGACCATCAACAAGGAAGAAGTAGCAAACTTGTTCTTTGGATGGTTTTGGGTGCACTTTGGGATACAAAAGAGCATTATTTCAAATAGGGATACTGAATTTCTCATTGCATTTTGGGATATGTTGTAGGATAAGATGGATAAAAAGTTAAAGAGGTATACAACATTCAATCCATATATAGACCAGCAAAACAAAAGTAGTCAACAAGACTTTAGTACAAATTTTGAGTGGTTATAATAAAAAATATCTAGATACTTGGGATGAAAATCTAATCTGCATACAACACACTTATAATAGAGTAGTACACACTTCTAATGGTAATCCCCAAAAATTATTTTAGGAATTTTCCACCACCACCTTTTTATTTTACATATGGACAACAAGGAGTAAGGGATGACCTCGCAAGGGGTCCTTTAAGGGCAGAGAAATTTGTTGATAATATCAAGCATATCGATCTACAAGTATAGGATACATTGAAGAATTAATAGTAAAATTACAAGGTTGTGCATGATCAATTGAGAATATAGAATTTATTTAAAGTGTGAGACAACATGGTTACAATTGAACAAGGAGAGGCTACAAGGTACTAGTAAGAAAATTAAGGCTCTACGTTATGGTCCTTTTGGGTTAGTGGAAAAGGTGGGGGATAATGCCTATAGACTCAGTCTACCAAAATACATGCACATTTACTTGGTTATGAATGTGGGAAACCTAAAAATATATGAGAATTCCATGTTGGATCAATAAAAGGAGTGAGCCCTACCTTATATAGAGGATCCAGCACTAGATTCTCAAGAAAATTTGATATAGGATATAATTTTACAAAAGAGATTCATAACTACAAGACAAGGGCAAGATGACCTTTAGTAGATCAGGTTGAAAAAATAACTTCTAGGCAAGGCTAAATGGTACTCCAGGGAGAAGGTAGAAGAAAATTTTCCTCACCTCATTCAATAAAATCTTTTGGGGACCACAAGGCTCCCAAAATGGGGAGGTATCATTTGAATTAGATCATTATATTATTAATCATCCATCTCAATGCATTTGAAGTGGAAAAATTGGAGGAACCAACCTGTAGGGTCATTTTTATTGGTGGTCCCAATTTGGAAAAAATTGCGTGAAAAAATTTAGGAGCCATTTTAATGCCTTAAATGACTATTTTTGTGGTATCAAACTTATTATGGACCTATATACCATACTATAAAAATAGGTAACTTTCCAATGGCACAAGAATGACCTCAATCGGATCTCAACAAATAAATATTTATGCCTCCAAAAATTTAACCTACCATGATTGACCATCATAATTCAAGAGAATGATTAATCTATTTGAGTGCATTTTATTCCACAATAGAGCAGATAACTTGTGGGTGGATAGAGAGCGTGAGAGAGTATAATATAGGGGGTTTATATTTTGTAGCAATCCATGGGCCATAAGACTCGAATAACTCCATATAGAGTGCCTACTCCTTTGTATTTGCATCATTTCAATTCAAAACAAAAGAGAGCAAAGTAGCATCAACTTTTATCTAGGTTTTCTCTAAAAAGGGTTACCCGGGTCATAGCTTCGTGTTCATTGTGATTGGTTTGTGTTTGTATTACATTGTTCTCTATTTTCCACATTTTAAATATTGTGTGTATAAAAACTAAATCAATAATAATAGAACTAGAGTCTGGAGGAATTTACCCTCGGTAGTATAGATTTCATATTATTTTATTAGATCTATTGTGATGGATTTTCCAATGGAATATCAATGGCAATTTATTGATCATGACTTATAGGAATTCCTATACAAGATAAAAAGATCTAATTAGTTAAAGGAAATCAATGGATAGGTAGCTCAAATCATTACCACTAAAGCGAGGTACTACATCAAATGTTTCCCTGCAAACCAAACCAAAATTATGCGTTTCAACTTCATCTTTTTTAACTTGGTTGATAGTGTGTGACAACCTAGCAATATTCTTTTGTAGTTTTCCTACAATTTATTCCAATTCATTGTTTTTGTCTATAATTTGATCCGATTTTTTGGGGTGTTATGTAGTTTCACCTTAGCTTCAATATCTTTCTTTACAAATAGTTTTTCTATAAGATCCAAGATTTTTTGAAGTGATATCATTAAAAAAGCATGAATATTTAGCACAATGTGGGACATAAAAATGTTTTTCAAACAAGCAATACTTGCAAAAAAATAAGTTTAATTTTACCTTGAACTTGTGATTATAGACTTGAATTTGTACAAATAACAACTTGAAACAACTTATAGGAGAGAAGTATAACTTCAATGTTTGATATTGATAAGATGGACTTGACAAAATAAAAGAGACACCTTGGTGATAAGAAATGGGGAAAAATCCAACAATGAGGTGAGATGGTGGGATGAAGTGATGGGATGAGGAGGTGGAATAAAGTGGTAAGATAGTGGCCACACTTATGACTTGACATCCTAACATGGTGACATACATTTTGAAAACTCATATTTATCACACGAGAATGAAAAAAAAATCTTAGGATATCTAAGATGAACAAACTTGCATGAATGTCATCCTATATATCATAATTGAAAATTTAACGTAACCCAAAATTTGTAATGGAAAATATAACACTGGGACGCATGAAGCTTGCAATAAGACCATAAATATGATCTCCAGTACGAATTGACATAATAGTTTTTAATTATATATATAAATGAAAGATATTGTGTTCCTATCTTACACATTGGTGGCTGTTAAATTTTTTTAGTAAAACAAAGAATAATATGGGTTCAATGATCAAGTGATTGTTATAGTCCTTGTAGATTCTTCAATATATAGGGACTAATAATGTGGTAGGCACATATAAAGGCCATGTTTATGCATATGAAATATAATGCACAACTAAAAACACACAAATTAAAACAAATTTTAAATGACATTTATCCTTAGCCATATAATAACTTTATCGATATGTGTAATTATGCTAAACAATTGTAAATATTATAAGTATTTATATTAAAATTTAATTATTATTTACTATTATTAAATTTAATATAATAATATAATAATGATTAATTTTTAACATATATTACTTTTATCATGTCTTTGTAGATTTATAATGTTGTTACACAGCAATTTGTCACCGTCCCTGCCATTCCCCATCCCGCACATTGGAGGGCTCATTCCGTGACCTGTGAGCAGAGACAAGACTTGAAAAATACTTTCATTGCATCCCTCTGAAGATGAGCTTTCATTGCCCTGAAGACATCTCCCTGCCAAAAACCCTAAAAATAGCTCTTTTTCCATTGGCATGGTTCCACAGTTCAGCCCTCGCGCCAAGGGGGCAAATCCCCCAAAGAGGGCGTGCCAATTGGCGCTCTCTCATAGAGCCACACCCGCGCCAACCATATTAAGAGGTTTTTTTTTAAAATAAATGGCGGAATTTTCGTCCTAACAAATCCCTGGACTGATATCTATCTTGAGTTGGGAGGTTTGGCTATGAATTTCCATAGAGAGGAAGTGGTTTTCCACCTCTCATGGAAGCTTCCTTGATGATAGGGCCAATCCCATCATTATAGGGATCCCAACTCCCCTTCCTCCATCTATAAAAGCTTGCCCATCTCCTTTGCAAGCTAGTTCCCAAGAGCTTTCACATCCTTATGCTGTAAGAGCCTTCTTGATTCCTTTAAGGCAAAATCCAAGCAAGGAGACTATTGCCAAGTATCCAGAGAGAGAGGCTTGTCCCATCCTCGACAGGCTTTATCGAGACATGTTTTGCTGACGACCCGCCAAAGGAGAATGTTGCGTCGAAGCTATGGTTGTATTCTTCTTTTGACTCATTAATGATAAGAGACTATTGTTTATGGTTCCACTCTTGTTCTTGATTATGTTCATGAGTTATGTCCTCTTCGACTGACATATAGTTGTATATACTGGATTTTATGCTTGCGTTTGTGTTGTTTCTTGCATGTGCAGGGGCTCGATCACGGAGATCGTGAGGATTGTGATCTACCAGGGCAAAGGAACGGGAGCACCACCTCTTCTACAAACGACAACGTTGGATTCCAGGTAAGCCTTCTTCGCAAGTCGGTTTATTTGCAATTAGGAACCTGTACTGTAGCGTGTTTGATTGTTGCTAGACCCGATCTGGGCTAGTAGGGATCGCCTCTGTCTGCAGAGGGGATTAACCTCTTCAACAATTTGGCGACTCCACTGGGGAATCAGCTTGTTGTTTGATTTGTAAGCTATAGACGGAGCCTGAAGTGCAGCCAGATAGCCTTCGAAACGCTTTTGCTCTGCATTAGCGGAGTAGATCAACGCTGCTTCAGTCTATCTTCGGTTTAGTTTACGAACTGAACAACTTGGAGTGTTGTCTTCTCTTTTCGGTCAATTTCTTGGCCTTGCTTGCTTGGTCAGCTCTTTGGACTGTTTTTTCTGTTTGTTTGGCTTTTGTTTAGCCTTTTTATCACTTGTCTGTGTCTGGGATTGCTTGTTTTTTATTTTCCCATAGTAAACTCGGCTGGCGCGCTTTTCAGTGTGATAGTCGCGCCCATTAGCGCAAGTTGCTTGTGTATCACCCGCGCCATTGCCTTTATGGCACTAATTTCAAGCTCACAGTCGGGCCAATCCTGTGAGCTATTAGGGTTTGCTGTGTTTCATGCTTTCTGAGACTGACTTGTGATTTTGATCTTGTTTTTTCGGCTCTTTGAGTGCACTGGAGCCTAGTTTGACTGATTGTAACCTCCATCCTTTGGTTGTTTGCCTATTTCTTTCGATTTTGCATATGAGCCCTAGGGCATCTAGGTGCTTTTGTGAGTCGAGCCTCCCTTGGGAGTTTTTGGTTTTCGTTCGTTCAGTCGACTTTGGGATTGCTTCCTTGCATTCGTTTGATAGTTGTCTATCATTTTATTGCGCTTTTTGAGTGACTGATTTCGTTTTCATTCGAATTTTGCTTTGCTTAATTTTGGGCCTAGATTACACGGCTCATCAGTGTCTTTGGGACTTTTCTTGGTTTTGAGAGAATTTTGGTCGATTTGAGATCTGATTGTTTGTGCCATTGAGCGAAATATGCTTGTTTTGCTCTCTTTTTATCATTTCTCAAGTTGCTTCTCATTTGTTTTCGGTTAGTTTAGTGCATCTAGCTCTCGAACATTGAAAATAAAAAATCTCTTTTGCTTTGATTGATTAGTGAAAATTAAAATCTTTTCGGTGTTATTAGTAATTAGTGACTTTGAAAGAAAAGTTTTTAGTTTTATTAGCTGCATTAGAGATATCACTGATTTTCTTCCAATCATTTTGTTTGTGTAAAAAGCTCTTAACTCTTCTATAGCTAGCTTTCATCGAACGAAATGATATACTATGGCATGTAGTTTTGCATTTAGGAGTTTTTGAGAAATCACATTCGTTAGGGCCTGAAAACTGAAACGTAATTGAAGATAAACCCTAAAATTTACTCAATTTACACTAAGGCAGCATTGAAATCTAACGAAACACATTTAGAGGTCTAGGCTAGAGACGTGTTTCGGCGTATTTAAACCTAGTAGTTGTCGTTCACCTCTTGGCTTTAGACAGCGCTAGTACGGACTTGTGCTCCCCATACCGTCGCGTATATAAAGGGAGACCCCACTAGGTTTCAATCCTTTATCCATAGGAAGCCGAGTCTGCCGCCCTATATCCGTGATACACCGAACACAACATTCGGGGAGATTGCCTGCATGTACGGAAATTCCTTGGTTGATTTCTCTTTCATTATTAAAACCAAGGTGTATATTGCAGTTCACGGTTATTTGGTACACCCTTTGCCTAGTATTCCTGAGTAGTCTTTTGGTCTTTTCTGACTCCCTAAATTTGAAAGGATCACCAAGCGCTTGTCCTTTCATGCCTGTGTCAAATACGAAAGAGATAGAGTCACCTTTTCGACCGTTTCTCGACTCTTAAAACATGAAACGGTGAAGTTTCTTATTTTTCAATGTGGTAAAAATTAATCACCCACGATCACACGCCTTGTTAGATTATGCTTTTTGACCGTTTGATTGTGTGTCTTGACTCTTTTTCAGCCCGTGTGTGTGTTTGATCTTTTTCTCTTATCGTTGCTACCACAGAGGCGGAACCCTCGGTTTCGTCTACTGGTAGTCCTTATACGGATGATTCATCAGAGGTTTCCCAATCCTCTGCTGAACCACAGCAGCCCATTGTTTTCGAGTTTCCCGACGGGGGACCGGTTCTTACCGAGCAACCCTTTGGAGGACCAGTTGAGTTGAATTGGCCCTTTTCCGACCCTTTGTCTAAATTTATATTAGGAGCTTATTTCCTTTCTCTTACATCGGGTTCACCTTTTATAACTTCTGTTTTTCCTCCTAGTCCTCACCGTCTATTACGAGATCTAGCGGCAGGCTCAAACATGAATGATTCTGGTGAGGAAATTCCAACGTCCGGTGAAGACTATCAGCTCTTCCCACGAAGATTATTTTCAGGAGACAACTCTGAACCAACTATTATGTCAACATCCAGTCCCTCATTACCACTAGGGTATAGGTCCTTAGGTCAGATCATTTCCGCTGCAGCCTCTATGGGAGTGTCAGCTCCTTCTCCGAAGCCAGCTGCTCCTTCACCGGGGGTGTCTCCTCAGACACCCGTCACTTCTGTACCCGCTCGGCCCATTTTCTGTGTGGCCGCCTCTACACCCGTTTTCACGGCCCAACCTAGGGCTATGCCGCTTCCTGAAGACATTTATTTAGCGACTACTATGCCGGAGAATATCTCTCCGGAGAGTATCGGTTGTCCCTACAATAGCCGAACCCTGAGGTTGGACCATCCTCCCAAGATCCCAACCGCTCTTATTTTTCGCACTATGCATAGGATGGTACACCCGTGTATGCTTTTCCAAGTCAGTATGATGAGCACAGGGAACTTTTTCGTCTACCCGCTCCTGAGGCTCACCTCCATGCCCAAGGTTTACCTTATAACCAGGCTTACAACCCGCAAGGGCAACCTTTCCAAGGCCAACCTTCAGGCCAACCTGGCTATCCTTATGACTCACAGGGGCAGCCTGTGCAAGGCTATCCTGCAAGCCAGCAAGGGCCATTGTACGGTCCGCAAGGACAATATTATAACCCTTTGGGTCAACCTGTGTAGCCTCAGCCGGGGTACCAACCGGGACCGGTCTATGGTCTTGGGGAGAAAATCCAGCCTTCTCAACCTATGCAACCGTAGTATCCTATTGTTTCCAACGTTGCATATCAGCCGGGACCATCCTATGGTCCTGCTCCTGGTCAAACCGATTACCAGCAACCACCTGGCTCTATTCCTCCACCAGGCCAACCGACCCATCCGGTACAACCTGTTGTTCCGCCTCCAGGCCAACCGGCCCATCCGGTACAACCTGGGGCTCCTTCATAGCCAGGTCAACCTGTGCAACCAGCCCAGCCTGTCCATCCAGGCCACCCTTTTCACTCAGGGCAGCCCGTTCAGCCGGGTCAACCTGTTCACTCAAGGCAGCCCGCTCATTCCATTAACCCTGCCCAGCAGCCGATTTATTCGATGCCGCAGCCAAATCGACAGTTGCGCCCTAGTTATCAGGCTCCGTAGGGGTCCACTTATCAACAGCCGACTCATCCTCAGGGCGGTTATTATCCTCATGGTCAATCTCAACCGAATTATAACCAGCCCCGAGGCTCTCAGTATTATCCTCATCAACCTGGTTCTACCTATACTCAGCAGCCAAATCCAAATGCTGCTTACACAGGGCCGACATATAATCAGGGTCTGTACTCTAGTTATCAAGCCCCACACGCTGGATACCAGCAGCCAAATCAGTCTGGTTATACGACCTACACCCCCTACAGTCAGAATCCTACGGGACAGAACCCCTGGGGGAAAGGATATTCCCAACCAACGTGGAGTACAAGTACCGACCCTCATCCTGGGCCTGGCATGCCGGTCAATCCGCCATTGTTGTTCCTGGCCACCTTGGAGTTGTCGGATGTTTCAAAATTGACCAATGATCCGATTTTTCATAATCCTTATTGGCCTCCGGTTCCTACCAAGATACCAGGTGATTACCCCAAGTTTGAGGGTAAAGCTGGGGAGGACCCCTAAGTGCATGTGATGACGTATCATCTTTGGTGTTCGTCTAACTCTTGGGTCGATGATTCAATTCTTCTACGCCTCTTCCAGCGCACTTTGATGGGAGCTGCTGTTAAGTGGTACATCGAGTTATCCCGTGGCATCTTCCAAGATTTCAATTCCTTAGCCATGGCTTTTCTGACGCACTTTCAGTTACCGGTTCGCTATGAAGCCGGGACGCACCTCCTCACTTCTTTGAAGCAGGATAAAGCCACTCACATTTCTAATCACATCCATGAGTGGCGGCGCCATCGTAGACTGATCAAGTTTCATATACCTGATCAGATACTAACTCACTGGTTCACCACCTCCTTCGTGAACAAAATCGCCCAAGATATTGCGATGGGAGCGTGTGTGACGGAAGAACAAGCCATTGCGCGTGCCCAATATCTGGATCTTGTATATTCTCAGTCCGGCACGCTTTATGATATCTTGCCTGATGCTCCACAGACCAGAACCTCTAAGGCTCCACCTACCCCTGCAGTAGATGGTGTCATTGGTTCCGTGTCTCAGAATTCGAAGAAATCTTCGAATGGGAAGCCGAATTCTAACTCATCCCATAATTCTGCTCCTCCCGCCCCTACCAATTTTGGAAAAATCGTGGAAGTTAACACCGTTCAGGCCAATCCTACAGAGAAAACCTCCAAGGGGAAAAAGAAGGGCAAAGGTAAATCCAAATCCGACGCCCCAAAGCCAGAATCCAAATCTCGTACTGAGGATGGTTCTCAACGTAAATCGAAGTACCCCTGCCTCATTTGTGAAGGAGACCATTATACTAAGGATTTTCCACGACGATCCGAAGTTAGTCAACTTCTCAAAGGCTCAAAAGGGACTCCGGCAGTTCTTAAAGAGCCATTCCCGTCTCAGCAGACCCAGATGGTTGAACAACCTTCACCATATGCACCATTTGGGTCCCAAGTTTTTATGATGAATGGTGCTGCACCTATCTCTGTCGCCACACATTCGAAGGATTACAACGAATCACGGCAGGCACCAGGGAAGGCAGTTGCAGATGGACCACCTCCCCCACCTGTCTCCGGTTCGTTGGAAATCGAGAAGCCTACTCTCAAACCTATTGTGAAGCCACCTTCTAAAGGTGTTTTACGAAGATCTTCTTATAATACGAATGCCCGTGCCGCTCAACACTATAGCATTGTTGAGGATTTGGCACAGGCACCTTTCGCTATGTCTGCACTAGAAGTTCTTCAAAGTTGTCCTTCGCAATGGAAGGCTTTATTGTCTGCAATCGGTGGCATTGATCCCGCCGATTCGAGCCTTCTCACCTTCGATTTAGAGAATTTCACCCCCCGACTTCCACATCAAATCGCTCTTGTTATTCAAGTCGAGATCAATGGTCTGAACATCCATAGGGCCGTTATGGACGAAGGTGCTTCTAGCTACGTCATGTCGTCCGCTTGCTGGAAGGCCATCGGCTCTCCAGCCCTCTCATCTTCTCCCAATTCCCTAGAGGCATTTGATGGTCGGGAATCCAAACCCCTGGGTGTTCTCGAGAGTTTAGCGATCACTTTACAGGGGAAGATTGTCAATGTAGAAGTAGAAGTAGTTGACGCCAGTTTCAACTACAATATACTTCTCGGCCGCAGCTAGAATCATGCCATGCCATGCGTGCCATCCACCATTTTTCGACTTCTTAAATTCCCTCACGAGGGAAAAATCGTCACGGTGGATCAGTTGTCCTTCTTCACCTCCACCTCCGAGAACAACGTTCCATACATGGATCAGATCCCAAATCCCCCTGACAGTGTAGGACCTGGTCTCTTCAAGGACCTCGTCCTCATGGGTATTTTTCCCACACCACCACCGCACACTGCTCAAGTTAACATGATTTATAGGTCTGATGACCCCTGGTTCATTCCTACGCCTGAGCAGGTGTTTAAGTTTGGAGAATCAATGCCCTTGACTCCAGTAGAGATTAGCTACTGTGAAATTGTTGCCGCATCTGATCCTCCACCTCCTCAGCATGCTCCTTTGAGCATGGCTCTAGATGTCTACTCTCAATCCCCCTGGCTTGGTCAGGCCGATTCACCTGATCCTCTCAAGGAGAATTTTCCTTCCGATGAAGCCATTGTTGAAACAATGTCTCTTGAGGAGCTTCCTTGGAGCGATGGACATCATCGTTCCTCTTTCATGCCTAGCTTGGGGGCAATGTCATATTTTATAGAGTGTTATGCATCTCAGGTTCCTACTCCTCCTCTCCAACGCCCATTTTGATGCATGAGGTTCTTTCAGAGGGAAACCTGAGTAATATCACTCAAACCATCCCAATCAACATCTCCGTTAAACCGGGGATCGTTGAGAATATACACTTGGGAGTGACTTGTTCTCCCGATGAGATACAGGTTTATACTGATCTTTTTAAAGAATTCAGAGATGTGTTCGCCTGGTCCTACGAGGAAATGCCTGGGATTGATCCCAGTATCGTAGTGCATGAGATTCCAACCTACCCTGGTGCGAAGCCCATGCGCCAACGCTTATGCCCCATGCATCCTCATAAAGCCGCTGCAATTAAGGTAGAAGTTGAAAAACTTCTGAACACGGGCTTTATTTATCCCATCCCCCTCATAGAATGGGTTTCCAACATTGTCCCTGTCGATAAAAAGCAGGGTACTATTAGGGTCTGTGTTGATTACCGCGATATTAATCGCGCCTATCCGAAGGATAACTATCCCACTCCGTTCATAGACCAGATCATCGATGAATGTGCCGAAAGTGAGATTTATTCCTTGATGGATGGGTTTTTGGGGTATAATCAGATCAATATTGCACCTGAGGATCAACACAAGACTACATTCATCTGTCCGTGGGGTACTTTCATGTATAAAAAGCTCCCGTTCGGCTTTAAGAACGTTGGAGCCACATTTCAGCGTGTGATGTCTTACGCTTTCCATGACATTCTCCATATCGTTCAGCCTTATTTGGACGACTTGCCAGCTCATTCGGCTAGGCGAGAGGACCACCCTGAACACCTCCGCCAGATTTTCCTCCGCTGTAGATGCTACAATATTAGGCTCAATCCTCATAAATGCATCTTTTGCATGGATTCTGGCCGTCTGTTGGGATTCATAGTCTCCAAAGACAGAATTTTCCTTGACCCTTTAAAATTCGAGGCCATCATCAACCTCCCATCACCTTCCTCATTATATCAGTTGTAGAGTTTGCAAGGAAAAGCAAACTTCCTTCGACGCTTTATCCCGAACTACGCGGAGGTGGCTAAAGTATTCACGCGCCTATTAAAGTAGAACGTTCCCTTCCATTGGGACAAAATTGCTCAGCAATCCTTTGAGAAGCTAAAGACGTTACTTGTTAATGCTCCTTTGCTTCGTCCTCCTGATTATCATCGTGATTTCACTTTATATCTCGCCGCCGCGTTTAGCACCATAACTATGGTTCTGGTGCAGGATGATGATGATGGTAATGAACATGTTGTTTATTATCTGTCACGAAACCTTCTCGATACAGAAACGCGTTATGCTCACGTCGAGAAGTTGGCATTGGCCACAGTACACGCTGTGCAGCGTTTTCACCACTATATCCTGCTACGTACGATAACAATGGTTTCGGATTGCAACCCCATGACATATATTCTCTCTCGACAATTATTGGGGGGAAAATACTCCAAATGGATCGTTATCCTGCAGGAGTTTGACTTAGAGTTCACTACTGCTAATTCAACCAAATCACTTGTTTTCGCGGATCTTATATGCTCACTCCCGACAGACTCCACTCCTTCACTCTTCAAGGATCGTATCCCGAACAAAACTCTTTTCCTCATCAGTACTCGTGACCCTTGGTATGGCGACATAATTGTGTATCTTCATACCTCCACATTTCGGTCTGAGTTGAATAAAGATGCCCGACGTCGGATTCGGCATCAGTATCAACCCTACCGCATTGTAGGAGATACCTTATACCGCGTTGGAGTAGATTCGGTGCTCCGTCGGTGTCTAACCTTGGAAGAGGCTGAAAGGGTCCTAAATGACTGCCACAGTGGCGCCTGTGGAGGACATATGTCTGGATATGCTACTGCTCAGAAAATTCTAAGAGCAGGTTACTTCTGGCCATCCATATTCAAAGACTGTATCGTTCCAGTCCGTAAATGTCACGTGTGCCAGGTGTTTCAGCGCAAGATGCACGCGTCACCTCTCCCTTTGCATCCTGTTATTACCGTCGGCCCTTTTGCGAAATGGGGCGTGGACTTTATGACGTGTAACCCTCATTTGGCCGGGGGGCATGCGTATATAATCGTCGACGTCGACTACTTCACCAAGTGGGCCGAAGCGATGCATACACTTGCTGCCGACGGTAAGACGAATGCTCAGTTCATATTCAACCACATCATTGCACGTTTCGAGGTCCCTCAAGCCATCGTTACCAATCATGGTACTCATTTCCGAGATTATATGATGGCGGAGCTGACTTCAAGATTGGGCTTACGTCACGATAGCTCAATGCCATATTACCCTCAAGCAAATGGCCAGGTTGAAGCAGTGAACAAGGTTTTCGTCACTATGCTTCAACGAACAGTTGGTATTCACAAATCCAATTGGCACCTCCAACTGTTCTCAGCTCTATGGGCATACTGGACGTCTGCAAAGAGTGCAACTGGATTCACACCATTTCATTTGGTGTATGGTCTCGAAGCAACTCTTCTGGTTGAATGCGAGATTCCTTCTTTGAAATTAGCTGTGGAACTTCTACCCGATACGTCTGCTGAGGAAGAGCATCTTTTGTATCTGGAACGGTTAGATGAAACCTGTCGTTTAGCTGCTTTATTCATTGAAGCACAAAAGAAGTGGGTCAAAGCTCACTTTGATCAATCAGTTTCTCCGCGTTCCTTTATCGAAGGAGACCTCATCCTCCTATACGATCAAGCACACGATAAGCTTGGAGCCGGTAAGTTCCAACCGATGTGGCACGGGCCCTACATAATAAAACGTGTTTTGAAGAATGGGGCTTATGAGCTTATAGATTATGAAGGAGTTCTACTGGCGTAGCCCAGAAATGGGTTGTACCTGAAAAAATACTACGCTTGAAGAAATTTTTGGTGTGGTGTGTGTACATAGGTGTGTGTTTTTCATTTGTGTGCATGTGTGGTGTGGTTTGCGATGTAAACATCTTTCTGCTAATCGGGTCTTCCTGATTGTGCAGATGTCCATCCATCCATTTGTTGGTTTCGCGGATGGCGCCTCCCGCAGTACCAGGAATCTGTCTTCGACGGCCTGGGTAATCTATGATCCTACTGGTGAGTTAGTCAACCTACAAGGTGTGTGTCTGGGACAGACTACAAATAACATCGCGGAATATAGTGTTGTCTTAGAATTATTAACCGAGGCTGTAAACCTCGGTATCCGTGAATTACTTGTGTATCTAGATTCGCAACTTGTAGTATTACAACTGAACGGACACTATTCAGTAAGAAACCCATCCATTTTACGTCTGTATCTGCGTATTCGTTTACTGGAAAGAAATTTTGACTACATTACATATCAACATATACCCAGGCATATGAATGCGTTAACTGATGCAGTAGCTAATTTGGTTCTAGATAGACATTTGCGCAATGTAAATCATCATCACATGTGAAAGGAAAATCCATCCAGAAATAGATATGTATATATATAGATATCGAATGTTTGCATAGTGTGCATCACATTAAATAAAAAATATACATGTTCATCTTAATACATCTGGAGACGACATGTCTCTCAAAAAATATGCAGGATAAAAGCCCTAGGAGTCTAATCCGCATGGTGCTCATGATAACAAGTGACTGCACACACTAAGCGTCTCATAATTCGGTGGAGGCGACTGGGCACTCCCACCGTGTGTCTCTGGTACGCCATCGGTACATCTGCCAGCCGGGCATAGTCTGGGATCCCTCGGGCAATACCCTCGAGATTCTGGATCAACTCCCCCCATTCTGCACCCTTTTCCTGAGGATCAGGTGTGGGAAGAGTCCTCCGCGCGATAGGAGATATACCGGCTAGTCTCTCTGGGCCCACGTCTGCATACATATAAAATGTGTCAGGAAGAACATGTATTAACAAAAAAAATCATAAAACATAAAATAAAAAAGAGAAGAGGATCGTACCCAACTCTTCGTCCAAATCATCTCCCTCTGGCAGTGGGAGATCTGGGTCTCCAGTGAAATCGGTTCCTGCATAGGGCCAGTCTTCCACTACAATCAACTAACACCGCAACCACCCAAAAAACTCTGGCCTCGAGGACATCTATTGGCCTCCTCCAGCTCTGGGCATCAGTGCCGCCCAGCGAGCCATCCTTGGCTCTCGTGGAATCGGATCAGCTACTATGGCCCCTTGGCCTTGGAAGATTGGTAGTCGTTCCAGAATGAACGATACTAGGATAGAACCGTAGCCAAACTGTTTCAGTTTGGCCTGCTTACACTTCGTGAGCTGTCTCTTGATATTTATCGTCACTGCTGTGGCCCAGTCGAATAATAGGGGACTCATGCACTCTGAGGCTAGTAAGAGTTGGGCCTTTATTGCCTCGTGCGGTGCCTGCGATCCCTCGGCCCGCGTGATGGTATGAAGCACTACCCTGAGTGCTAGGTCAGGAATAGTATGGATGTCCACCTTTCCACTTCCTGATCCCAGTCGTGCCCCTCGGCACACTCATGCCATCACTTGCTCCATCTTCTCACCAGATGGTCTGCTCCCTGTTAATATGGGCACCGGACCTCTGCGTGATAATCCGGTTATGAAGTATACGTCAGAAACCTCCAGTTCTAATACCTGGTCCCGCAACTTGAACACTTGTTCATGTTCGTCCCATAGGCTGATCAGGTACTGTAGGAGCTTATGTTGAGCTCATAAGCAAGGTGTTAGGAAGAACTTTTTAAGCCCACAGTTTCTGAGGGCATTCATGCAAGTTTCATTCTCCATGGCCTGTTCATCCTCTTCCCCGTGCTCCCTCTCTTTCCACTCAATGACCATTTTGATCGGTTGCCTGCATTCACATGGTCAAAAAACTTCAATTAGACCTCTGTTGTCTTTAAAAAATCATGCAATTCATTCATTGTATGGAAATTTGAAACGGAAAATTGGGTTGCGCCGCTGGCGCGACTGTTTTCCTAACAGTCGCGCCAGTTGGCGCGGGCCCTTTGGAAATAAAATGCCATTGGTGCGGGTCCGTGCCGGATACCCGCGCCAATTGGCGGAGCCCTAAAAATTCAAAAATTCCTCACAGAAGTCTAATATACAATAAAAATTCATGAAAAACAGATTGAAATGGAGTACAAAGAAGCTCCTCTTACCTGGAACTAACGGGAATCTGAATGGTAGCCCGGATCAGTCACAATTGCCGTCAGAAGTTCGCACACAAAATGGACCACTGCTGCTCTTCGGTGAGGTAAATAGTGAAAAGTAATTTTATTTTTACCATTTGACGTATTTATAACTTTTAAACCCAAAATAGGTTTTGAAAGTTATTTTTCTGAATATTTTAATATATTTTTGTCAAAAATGGGTTTTACACTTGCTTTTTGTGCAGCAACAGGTTTGTTATGCGACTTAAACAGTGAAACGAGTTGTGTTTTATACTTTTTCGGAATCGGTAAATACACAAAAAAGTCACTTTGGAGTCATCTTTCAGCTCTTTTCTAACTCTCTAATCATGAAAATATTGCCAAGGCCCTTGTCGTTTCGATCTTGTTAAAGTGGACACGAATCAACATCTACCCAGTATATGTTTACCTTTTTTTCGGGCTAGGATGGATTATTTACGAAAAAGGAATACCCTAGCCTATCACGACTAGGAGGTTTTCTCGGATATTGTTTCTACCTTTTCGGGTCCGAGGAACTATCTACGAAAAGGGATTGTTGGAGTTTACTTTTCTGCTGTCTTTTCAAACTCTCTAAATATGAAAAGACGCCGAGTTCTTCCTTTGTCAGACTCGTTAAACCCTGATGACATTGGATTCAGTCGAAATGACGTTCTTCGAGTCGCACCTTCCTAGGGCCCGTTAAATGTATTAGGATGGACTTATATTACAAGCATATGCAATCCCCTTCAAGCTTGTTATAAAAAATAATTGGGGTACTTGCCAGGAATGGTGGGGGAAAAATGGAACCAACATCATTGTTGTGTCGGCAGTATGTCACTCTTGAACATGACACTTGTCAGCATTCGTGTCGGGTTGGGGACATCTCATCTCGTTCTTCACTTGCCTCCGTGGGTTTGGATTATCCCTTTTGATCTCTCATCTGCTCATTGCCTTGTCAACATGACCTCTGATCCGTTGATGTCAAATACTGCCAAAACCACTATTGTGCCGTTATATGTTCAAGAGAAGTTGACCTCTGCAAAGTATCAACCTTCCTCTGATTCTCATATGATCCTGATTCACAAAAAACATCATGTTCCTCTGTCTCGTGTCGATTATGTGGGAAACATTATGGCCCACCTTCGATCAAGGTCACTTCCTTTCGACTTCAGCTCATTATCCGGGAAGCTGATCTAGAGACTCCTTTATGGTACCTTGGAGCCTGCATGCCTCAATGGCAGGTTCGTCACATTAGATGTGAGGTTTTCATCATTGGCCTCTAATCGAGTGATTCTACGGGTGTTCGACGCCAACTCATTGATTCACATGTCGTATATTGTACCTATAGTGCCTTGAGGGCCATTTTCATTATTGGTGGTTCCTCTCGCGTCTATTAACAGCTTTCATCATTGGCTGGTAATCAGACGATGTTCTTGCATGTTCGAATTCAGCTCACATATTCACATGCTTGAACTTGTACTCTGTTCGGGTTGAGATGGAGTGCAAGACCCTGGATTTTGTCTGTTGGAATTCAGGCTGCGATTTTGTGGACTATTATTACATGACTCACTGATTGGATGGTTGTGACCATACCTGAGTCTATTTACCGATCTTCTCTGGATGGCTGCGTCCATGCCTTGGATCCTAATTATTGTATACTCTGTTATGGATGGCTGCGCCCATACCACGCATATATATCATGTATCTGAGACATCAGTTTTACTTTGCTCCGCAAGTTTTCCGATGGTAGTGTTTTCAGTCGGCATGTTCTCGTAAATCATTTCACCCCTCTCTCTCTCTCTCGGGCCTCATGCTTTAGGGGGCATCTGTTACATAGCAATTTTTCACCGTCCCTTCCATTTCCCATCCCGCACATTGGAGGGCTCATTCCGTGACCTGTGAGCAGAGACAAGACTTGAAAATACTTTCATTGCATCCCTCTGAAGATTAGCTTTCATTGCCCTGAAGACATCTCCCTGCCAAAAACCCTAAAAATAGCTCTTTTTCCATTGGCGCGGTTCCACAGTTCAGCCCTCGCGCCAAGGGGGAAAATCCTCCAAAGAGGGCGCGCCAATTGGCACTCTGTCATAGAGTCACACCCGTGCCAACTATATTAAGAGGTGTTCCTTAAAAATAAATGGCAGAAGTTTCGTCCTAACAAATCCCTGGACTGATATCTATCTTGAGTTGGGAGGTTTGGCTACGAATTTCCATAGAGAGGAAGTGGTTTGCCACCTCTCATGGAAGCTTCCTTGATGATAGGGCCAATCCCATCATTATAGGGATCCCAACTCCCCTTCCTTCATCTATAAAAGCTTTCCCATCTCCTTTGCAAGCTAGTTCCCAAGAGCTTTCACATCCTTATGCTGTAAGAGCCTTCTTGATTCCTTTAAGGCCAAATCCAAGAAAGGAGACTATTTCCAAGTATCCGAAGAGAGAGGCTTGTCCCATCCTCGACAGGCTTTATCGAGACATGTTTTGCTGACGACCCGCCAAAGGAGAATGCTGCGTCGAAGCTATGGTTGTATTCTTCTTTTGACTCATTAATGATAAGTGACTATTGGTTATGGTTCCACTCTTGTTCTTAATTATGTTCATGAGTTATGTCCTCTTCGACTAACATATAGTTGTATATACTAGATTTTATGCTTGCGTTTGTGTTGTTTCTTGCATGTGCAGGTGTCCGATCACGGAGATCGTGAGGATTGTGATCTGCCAGGGCAAAGGAACGAGAGCACCACCTCTTCTACAAACGACAACATTGGATTCCAGGTAAGCCTTCTTCACAAGTCGGTTTATTTGCAATTAGTAACCTGCACTATAGCGTGTTTGATTGTTGCTAGACCCGATCTGGGCTAGTAGGGATCGCCTCTATCCGCAGAGGGGATTAACCTCTTCAACAAATGTGGTAGATGTGTTGGGGGCCATTATAAACTTCAAAGGGACAATTGGAAGTTAACATTGTTGGGAGACTTGATATTGTTTCAAAAAATAAAGAAAAGGATATATGTTGTGACAAGGATTCGAAATAGTTAAAGGCACTAATTTGAAATCATTGATTGTGATAGGAGACTCCGAGACTTCATAAAATACTTAGTTTATAATTCAAAGTTAGGAAACAATCATTAGCTTCAATACTTGAATGAAGTAAGAAAGAGGCAATCTCTTTTACTAATATCAAACACTCACATGTCCTATAAAAATAATGGTGAAGAAAATAAATGGGTGAATGTTGGATCAACACTAAAAGGGGTAAGCTTATGGTTATGAAATATCATAAACAAATCATCTCTTAATTAATGATGAGTACAAATACACATTTACAACTATTAAAATGTCACATGGCTCACAACTCAAGTCATTTCAACAAGCATTTGAAAAGAAATAAGAAAGGGAAGGAGCCCCTCCTTCACATGTACCATGCCTTTAATTTGCATGCTTATCTCCAGTGGTTTTTTATTGCTCCAACTCATGGTAGAATAATGGCATTGTAGATAAAGAGGTGTAGGGGGCATGTCAATACTTATTTCCTGATAAGGAATTCCATTGCTTTTTGGTTGATGTTTGGGCTTTGTTCATTTATTGGATGTTTTAAGAATAATCTCCCCCTTGTTGGTCTATTAGTACACATGTAAATAGGTGGTTTCATGTTCTTGGTGATTTTATTCTCAATTCACTCTCCTAGTTTGTATCTATTAGGATTCTACAATACTTCTTCTTGACCATGGGGAACTCCTCCCAGATCTTGAATATGAGACTAAAGAATTACCTCATGACCCAAGGAACATGGCGTGAGACATTTTTTTGAGACAATATAAAGCATTATATAACAAAAAAATTTTATGGTCACAGTGGGTACTAGATGGGTTCTAAAGAGTTTCAAGAAATGTGTAGAGTCCTTAAAATCCAGAAGGAACATATTCACTACAATATGTCTTTGATTTTCAATGTTAATTCAAACATCCATGATATATAATGTCATATTACAACTTATATAACATGAATGATGCGGTCTATGGTGAAATGCTAGCAACAATTAGCATCCTTGGAATTAATATGCACCCTTGTTTGAAATTTGGCACTCAATTTGAGCAGGGGTGATCAATCTACGACTCAAACCAAATATCTTCAAATAACTGATTTAGGGTTGAGGTAAATGAGGATGAAATTTTGCATTAGCTTGACCGGGAAATGGAAATTTTGAATTAAGACCTTAAACCAAAAGTATAGGGCTAGATGATGTAGCTAGTCGTTATGCTCTTTGCTCATTTCAATGCTTTTTTAAGACTATAAGAATACTAGGCACATATTATAGAACATATAGTATCAAGGAGTACTGGGTAGTTTTTTATAAGGAGAAAACACATATCTTTTATGGGCTTGTAGTAGGACGTTTTTTATATTGTGTAATGACTATTTTGAAACTTTATGGACCAATATTGTGATGCAAATTTTATTGTAACAACTAATGTAGTTTTTTCAATCAATATAGTTTACCTAGTTATTGTTAAAAAAAGCAAATTTATATGTTTGAATAAATCATATGTACAAATATCTCATAATTTTGAACAAGCTTCATCAAGTTTCACCATTGCAATTTTATTACTTCCTTTGAAGTTACATGATATCAAAAAGTACTTGGACAATTTCATCATGCTCCTCCTCACAGGAATAAAGAAATTTGCATATGATAAAGGAAAAGTTGGGAGTAAGTATTTTTTTCATTTAAAACATTAAGGATTAATATTGATATATGTTAGTTTTTTCTTCATGTTTAAGTTGAAATAGATCTATACTAATTGGTGTTTAAGGGGTTGAATATTTCTTTTCTTGATCATATAAGTTAGACATAAGTGTTCTCTCTCTCTCTCTCTCTCTCTCTCTCTCTCTATATATATATATATAATGGATATTGCATTTCTAAGGCACTATAAGAGTTTGAAATCAAAACTAGGGCTTGGTTAAAAAAAAACAAGTCCCTTACATCCAAAAATTTATTCTCATATTTAACAATTGTTTCCTACCAGCAATCATTTATATTAATAATGAATTACATGTTGAAGTCTTTACAACAAGGAAAAAGTATAAGTTGGTAAAGAATAATAAATAAATTATCATTTCATTGTTTCAAATAAACTTTCCAAAACATGAACTTTGCAACTTATCTAATAGAAAGTAAAATCCAACATCTTCAATATATAGGCGTAGAGATGTATGCCTTCATAGACTTAGCAGCCAAAATCGTTGCATTGAGGTGGGTCCCTTGTCCCACAAACAAGGGGGTCTCATACACAAATTTGGTGTTTGGCTTGGTCGTGACCTTAAAATTAGATTATTATTATTTAATTTTCTCCACAACCATAGACCCCTTTTTAGTTTGTTGATCCTCTTTGGATAATTGTTTAAATCCCCATTTAATTCCCTAGAAATATGAGAAAAATAGTTATTTTAAAGAATGTTGCTATCACATGAAATTGATCTCTAATGCACTTGAGAAGTATGTTATGCAACAATGAAATTCTCTTGATAAAATTGATGACAAGGGAAGAGTAGCTAAAAACCTGAATATGTTTGGCATTCATCTTTAAGACACACTTTAGGAATATTCTCAAAGCCATAGATTCTCCAAAGTTACACACACACACACACACACACACACACACACACATATATATTTAATTAGTAAGAAACAATAAACCTACAACAATACTAAAACCTTGACGGCTTTACCTTTCTCCATGACAAAATCCCCATGCTTGAGACTTACATATTTCCAATTCATTTAATTGGTGAGGGAAAATCTATTTGATAGTAGTTCTAACTTTCAAAACCATAGATCTAAATTGAGAGAAAACTTGGAAAGATGGAATGTGTTTATCTTTAAAAAAATCCAAGAGTTTCTAGGTAGTAATACTATGCTATAGACATGTTCTAAAAATACATATGTTAAAATCTAAACTCGAATAATACTTTGATTCTCTCGATGTAGTTATTTAACCATTTTATGCTTTGAGTATGTTTGGGAAATATTTGAAATCATGGTGTAAAATTATTCAAGTATCAACCTGTATTAGTGCTTCAATTTTACATGCATTCCTAACTTTCTATTTACTTGAAAGAGATCTAATTGATCCTTAAGTGATCCAACAACGCTTGTGAGATAGATACTTCATACTCAAGAAACATACAATGCACCTCAACTCACTTTTAGCTGAATGTCCTCCTTTTTTATTCTATTCAACCTTAATTTATGTTCACTCTCTTCATTTTACTCTCATATAGTAATGTCTCCATCACTTCCAATTGAAACTTACTTATATTTGTCAAGTTTCCCATTCAAATGACCTCAATTTAAAGTAGGATGAGCCTAACTTGAAAAATTAATCAAATTTTATCAATGATCAATTTAAATTATAATAACTATTTCCTTGTTATATGCTACACAAGTATTAGTTTTAAAAGAAAGAAAAAAAAATTAGCTTGGAGTCAAAATCCTATTTTGGCCACAATAGGAGCATATCAGGTTAAAATAAGGAAAATTTGTATATGTCAGTCCATATTGACAAGGATTATGAAATTTCCAGTGAGAGTGGATTGTTGATTCAACTATAGAATTTCAAAAAATTGCAGGTGCTAGTTTTTGAAGAGTAGAAGGGGTGCTCACTGATAGAAGCTCAGTTGTGTATGAAAAGTGAATAGCGTGGAATTGAAGCTAGTATGAAGAATCTTGGTGGAGTAATTGTGTAAATTTTGAGGGTTTTTGAGTGGAACTGAAGAAATAGGCCAAAATACACTATTTTGGAAGACTTTTTGGTGATTTTGGAAATCGTAAATGGAGGAAAAGTGACCAAAAAAATCCATATTGAAAAATTCTCTTACTCAAGTTTTTATGTCCCCAATAATCTAGAGAAATTTGTCCTAGTAAAAATTCTCCAATTTTCTTTGTTTGAAAGATAGAATTTTTAGTCAAAAATTCCAAGTTTGGAGAAAGTGTGAAAATGAAAAAGTCAAAAAATTTCAAATTGACGTATAAAAAGACAAGATCATCAAAAAATTAATATGAATGTTGCTAAATACTCACAATCATACGTATTGGTGAGTCATGAAAATTTCCATTATTTTACAACCTTTCCCTTGACTATTATCCTTTTCCACTCTTTTTTAACCTTGTTTTACTCCATTATAATACTTTATGTGGGATTAGGTTCAAGTTATTTTCCATTGCATTTATTTTAGTATTTTTAAGTGAGCTTATGATTACATATTAGAAAAATAACATGTTTTCACTTGTCTTTGAAAGTTGGGTGAGTTTGGTGACGAGTACATGAACATTTAGATATTGCAACAATGCATTTTTTACCACTTAGCTCGAAATCCAAATTTCCCCTTCAACCATTGAAGATTTTCCATGGACGTGGGATCATTAATGAAGTATCTTGGTCATGGAAATAATAGTGGAGATTTATTACCAAATATATAAGAGATATTCATGAGAAGATATTTAGAAATATTCACTTTCTAATTATTAGCAAATGGTTGTAATCACATGAGAGATATGTGGATCTAAATTAGTTAATGTTTATCCTTGTTCCAAAGCAAGTTTACATATAAATAAGAGTGTCTTCTCAATTTGAAAGGGAGGACTCTTGGAGCATATGTCCAACTTATGATGGAATAGAATAAAAGTTCTTGATATTTATTTTCATATAGATTGTCATTCTCTAGATGTATTATGTTTTAATTTATTTTATGATGTTATAGGGTAGTTTGTTGCTTTATTATTGGGAGATTGAGCTCACTTTAAATAGAACATGGTGGCCTTTTATTTCATTTTATATTCTCTTATTTATTTTATGCATTCATGTTTCATAGTTAGTTTTTACATTGATGCAAATGTGGTGCATTTCCTTTTATCAAATCTTGTTAGCAACAAAAGCAATAGTTCATTGAAAATCATGCAAGGATATTCTAATAGGTAACTTGATCAGGACAAGTACACGATATTTTCCAAGAGTGATTAAGCTCACTTTTTATTTATGAAGTGTGGTGTGTTTTATTCCCATAGTTAGTTTCATTGAATTGTATAATTTATGGATATACCAAAATGGAGCATTATTATAGAAAGGTTCAAAGCTTGAAGATTGAACACTTAACTACAACATTATTTAGAACATTAGTAGATAAAGTAAGTTATAATTCAATGATGAATTTGTCTTTCATTTCATTTATTTCATACAATATATTTCATTCTAATATACATTTATTGAATTAAATTTCGAAATATCCCAAAACAGAGTGTTCTTATAGCAAGGTTTAAAACTTGAAGATTGAACACTTACTACAGCTTGATTTGCAACACATGTGCATATAGTAAGATATTATTCAATGATGGATTTGTGTTTTGTTTCATTTATTTTATTTCACAAATTTAAGAATCAATAGAATAATTATTAAAGAATTTAGGTAGATCACACTACAAATAATCTAATTTTGCACATATATTGTTTGTATTTCACAAGTTACAAACCTTGGTTGAAAAATTAATATCTACAATTTATGCAAATAAATTACCTATTTAGTATTATCTATAATTGATAAAATGTTTTTTATGACTGCCATTACATTTTCTTCTATATATAGTAGAAATTCATCTACAAATAACCTAATTTTGTACAATAATGTTTGCATTTCACAAGTTTACAAACCCTAGTTGACAAATTAATGTCTATAATTGTGCAAATAAATTACTTGACAAGTATTATATACAATTGATACACTTTTTTTTCTCTATTATCACTACATTCTCTTCTATAGATGCCATAAATTTCTCTATATCCTTGGTTGTACAAGTGAGAAAAGTGTAGAAAATGGGAAATAAAAGTGATTTCTGAGAGCTATAGCTTTTAGTTCAAATTTTGAAATTCAACATGGATATAGTCATTGGAAGCTAATACAAAAGGAAATGTTATGATGGATTATATTATGGATAAGTTTTTTTCAATTATTTAGAATTTGGGAAGAAAAATGCATATAACCTTAATTTGACAAAAAAATGAAAATGTGAATATTTTCTAGAATATATAAGAAAAACGCATAGACTTGGAAATGAAATGTATTTAAACAATTTAAGTATGTACACTTTTTACATACATAATACCAAATCAAGGATGATTAAAGATCAAAAGTGAAGATTATTATTGTAGAAGAGACACGGAGGATGGACAAGATCCTTCAAGTCATGAAGAAGAAGTGAGGCATGAATATTAATGTAAGAAATGAGGAGACTAAGTATAATGGGCATATGGAAATGAATAATCCACAAAGTTGGAAATAACTATGAGAATATTGAAAATTGAAGTTCATAATGCAAATATTATAGTGAGATATTGTTGAGTGATTGAGAGAAGCAAAATTAGTTAAACACTTTGTTGATGCAAAGTTTGAATCAAGAATGGATCATGTTCATGGAATGAGGAAATAGGCAGAGCATATCTAATGAGGGAGTCTTATGGAAGGCCCAAACACTAAATAAGTATCAGTACTCATCCTATCATTCAACTCATAAGTATTTTACATTTGAGGAATCAAAGACTAGTCTATAATTATCTCTAAATATACACTAAAGAAGAACACATGAAGAAAACCATTCGCAAGGGTAGCTTAGGAATATTAAGCCACCAAATTTTGATAGTGAAAACAAAATGGGAGAAGATGTTGAACCTTGTTTTTGAGGGATGTGAAATTATTTCTAACTACATAACTACTCATCCAATTTATGATATTGGATTTCTATATACAATTTGCAAGGAAAAGTCTTCATTTTGTGGAACCAAAATAACGTAAGTCAAGCACATCAACGAGAAGATGATTTTTTTGAGGAAATTTAATAAGTATTAAAAAAAAAATGAGCTCTACTATTCCAACAAAATGCAAGAGTTCTTTGAAATAAAGTTGTGAAATATGATCATGGGAGAATATGAGAAAAGTTTTTAGCTTTGTTGAAGTATGTTGCCTATATTAAATATGAGGGTTAAAATATATTGTTTATTAAGTTGGTTGGATGTATCTTATAGAGACAAGATTCAATTTGATGAATCTATGACTCTTGAAGAAACAATCAAGAAGGCTAAATTTTTGTATGATTAGAACAAAAGTGGATCAAATTTCCAGAAGTATTTGGGAGACAAGAAAAATGACAAGTAGGAGAAAAGGAAGAAGGATTTAAACTTCATTTTCATAAAGAACCCTAGCACATAACTACAAAGTTATTCAACCAAGAGTTGATCCAAGTTGGAAAAATATTTATGGAAAAGGGAAACATAGCTAATCAAATGTTGAGGATGCCAAAGAGATCATTTGTATAGATATTGTCCTCATAGGAAGACATGATGAGTAAAGTAAAAAATATCCGTGAAACAACTAAAATGGAGGATGTGGCAAGAAACATTCAAAGAATATATGTAGACTTGGGGAATTGATAAGCATATGATTAAATGATCAAGGTTGATGGTAAAATTGCCAAGAAATCTATTGCAATTTTAGTTGATTTAGGAGAAAGTCATAGTTATATTACTCTTATTTTGGTTGAAAATTTTCATTTGAAGAGAAGTAAACATGATAAATCATGGTTGGTTCATTTAGTTATTAGGACTAAAAGTAAAAAGAATGAGATTGTAAAATTTTTCCTAATAGATATGAATGAATATTTTTTTAAACCTAAACATATTTCCATTTGGTTCATATGATGTTATATTGGAATGAATTGGATGGATGCACCTCACGTTGTTCTATATTATTATAACAATAATTTTACATGTCATGATGATGAAGGGAACCAAATGATAGTGAAAGACATTACAAGACCCATTTCTATAAGGGATATTTCATCTTTGAATTTGAAAATATGTTTTAGAAAATGGTTTCAATTGCATGCATCTCATGTAAATAACCAACAAAGTGCAAAAGCCCAAACCTTGAGGTCTTTCTAGTGTTGTGGAAGTTTGAATGTATTTGAGGAAAAACTATGATTTCCACTAATAAGAGACATTGATTTGGTACATGGAGTTTCCGTAGTTGCCAAGATTCCCTATATAATGATTCCACCAAAATTGTATTTGTAAATGCAATTAAAAGAATTATTAAAGAATGGGCATATATGCCCAAGTGTCTCTTATTAGGGAGCACTAATACTTTGTGAAAAATAAAGATGTCAATATGAGGTTGTGCATTGATTTTAGACAACTAGACAAAGTCACCACAAGGAATAAATATCATTGACATAGAATTGATGACTTGTTTGATAAACTAATGATCTAGAATGGATTTGAACAAGAAAATTCCTATAAGGCTCGATGATTTCAAGCTAATTCGACAATGATTAATGAATATTAGTTAAATTATTAAAAAGAATGCAAATGTAAAAAATGGAATAAGGAATACTAGGAAGAAAACAATGAATTAATGAAAATAAAAATATAGAATAGGAGAAGAGAATAGGCAGAGGAATGGGAAATAAAAGGTCATGTCCTTTGGCCTTCCTATTACCTCATTTTTTATTATTTATTCCTATACTTTTACTCTCAGAGGGTTTTTTCTCCCAAGAGAGAACATGACGGATAGAGAGTCATAAATAACATTATAACTAGAGAACATTGAAATACACTAAACATACATACAAAGATGGTTTTCCCATTTAGGTTTCAGGGTAAACAATGTATTTTTGTGTATGGATTTCTCTATTTTGTGTTATTTTTCTATCTACAAATTTTAATGGAGTTGCTCTATATTTTAGTGGTTACCTATGCTGCTAATCACCAAGGATTTTTTATTAAGTTTAGTTTTGAGTATGTCCTTCATATTTATAGTCTTTATGAGAAAGAGAACAATCACTACTGATCTTTATTCTCATATGCTTATCCATTTATAATATTAGAGATCAATGGAATTCCAAATCCAATTTAATAGTTTAGGGAGTTTCTAATTTGGTTTATTTCTATCATTGGGTGAATTTTTCTCTCCTACAAGTTGCAAATATTCCCCACAATCTACAATTTCATTATTACTAATTCATATACTCTCTTTATGAACCAATTCCTACTCAATGGGTCAATTTCATACCCGCTAAGTCAATTTCATATTGCCTAGGTTTACTTCATACTTAGTTCAATTTCATATTACCTAAGATTATGTCATATTGCCTAGTTGATTTCATATTGTTTGTGTCAAATCCCTACTTGTTGGGCATATTCATTCATCCTCCAAACTACAAAATATTCTCTCTAATTCGATTTTTTCCCTTAGTTAGGTGTTTTTTATTACCTACAGGTTTATATCCATTCAATTGCAATGTAGAGGTCACACAAGGATGTCTAGGTTGTATGCATTACTATAAGCCATGTGTGTCCCTTGTGTGACTATATGCATCTTTTCTAGCTATTTGTGCATTAAATATTGGTTGTTTACATGGTTCAAGAAGGATTTTTTGGGTTGCAAGCAAGAGTGCTTCAGAGAAATGAATATGCCCCCAAAAGCTCACATATAATGTTCACTAGTCTAAGAATCAATAAGAGACATTTTCGCAATGTTTTGGTTCTCCATTGATGCATGCATGAGCAGGTGATATTCCATATTGAAAACAATAATAAACAAGTTTCTCTCACCTTTTGATAATGCCTTGAGCCTCTAAGTCACCAAATATTTAAGCATGTTCTTTCGCTATTAGTTTTCAAGTTGGTAATCAATAGTTTGCTAGTTTAATTCACATTCAATTTCATTATTCATAGTATCTTTGTTTGTAGTGGTACAAATATATGGATATCAATTTTTCTTTGGCATTACTCGTATTTATATTTTTCATTTAGTGTCTTGCTGAAATTTCCCTTTTTACAACGTCATGAAAACCAAGAGATTATAATTTATAAGATTCAATGCTTGGTTGTATTGTTATGCTTGTAGCCTCCATTTCTAGCTTGTAAAGAGGAGAAATTATTTATGTTCTTGTTCAACTTGAAAAAGAATAATCCCACATTCGGAAATGAAAAAAATCATAGCTTATGGGGGTTCTAAATATTTGAAGATGTTTGTACCTTGGCCTTTCATATCATTCAAGCCAATGTATTCTTAAAACCATACCTAAAGATAAAGTAGACTTGTTGGCCACTATAAGCAAGTAACAAATAAGGTAACCCATCACATAAACATAACACTTGATATCATACAATGTTGGAGACCTAATAGTCATTGTTTTGGCATGTAGTTGTTATGTGCAAGATGCATTAGACAATAGTAGGCCATTGGCTGACATATTACATGCCTTACAACCATCAAATGAACGTCAATATTTGCACATGGTAGAGAGATAGAGCCTCGAAATAAATTTTCACATAGTATCCATGTTAGGAAAGAAAATACCTCATTTATCGATCAACTAAGAAAAATAATATATTCTCAAATATAGATTCAATTTCATGTTAGAATTTAGTAAGGATAAATGATAAAGACATCAACAAGACAACTTTTAGAACTAGATATGGACACGATGAGTTTGTATTGGTGCCACTTGGTTTGACAAATGCACCGACTAATTTTATGTATCTAATGAATGGAATGTTAAGGTATTATTTGGAAAACTTTGTCATTTTTTTCCTTGATGACATTACTATTTTCTTATAATCATAGGAGGAACACAAAGAAAAATATAGTACTAAAAGTGCAAACAAATTGTCAAATTTATGCTAAGTGAGTGCTCTTTTCACCATATGGACATCCATTATTTGGGACACATAATCTTTAATGGAAGAATAAAAATAGATTCAGATAATATTGAATATATAATGGGATTGTCTACACCTAATAATATACTAGAGGTAAGGTCATTCATGGGACTTGCTAGATACTATAAATGGTTCATAGAATGATTCTCCAAAAATGGACATTTAACTACATCATTACAAAATAAGAGAGTCAAATTTGAATGGACATTGTAGTGTGAGGAAATTTTCTAGTAGTTATCGATACTATCAATAGTGCACCCATTTTGAATTAAGATCGCTAATCCAAATTAATTTTTTTTCTTACACACATATGCTTCCAAAAAAGGACTTGGTTTCTTACTCATAATGTGCATGTAGTTTTTTATGAATCTAAAAAGATCAAGGAGCTTGAGAAGAATTATGTTACATATGATTTTGAGCTTTCTATCATAGTTCATGCATTGAAGATGTGGAGATATGGTGGGGAGAAAATTTGATTTAAAATCAATAATGGTACAAAATATTTGTTTAAATAATACACTTTGAATGCCATGCAAATAATATGGTTGTAATTTCTTTGTGAATATGATTTTGATATAAAACATATTAAAAGGAAAGGGAACAAGGTTGTTGATGCAATCAATAGAAGAATGCATGCTACATCCATTAGCACATGTAAATATAATTTGAAGAACATAATTTTGGAAGCTCCTATTTTGGATGGGCGTTACCTACATGTAAGAGAGGGATTATAGTAGGAAAATTTACAGCATAAATATTAAAATGATAAGGTGGAATGTGATCGAATATTGATGCATAAAAATAGAGATATTTTCATAATTATTATGAACTAAGGAAACTCATATTAAATAAAATGCATAACCTTCCATACGTTGGAAATCTTAAGTACCAAAAGACAATTGCAACAATATGGAGTTGATTTTTTTGTACAGGAATGAAAAATGATAGTGTTAGGTTTATAATTAGGTGTTTGGAATTTTAGATAGTAAAGGTCAAACACAAACATCCAACATGTTTTTTCTATCAATTACCAATACTAGAATGGTATGGGAAGTGGTGACCATTGATTTAATCATTAAGTTTCCATATACAACAAGGCAACATGGATCCATCATGATAGTGGTGGGAAAATTGACACAAGTTGCTCACTTTATTCAAATTAAACTAACCCATAACGCAATAAATAGGTCATAAGGTTACATGAAAGAACTTGCTAGATGGCATGGAATACCCAGGGAAATTTTCTTAGAGAGAAGCCAAAAATTCACTTTAAATTTTAAGAAAGGGTTGTTCAATTTTTTTCCCACAATATTAAGGTTTCGTACAATGCATTATTCATAGATAGATGGGAAAACATAGAGAGTTAACAAATTAATTTAGGATATGTTAAGAGTATCTATGATGGGTAATCAATCCAATTAGAATCATTACTTATACTTAATAGAATTTGTGTTCAATAATTAATACCATGCTTCATTGAAGATGATACCATTGGAAACTTTGTACAATAGAAAATGTAATACTCTAGTTAGTTGGGGAAGTCCATTAAATAGAGTAGTACTCTGGCCATAGTTCCTTAGAGAAATGGGAGAATAGGTTTTCAAAATAAAATAGGATTTAAAGGCAACACATGATAGGAAAAATAGTTATGTGGATAAACATTGAATACCAAGTGAACAAAAAGTTGGGGAGAACACATTTATTAAAGGGAAACCAAAGAAAATTTCTTCCAAGTTGTGGAGTTGCACTAGTTTTGTTGCTATATATTGTAGTCTTTTGGAGATCCCAGATATGATAATACCTATTGCATGCATGTTTTCATTGTGTACCATAAAGATTTATTATATATTTCATTTATATATGTTAAAAATGTGCGTGCCTGATCCTAACCATGTCATTGATTGGGATTTGATCTAAATGGAATTGTAAGAAGACTTCCAGGTACAACCAATATGTATCTTGGACAAGAAGGTCATTATGTTTAGGAGCAAAGACATAATACAGGTAAAGGTCCAATTGGTCCATTACAACCTAAAGAAGAAACTTAGGTGTTGTATGAAACTACATGGAAAGTGTACCCAAAGTAAACATGTATAAACAACACAATTGTATCGGATATTATAATGGATCAAATACATCTTATAAGTCACATAATAAATTCTTTAGAAAAAATGGCAAGAATTGCGTATTTGTTTTATAAAAGATTCACTAAGTCTTTTACTTGACCTTGATTAGAAAAAATGCTAATTGGGAGAATATATTTCACACATGTTTACTTTATAAATTTTGCATAGGACTTGCCTTCACTTAGACATGCACTTGAACTTAACCATGTGAAATAACAATTAGAAGTATATAATGTGGGTGTTTCATTATGAAAAATTCATGTAAGACTTTCCTTTAACTAGGACTAACACTTGATCTCCATTGAATGAAAGGAAGGCTAACAATATCTATTTTGTGAAGTTTTCGTAGGAATTTCTCCCTTATATGAATTGCACCTACCCTTGACTACATGAAATGGCCATTGGAGGTATGGGCATTTATAATTTGCACATAATTGGAAAATGACTCACCCTCATTCGAGGCTTGTAATTGTCCTCAATCACATGAAATAAAAATTAAGTGCATTTCTTTTGTGGGTATCTATTTTGCAACATTGTTGATTGACATTCCCTCACCCTAAACTTACACTTGACCTCAATGGCATGAAATGACAACTAGGGGTATTTATTCTACAAAATTATCATAGAAATTATCCTTTGATATGTAAACTAACATTGATATTCCATTGGAATAGTTCATTACAACAAATCTTACAACATCATGAAATCATTCGTTATGCAGTTCATTACTATATATATCATATTTATTATTACTAGATTAGTGTTGAAATTTACAGAAATAACTAAAGCCAAAATGAAAGAACAAGAAAATGAACATAAGGGTTAACTCAAGAAACCCAATATGGGATAAAACACAGTTAGAAAGTGAGGCCTATGCTCCACTCTCCTTTTCTCAGTATATAATGCAAGTATAAAGAAAGAGCCACTCACTATGAAGGTGCCATTGACATTGTGGCCTGAATGGCTACTGCAAAATCTTCTACCTCTTTTTTTATACGTCAATGTCCCATTCATAGATGCTCTACTCTACTATGGAACAATAACAATACAAAAGGAACAGAACCCCTTCCCCTCCTAGCATCCCAATATTTAACATAGCCTAACCCCTTTAGGGTTAGGGTTAGGGTTTTTGCATGCCTTAACCCTTAATTAGTGTTATGGTTTTGAACCTTCAAGAATCTTTTTAAAAGTCCACACATGACTAGCCCTACAAATGTGATTTATGGGGGTTGATGTTGCATCCACTTATTATCATGGTGTTGCACAAAGTAGGTAAACTTGCGAGAGACATAACTTTTGCATATGAATTTCAATTGAGGTGAATTTTACATTGTTGGAAATATTTTGGTGTGTAAAAAAATGCTGAGAGATTGTAGGCTTAACTTACAGGTTTTTGAGCCCAAACGTGTTGTATGATGCCTCAAACTAACTTTGGAATGTTCTAGATGTTGAGAATTTAGAGGGTTGGTGATTAATACAAATTCTCTTCTTGATAATTACTTGTGAGCTTGCTTGAGTTACTTATGTCTTTCTTTCTTTAGCATCGTTAGTCTTTCATCAAGTCAATTATCAAAAATGCACGAGGCACAAATTTAGGCTCCTAGAGCCAGGGAAAAACCTCTCCCTCTTGGAGAGGAAAACCCATGAGAAATTCTTCTTATATATATTCAAATGACAATTACCATGACCAAGACTCAGACCCTTGACCTAGATATTCTTCCAAGACCTTGATATAACTTCTTCAAACTTGATTCTTCTCTTCTTCACCAATCTGCATTGTTTTGCATTGGAACTAGAGAACTCAGTCTCCAAGTTTCACTTCTTATATCTCAGTCGAATATAGGAACAACATTATCTTCTTTTAGCATATACTTTTAGCTGAATTCATTGAGCTATACTTAGGAAGGTAAATCTCAGATTTACCTTCCTCACTTTCTCCTATTTTCAAGGCCGTATTTCTTCTTATGATTAATGTCCCAACTTCAGCATATTCTTCCTTGACTGAGATAGCTTAAACAAATCCACATTTGACACCCTAAAACAACTTCTTGAAATACACAATTATACTTAGAGAAAAATCTACACTTGTTGTACCTCTAGTGTCTGCACTTGTTGTACCTCTGGGATCCGCACTTGTTGTTCAGAGTGATCTACATAGTGTTACGGTTATATATCAAAAAATTAGTCTAGAAATACTTCAAACTTCACTCTGAAAATTCTTCCCATAAATCCGCAATTAAACTCCTTTAAAGAATCCGCAAAAATCTCTCTGTTTTCCCACAGAGAAATCCACACTTTTTAAGAGTTGACCGATTTTTTTATTTTTTATTTTTTATTTTTTTTCTGTGCAGTCCAACTGGGTATATATAGTTATTGGCATTTGTAATTGAGCCGACCTATCATTTGGTAATCGTAGCCGACTTCTCCACTGTAAATTAAGCTAACTTCAGAGAGGTTTATTCCAACGTTGATGTAGGTTGTAGAGCTTGTCTTCCAACATTGTTTGAGAGTTGTTAGGAGCCCTTCTTCCACAAGGTCTTGGAGCATATATTCCTAGACTGCATCCCTCGTGAATATGACACTTAATTATATTTTATACCTAGAAGACAAAGACCTAATAGACATGAAGAATAATTCTATCTACATAATAAAATATTGCTCATGAAACCCATGAAGCAAGTGCAACAAAATACATTTTATTATCTTTGTACATAATTACATAGTCAACATGAAGACCAACCTAGTTACACTTTTCAACACTCCCTCTTAACTAGGGAGGTATTTATACAAGTACATGGTCACATTCAAACTGAAGAATCTCATCAGAAGAATTGGATTGGTAATCATATCTGTATAGTAGCGTATCAACTAGCATTGTCCTAGTGCAAGACCTTGACTAACAACCCCATAATTCAACAAGAAAATGGGCTACAATGTTGGTGAGACATGTGACTAATAGACGCCATAGTCATTGTCTCTCCAAGGTACATACTCCACCTAGGTGTTCCCAAAGTATGAACTTCTTGGATTATTCTTCTCTTGGGTAGCCAATCCTCAAAGAATATCAGTCCTTGAATACTCTTATCTTGAATGCCCTATCTCATTATCAAAGAGTATCGATTTCCAGATGATTACCCAATCCTCCATTCTGTCTTCGAGGTGAAATCCAGAATGTTTTGTCTATCCATTCTCTCCACATGGCCTTCACTAATACTTACGGTTGTTAGTCCTGGTCTAGTGCATGACACATGTATTAGAGAATCACATATTGCACTCCCTCTTAGCACAGAAAGGAAATACTTCAAGTTTCTTCCAAGTAATAAAATTACCACCAGGCACCATCTTAATGAGGGTCCTGCAACCGCAATCCAGTTACTCATGAATAATTCCTCCCCTCGATGTCATGGATTTCGATATTGAGGAATCTTCAACTTTTGGCTTCATAGGGCCTAAATCATCCATCACTTTTAGTCACGAGTCATGTCCACTATCAGAAAGTGGTTCATTAGTATTTTACATCTGGTCCACCGTTATGCCATGTTTATTTCCTTCGAATCATCTTCGAGGATCATACATACTTTCTCATGATTAGCATCCCTACACAAATTCATCCAGATAAACATTTACATACGAACTTTTAAAACAAAATTTACCTCAGTGATGATCTTTCACCATGACATCTTCCTATAGGCATTGACATCCTTTATTCAGATTAACACATCTCCTAATGATATGTTTTGTAAAGGGTCTTCTTCTTTACTAGACTTATGTCACAGTCTACATATCCTCCGGGAGATCTCCTAGTCACGTCTTCTTGGCTTCTGGATGATAATTGCCTATTGACATGATTGCATTTCATGATCTCTTTATTTCTGCACATTCTTCATTCCCAAAAACTTACACATTTTCCAGTTCCTCATTCATATACAACCACCTCATATTTCATGAGGATATATATAATGTTGATTTCATTTGTTAGTGCACCGAGATATCCTCCTTCATAGATCATACTTCTAAATATAGAATTCTATTACATGAAACCATATGACATGACTTCACAGCATCCAGTGTTAGCATATAAATATATACATACCTCATACCTTTTTCATTTAAGTCATCCTTCAGCAGTTTTACTAGAATGAAGAGCTTCATTCCCTTGGCTTGCTCCATCAATATGTCATCACATCCTAGAATTTTGTTTTTCATGATGACCCTTGATATTGATGACTACCTTCCATCAATATAGTTATCAAAGGTTTTCCAAGAGTTTTTTTACCAGGAACTCCTACCATGATTTGATCGGGATGCTACACTAATTCCTATCAGCATAAATCACTTAAAAGAGAAGACGATCTTAATTATAGTGGAGATCCCTCACCTCTTCTTTCTTAGATTTCTTTGCATCAGGTACTTCTCTCATTTCTGAGACATGGGCTTCTTCCCTATTTCTCTTGTCCTTTTCAAATTTAGGACAATCTATTTTATAATGCCCAAGTTCATCACATCCAAAGAATCATGTTTTGTCCATACCATTATGAGGACCAAACTTACCGAATCTTCCTTTCTTCCTTGACATGGCTACAAAGGCTTTATTCCCTTCACTTGATCCTGTAACACCTTTGGCTTTCAATTGTTCCCTCTATTTTACATAGAGACCTTAAATCATGAAATGGTGTGGCTTCTTTCTTCTTGTATAAACTTGAAGTTAAGTTTTCCCCATTCTTCTGGCATAGCATTCAACACCACTGTAGTCATCTCAAAGTCAAACATTACTTCTCTTAGTTCCTATAGTTGATCAGAGAGATTTCTTCTCCTGTAGTACTCACAGAGAATAACTCCACCAATTTCTCATATATTCCTTTTGATGATTCTAGATTTGATGTATCAAAGATGAGAGATTCTTTTATAGATTCTGTAAGAATCCTTTGGGCTCTTATATCTCCCTTCATGTATTTGGCATGACTTCCTTGTCCTTGTCTTCCATGTAGGAAAGTTTGAAACCCTAACTAGTTTGTTTCTTTATTTGCAAAGAAGACATTTTGATAGATTTAGATAAAGTCATAGATACTTACTTGAGAGAGTGACTTTCTCCTTCAGCAGCTTCCTTGATGATGTTTGAATATGAAGGAGTAAGGGTCTGTGACATCCCCAACCATGGTTCTCTCAGAAAAATGCATTGTAAATATTTTTACAGAAATAAAATTTAAAAAGGATATTGCATCATGGGACACAGATTCCAGAGCTGAGGAGGTTGCTTGCTTGGGATATCTTTGCAGGGTTTCTTGTGCAAAAATTTGAACTATTTTTGGGACAACCATTAAAGGTTGGTTGGCAATCTTTAATGTGCGGATAAGAAATTAAAGTGGGCTACAAAATAAGTACCAACACCCTTGTTTCCTTGGATAACACTCACAAGGAATACAAGGCATAATTTATGAAGGATGAAAATATTGAAAGTAAGGATAGGAAGTTAATTCCTGTGCAAAATGAAAATAATAGAATAAATATGGTATGCGAATATATTTTGGAGCAGTTATAGGGATAAGAAAAAAAAGAAGAGAGACATAGAGGGAAAGCACAAAAATGAGGAGGAGGAGAAAAGAGAAATGTTACATAAGAAAAAGACAATGGACAAATTTTAGTTGGTAAAGTTTGTGATCAATTGATTTTTCCTTGCTGAGGATAAATGCCTTGGGAGTCCCTGTAAAGCCACAGGGTGGAAATGGTTTTCTTTGGATTCCCTTAGTGGTATGCATGGAGGATTGTGTCCTTGGATTCCTAGACGGAGAACCTTTTAAACCTTCTTATTGTTGAATTACAGTGGGTTCTGGATTCCCCTCAGTGGGTGGAACCACTGTGCTTTGTTTCAAGGGTGGAGATTACTCTTTGGATTCCCTTGGTATATTTGGGGTGGAGGCAGCTAGCCTCTAGATTACCTATGTTTATTTGACTGTTGAGTGGTTGGCAGGTGGAGGAAGGAGATCCTTAGGAGTCATTTTTTCAGTTGGAAGTGGTGTTGATCCCTGAATCAAGCCCCTTAGACTCTAGAATCTAGCTCAGGGGTGACAATTGCAATATATATTGGCTGCAAATATCTAAGGTTGGGTGGAGAGTCCTTGTCCTGAACTCAATTTCCCAAATATTTTCAAGATGTATTCTTCTACACCTGTAAATTTTAACCAATGAAGGTTTTGTTCTGCTTAAAGGGTGATTGTAATATTTGATGAATGCCTATCATCACTCTAGTTATGTCAAACTATAATCTGGCTTAGGAATGTGCCCCTAGTTAAAATAATTGTGCATAAATTGACTATTAAAAGTTTAATGTGGCACTAAATAATTCCAATTTTTCCTGGTGTACAGAGGTAAATCAAAATGATGAAAATTGTGTTAAATTATTCATGTAACTGATAGATGTGATTTTTATGCAGGGGTATACACTTATATATATCCACATATAGTTATTAATAATAATAATCTTGTATCCATTGTGGAATTTTAAGTGTGTTGACAATGCAAGTGAGCACTAGAGAGGGCATTTTAACCTCTGTTGAGCAAACATTCTCTTAACCTAATAGTTGACAGGGATTGATTAACAATGGGTCTAGGACCTGGCCTTCGAAGTTAAAGACTTAACCTTATGGTTGGAATGATCAAATGGTGGATCTAGGGAGCATTGGTCTCTTGATTTAATCCCTTCATAAGAGTCATTTCATGCATAGAGTTATCCATGCACATATTTTGTGTCCAGATATGCCATGGTGCATAGGGAGGGCTTAATCCCAAGAGAGGTCATTCCTTATTTAGAGTTGTGGAGTGATAAGTGTCTTATGTTTCTCCGCTTGCAAAATTTTATAGAAACTATAGGGCCATTCTCCATTTTCCAAGGAATCGTGATTGGAGGCAAGGCTTAATAGAGAAGAGGGTGGAGCCATGTCCAAATAGATAGCGGATATGCGCGAGATTAGATGATGTGGAAGGTTTTGTGACACCCCTCCCCTATGGAATCATCAGGAGGAAGGGGGGTGGTGGAATTTCCCTAGGTTGTTGGATGGGGCACAATCATCACGAGCCATTTGATGCAGGCCCTAGAACCATGAGTGGGAATCAAAACTACGCCACCCTTTTCCAATTTAACCATCGAGAGATTTAACTCGGCACAAATTATGGATCGGAGCACCAATGAGCATGAAACGTTGGATTGGTGGGAAGATGTTCATCAGTGTGATGTGATGTGATGTGGATTTGGTGTGGTTGTTGATCAACGATGGAGGATCACCGCCAGTGATGTGACAGTGTGCACAGCCCCCCTACCCTCCCCCTCCCCCCCCCCAAGTGACGTCAACAAGGAGGAGACCCCCTACACATATTGTTAATCAACATTTCATGATGATGGTGGAGATCACTGATCAGGTGCTCAGAATTATGCTCAAAAATAAAATTTCTTAGAATGGCTCGAAACCTGAACAACCTTGTAGTGTTCATCATTTTGAATCTGGCGCAACTTGTTTCATGCAAAATGGACTCCGTATCGCTTCGAAAATGAGTTATGTTTGTTTTCATAAACCGGAAAATTTTGGAAAAAAATGTAGACAGGGAGCCTAGTTATCAGTCTATATTGTTGACATGGAATGTGACTGGGCAAGTCAAATTTTGGTCAACTCTCTCTCCTTCGGATGTTTTACTTCCAAGTGCCAGCTGTGGATTGGAGCATTTTTGGCATGGTTGGAAATTTATCATTGGTTGGTTTGGGCCAATGAGGAGGAGGCATGTGACTCGACCTAGGGCCACCATGTGTCCTCCTCACAGTGTTGTAAAAGGTTTGTAACAATCTGGGTGGAGGTACCAAGATTCGACCCCACGACTTCCTAAGCACAAGCCATGTCGTTTACCACTCTGCCTACACATTTTAATAGCTTATATTTTCTGCATATATTTAAATTGTATTCAAAGTGTCGTTAGGGGGAGAGGGGGCCAGCCCCTAAGTTATGTAACCGTGACCTGGAACCATGATGGAGCACTGGATCTGCTTAACATTTAAGCACATTTAATTACTCTAATCTCGCATTTAACTAACATTAAATTGTATTAATTATCATAGCACTGGTTTAGCACTAATCTGACTTAATATTATTTTTTAAATGCAGTTTAATTAAACTAAACTGGATTAACTTGGTGGTCTCGAAAAATCTGGCAGAATTGCTATTTTTGGTTCCATATAGGCCGAATTAGTGCCAGTTAGCTAAATTTAGGGAGGAAATTATGGAGTAAACTAGTAGAGGTCATAACTCAGCCAATTTTCGACCAACTAGAGAGCATAAAGAGGCTAAGGTACCATTTTATAGTGCTCTGAACTCACTGGTACAGGTTCCAAGAGAAGAAAAGCATTGTAAACACATCATTTTGCAAATTTGAGCATAATATAGAGGCCAAGCCATGGAAGTTGGAGCAAGGAGATGTACCCTAGTAGGGGTGAACTCCTTCATCAAATCCCTGTGTTGATGTGTTGTATGGAGATTTACTGTATTTTTTATTTCTAATGTTCAGTCTTTATTTTATGTTAAATTGTTCATAAAAATAACATAAAAATCACCCATGAGAGTTAATAACTTGCAAGAGAACTTGAACCCTTAATCACATGTAAAACATTGGTTTCAAAATCTGAAAGAGGAATTAGCATAGAATTACTAACATACCTTAATCAGATCATTTTTGGTATCATAGATTTAGGTTTATTTTTCAAGAAGGTATCTAATTTTTTGCAAGTTTGTGTCATGGTTACAATGTTAAAACTCAAAAGATGATAAGGGAGTTGGTTGAAAGCCCTGCAATTGGGTCAAGAGGAAGAAGGGAAAGTTTGCCAAATTCTTCAACACTAGCACATCCTCAAGTTGAAGTTGAGTCTTCAGTGAGCATGTCTCATGAAGGATAACCTACCATGATATAAGAGGAGAGAGAATTCAAAAAGGCATTTTTTGATATGACTGAGATGGTAAAGGTCCTCTATGAGGCAAGGAATTTAAGGATGCAAGGAGAAAGATATATGCCTCAAAGAGGAGAGCATTCTCCAAGATGAGGAAGCAATGGAGATAGCAATAAACCACCATCCACTCCACCATCATCCTCACCACCATCTACACCTTCCTCTTCAACATCTTCCACTACCACAAACTTTCCACCTGTTCATACACATACTTCTACAGGAACTGGTAAATCACCCTTACTTAAACTTAATGTTAAATGTGAGCTATCGAACTATAATGGCGAAGTGAAAGCAGAGAAGCTGGATAATTGGATTCGTCAGTTAGAGGTTAATTAAATAATTTGAAACCTTCAAGAGGATGACATAAAGATTCAATTGGCTTCCTTGAGAATGGAGGGTGCGACACTTGTATGGTAGGAAGCAAGGACACAAGATGAGAATAAAAACCACGATAAGATCTCAATTTATTGATCTGATTTCATTTCTTCCATTAAAAGGAAATTTTACCCTCTAGATTACATGCAAAAATCCATTATGGACTAGAAAAATTTTAGACAACTAAAGGGACAAAGCGTTCAAAATTATACACAAGGGTTTAGGAGAAGAGCACTAGTTTTGGGTGTCAATTTATCTTCTCAAGAAACTTTGTTAAAGTATATTGTGGGTTTGTGCAGCTATCTTAGACATATTATTCTCATGTTCAATCCCACAAAATTAGATGAGGTTTGTGTTCAAGCCACACATCTAGAAGCAAGAGGGAAACATAGTGTAGATGAGAAAAGCGATAGTTTCCTTAGAGAAAGAGAAACTCACATGTAAAAAAAATTCGAAAAATGGCCATGATGAATATCATTGTTGGCAACTCCATCCAAAGTTGAAGCCCAACAAACTTAAAACCAAATAGAAGGAGAAAGCAGTTGCAATAATTGAACATGACTTAAGTTCAGATTCAGGAGATCAAACCAAGATTACAACAATTAATATGAAAGGTAATAACATAGCAAGCACTAGTTCTTCAACTTATTCTAATGTAACTTAAGATGATGATACAATAATTGAAATCTTTCATATTAGAGTTGTTTCAAAACATACCAAAATAGACACACTATTTGATAGTGGTTCTCAAGCCAACTTGATTTCAGAAGACTTAGGTAAGAGGTTAAATCTAGAAATTGTTACATATCCAAGATGTTAGTATGAATCCTTTGTCGAAGTGTACGAAAAAGGACCACTTTAGCTACGCATAACTAATAGCCCTAACAACAAAAGTGGCTGCCAATATCTTCAGATCTGCAGTTAGTTGATCAAGAAAAGAGCTGCAAAACACCAGATCTATGCATGGAAAGACATTAAGCAGTAAAAACAAGGGTTTGCTCCATATACCAATAGACAAGACAAGAACAATTTTTGGAAGAATTTTTATATTAATTGGGCACCTGGGAGGAAAACAAGAAGGCGTATCCAATTCTCCTCAGTGGGATGGGTTCTTGGAAGTCCTCAGCACTTCAGATCTAAGATTTCTCTCTCTTGCTGGTGTAGAAAACCCAATGCAAAGAATAGAGCTCAATGGGAGCTCACACAGCAAATGATGGAAAAAATGTGACCAAGTGTATAGATCCAGAGTGATCTAATAGGCAACAAAAGGTGAAGAATGGTAGGAAAAACCCTCCTATTTATAACAAAATATTGGGTCATTCTAGATCTTGGTGCATGATTAAAATATTGTTAACCAAATCTAGATCCACATTTTATGGAATATTTTATTATATTTGTTGGAGGGAAAAAGTATTTGACTTGGGTCAAATCCATTTATTTGTTAATAATAAATAAATAAATGATTTATTTATCTTTTTAAGGAAGTGGTTGAAGGATAATTAAATAAATAATTATTTATTTAATTATTTGTGGGTGATTTGGTCATATTTAATAAGGAATATTATCTAAATAAGATTTAAATAATTATTCCTAGAAAATAATAAGATAAATAAAGGTTTATCTAATTAATTTCTTTGTTTTTTGGGTTAAACATGACTAGGAATAATAATTAAATTATGGTTTAATTAATTATTCCATGAGGAAAATTAAACAAAATAGGTTTGTTTAATATTTCCTTTTGGGGTTTCATGTTTAGACCATAAACAACCTAATAAATGTGGTTTATTAAGTTATTTTACATAGTGAAAGCAATTTTACTTAAGGTAAAATTGGTCTTACATGGTGTACTTGGGTCCATCTAATGATAATAGGTTAGATGACCAAAAAATGGTGTAACAGATTGCCCCCCAGCGTGCGAGTGTTAGGAGCAAATCGTATGAACGAAGTACGTTGTAAGAACTCAATCACTAGACATCAAGAGGGAAGTCAGAGAGAGAAATGTAAGGTAGACGAGTGTGTTGAAGAACTAGACCCTGAGGAGACGAGACTCGCAGGTGCAACAAGTCTCTTTTTATGAGAGGGCACATGTGCTAAAGGCGGCGGGGGAGGCATACCTATGCCCGCCAAGACAAAGTACAAAAGAATAGTGTGTCCAGTAAACAAGGGACCAAACCATAAAGTACAACTGGCATAAACATGAGCCAGATAATAATACAATGAGGAATCCCACATACATGCGGTGCCTGGGATAACAGCCAGGACTTATACAATAATATCTAAGTACATGATATACAAATACAACCCAAATGCCCCCTATAAGTGGGGAAGGGCTCACAAAATCTGACTGATACATGCAAATCAAAGAGGCGCTGCAAGCGGCTAAGGCCGACATCATCAAATATATGGAGCTGCATCGAAGGCTGCAATGAAGAGGTCATCCGGGCACGTGGGGGGATACCTGCAGGGCCACCCCCTCATGAGGGCTGAGACATCTCACACACACCCGGGAGTCACCAATAGCTGCTGCTGTATCACTGAACCATCAAGCATACGGATCTTGATCATGCTGAAAGGAGCTGGAGTGGAGAAACAATCAAGTCAAAGGGTAATGAGAGATCCCTTTGCCTGATCCGAGGCACCGAACAAGAGTGGAAGCTGGAACCAAGGTACACCGCCCTCTAGACCTGACTTCTGGAATGAATGAGCTGATGTCGACAGAAGGAGGTCCGCCATAGGTGAGGCAATGAGATATCCTCAACTAAGGCACGAGAGAAAATAGTAGAGCGATGGATAGACTGACACTAATGATGATGGTGAAATGGAAGGGACTGAGTAGCGAATGGACGACTTCCCTTGTTAGATCATAAATGGAATGAATGACATGGCAGCGACTGACGCAATATCATAAGGGATAGGAGACAGTGGGACTGAAGGCCATAATGTGCGACACAAGAGAGAGACCAAGCAATGAAGGATGGAGGGCTATAGCGGGATACAAAAGGACTCGGGATAGACTCCATGAATGCGATGATGACTCAACTTGGATGCTCTAAACAAGGGCTACTCGATGGTGCTGCCACACAGTAAAGGCCCAATGGGGGACCATGAAAACATGAGTACAAGATGGTAACTCATGACAAAAATCGACACGAACAAAGAAAAGTAAGGAGGCAAAATGGTGCCCCAAGTACAAGTGTCGTAAGTTAAGAAATGCGATTTTAAGGAGAGGTGAAGTGACCCTTCTTGGACAAAATGTGTCCTGGTGAAGTATAAAAGCACCAAAAACTAATAGATACCCATTTGAGGGCTCGGTGAGAGCTTTCCAACGGTGCAGACGGTTTGTCAAACGGGGCTACGATATGGTCGCAGCAGGCGAAAGAAGAAGCAAGGGTTATCTTTTAATAAGGCAGATTTCCCTCCAAATTCACTCATTTTCTAGTGTTGTTGTGGTGAATGTAGAGAGGAAAGAAGGCCCTAAATCTTGCGGCGAGCGTAGCGGACAAACCGACCATTGGAATCGAGATCCGTTAGTTGTAGGTAAGAGGCCTAACCTTACTCTTTCATTTTGATGGATTGAAAGTTCAGTTTAGGGCCCAAAATCTTAGTAACAGACCCTCCTTCATCTCTACGGCCGAGTCGCACTTTTTGGGCCAAAAAGTGCGACCTGGGAAGCAGGTTTCAGGGCAAAAACTGTGACCTATCCCAGAATTGGGCAGAAAACTGCGACCTGGGAGATGAGGGGGTTTTAGTGCTGTTTTATGGCTGAGAGTTGGGTTTTTGTGTTTGCTTATGGTATTCCTGATCTGTATGCTGACAAAAATGATGTTTTTGTGTAGATATGGCAGATATATGGGTTAACTGGAGAGAGAGAGACCTGGGTACATTACGGGCAGAGATCCAGGCAGATCAGGGCGTCCGTCGTGTGTTGGCCAGGTTTGGGATTCTAAAGTTTTTGGAGAACCCTTTGATGAGAGCGGGAGAGCCTGTTAAACGTGGACACGCTGATCGGGATCCGTAGCATGAGGTCTTTGTAGCAAAGGCTGGGTGATCGAACCGATACCCGTACGGCATTTCCCCGACTGGTCTCCCGCCATCGGGGATGGTGGGAAACACGCACCAAGATGATCGAGGGCGTATATCATGGAGTTTGTGGAACGCCATTGTCGACCGGGTTTCCAAGTCAAGGGGACTCTGATATCGATCGGGGATCTAGAGAGGCTAGAAACCCGTGCAGTGGCCGCAGCTGTGCTGCGAATCCTGGGCACCCAGGCGTTCCATCACATCACCGGTGGGCAGATGATGATAGTGGAGAGTGTGTTGAGTGGGACCTACTTTGGGTGGGCCCAAATGATGTTGGTGTCGCTAAAGAGACAGTTGTCGCTATGCAGGCGGCAGGTGAATCATGATTGCTCATATGGGACTTTGTTGTGCGCCTTCTTCTTTGAGAAGATCCCGACCTTGAGGCCTCGTGTGCATCTTCCAGATGGGGGCCCGAGAGAGCCCAGGATGCGCTGGTGGGGGCGGCTACTGTGCAAAGGAGGAGGAGGGGCAGTCGGGCAAGTGTTTCGACCTGAGTTCTTTGCCCATTGGGATCAGATGTCGTTATACATAGACGACTATCCCTATAGTGGGATGAGTTATTATGGGGATCCGGACCTACCACTTCCGCCTGGTCGAGTATGGGGGCCCGACGGTAAGTGATAAGTAACTATTCTGGTATGGGCATGTTAAAGTTATTGAATAGTAGATATGGTACTGATTCATGTACTTTTGGTATGCAGATATAGCTCCGGTAAAACCGGCCGGATATATGGGACGCCCGGCAGCCTCTGGAGCTGTAGGGCCGAGTGGGTCGAGAGCAGTGCTCAATGAGGATGCGGCCGCCCTTCTGGAGGACATCCGCCGTAGATGCGAGACGTTGCTGACCGGAGTTTCAGAGCGCAGGTGGCAAGACTTAGACGACCAGTATGTGGAGGCATGCATTGGTCTTCCCTCGGAATGGCGAGGTGTCATGCGGCGCATGGCGATGGCCGGTCAAGGCATACGTGATTCACTTCGGCTACGTGCGCATCCATCGTTCCGGATCCACCGCATAGTGATTAGGTGTGGGACAGGTGGTGCCCCCTAGTGTGTATGTAGGGACAGGTGGTGCCCCCAGTTTTGAGTTTTTTGTAACATGCTATGGGCATGTCATATTTATTAGAGTATATGGACTCTAAACACATGTTTTGCGACACATATTATGGATATGCATCTTTTTTAATGACTATGAATGTTATTGTCTTGTATAAAATGCATGTGATAAATGCCAATCTAGAACATGGTTTGCAATACTATCTACATAGTGATTTTTTTCTCGAGGTATATGGTTGAAAGTTATGGTTCCAAATTCACGTATCAAGAGTTTCCCTCGTAAATATCGTCTAAACAACACAGGGTTATGCACACGATACACACCATTTAGTTGCATGACAAGAAGTAGGGAATCCATACGAACATGCAGATGGAGGATGCGATGAAAGAGGGCACTGGCGAAGAGACCACGCACTGCATCACATTCGGCCTGATTGTTGGTGGCAGTACCAATGCAGACCCCGTTTGAGAGAACAAGGGCATGCAAGGGGGTGAAAATGGCCCAACCTGCCGAGGCTAGATTCCGGGAGTAACGACTTGCACCATCGGCGTAATTGATAAAGGGTGGGGACGGGAGGTCCTGCGGAATGGTGTTACAAGACAACAAATGGGGGGAGGAGATACAATGACGGCAGTATGAGTGTACAGAAGACATCGAGTGGCAACTGCGGGAGGGAGTGCAATGAGCAGGATGGTTATGGCTCATATACAAACTAGAGGGTGGTATATGAGGGCTATAGGAGGTATGGCGGGGACTCGGGCTGCGGAGGTCAACAGAGATACGGGTGGAGTGATCTTGTGTATCGGTAGAAAAAAGGGGGTCAGGCGAAACAAGAGGGGAGGAGGCAAGGGGACTGGGCTCCAAAGGTCACACAGAGGAGGATAGGTAAAGAATGGTCGTAGTAGACTCAATCATCTAAACATCAGGGGGGGGAATGTCGATGGGAGCGGGGAGATCCTCAGGCTGGCCCGAAGCATACTGCGCGAGTATGGGAGAGGAAGATTGATTTTGTTCAACCTCATACTCTCAGACTACTTCTAAGGAGGTGCGGTAATGCGTCAGGTGAGGACAATGGTGGGAGTAATGGCCATGGACACCGCACAAAGCACAGGTTTTGCTAGTGCGAATAGTTTTGGGGTTCTTAGTTACGGACGAGGACGGAAGAGAAGGGTCGGAGACCGTAGACTCAAGGAACGCGAATTTAACCATGGCTTGAATGCGGGGCAACTTAGGACAAGTATGGGTGGCGTGACTGATGACATCACACAAGGCGCAAGGCTTTGCGGGCGGAGGAGGAGCTGGGTCAGTCGAGGTGGCCTTGTCTTTGGATGCCCCCTTGCGAGCTTTGCCTTTATTTCCTGGAGTTGTCACCACAGGGGTAGGGTCCTGGGGAGGTGCAGGGGGCATGGTAGCAACAGAGGAAGCAAGGGGGACCGGTTGAACCGGTGTCAAAGCGAGATAAGGTTTGGGGTGACCAGGAGGGGTAGTGGATGGAGGGTCAAGGTACCAGACAGGTGTACCCAGGGTCAGGTTAGGGAGAGAGAGGGTGGCCATGACGGGGACCGAATAGACTCCGGGAGGGGGAGCCAGGAAAGGTATCTGACCTGTGGGATAATGACCAGGAGGGATGGCTCCGAGATGATTAAGGCCTGGGGGAACCGATCCAGGGGGATAAAGGGGTTCAGGGATACCAGCTAGAGGAGAAGGGCCAGAAGGAGGAGGTCCGGCTGGCGGAGATTAAGGGCTAGGAGTGGGTTGCGGTGGGCGAGGTTGAGTCTGAGGTTGCTGACTAGCCGAAGCGGGTCGCTTAAGGGCAGCCCGAGACAATTGCATCATGCAAACATTCGACAAGCTGGGGATCGAGATATGAGGAGGGGAAGACCGCAGTGTTCCGTTGTGGAGGAATCTTTGTAGTAAAACGCCGAGGGAGACACCGGTCAAGGAATCGACGATTTGCTTAGTTAGCTGCGTAAGAGATGGTCATCTCTGGGGAGGCCTGAGAGATTACGCGTTCATGGCAAGACAACCGGTCAATGGTGACTATATTTCCATTGTGAGGAAAGACAACTTGCGAAAAACCGCGGGATGGGACAAAGGTATTACGGGCATGTGTGTAGCTTTTCCTCAATAGAATGTTGTAGTCTAGAGGGGCGTCAATGACTTCGACGTCAACGCAAAACGGTCTTACCGACAAGGTGATAGGACACCATAGAAAATGCCACGGCTAGATAGGCATGGCCATCCCACGCTCGAATGGTGATCGTGGAAGGGGCCAACTCAGGAGATCCAAGTTGCTTCCAAACTGAAGCGGACATCACACAGGTGGATGCCCCCTCATCAATTATACACTGGGAAACGTTAGCGTTCCAGATTTTGACTGGGATTTGGAAGGCTACGAAAGTAGGAAGAGGAGGATGGTCTGATTGATGGGCGTCGAACACAATAATTTGGTCATCAGCAGGATCTATAGCGCCCACGGCAGAGAGTAGAGCCTTCTTTTGGGAAGGTCACGACTGGAGGAGTTACAATGTGGAAATGGCAGCAGGAGATTGCGCCAAATCATCTACTATGCTATACGAATGAGCAACTCGACCAGAAGCAGAATTTTGATGTAACGGTCCTTTAGAAATCTTGGTATGGACCTCAAATTTGGGTTGAGGGATATGTAAGGGACCATTGGTTGTCGAAGGAGGCTCTGTAGAACCGGAAGAAGGGGACTCGGGGGCAGACTGAGCGGGAGGCTTGGGGTACTAGCGAGACCGAGTTTGAAGGTGAAGGTCGATGGTTGGGGAAGGATCAGAGTTCATCATAAGGATCTGGTAATCGGAAGAACCAGAAAGGGAAGGTGAAGTGGCGACCTGGCTGTCAGGCGGTTGGGTAGCCACGAATCCTTGCTGAGGGAAAGGATCACTAAACAGCTGGTTGGGTAGTGGCCAGATTAGGAGGAGCATGAGGGGAGGCGTGTTGTCCGCGCAATGTGGCTTGAGACTCCCACATCTGCCGCATCTGGGGTAAGAGGGGACAATCGTGGGTGTAATGACCATAAACACCACAACACGAACAAGGCTTATTTGTGCGAAGCGGCTCGTCCGGCTCGGGGGGCTGAGTGCCCTATTGCTGGTTGGCAGTGTTAGGGTCAACACCTTGAGGATTGGGTCCACGAGTACCAGGGGCAGATTGGTTTGGATTGCCTCTCCGCCTTCTTTGAGAAGAAGGGGGATTAGTCGCACCTTGCTGTGCAAATACTTTCCCTGGAGGGGGCTGTAGGTGTTGTTGCGGGTTTGGAGGAGGCAAGGGAGATGGAAGCACATATGCTGGAGGAGCTGGCGCACCAGGCTACGGATAAAGGTAATGGTTAGGTTGGGCAACATTGAGGTAAGCAGGAGGTTGAGCAAAAGGAGGAGGCATGCCGTATCCTGGATACATGCTACCAGGAGGGGGAAGAGTGCTAGAGGTGCTGGCCCCTCCCTGAGGGAGACCATAGCCCATAGGAGGTTGAGCGTACAGATGGGAAAGGGCTCCAACGATACCGTCTTCTGGGCAGTATCGAGATGCCCCCAGGGCGTTAGCACCTCCGGGCCTGGGGAGGTCAGGAAGGACGGTATAAACATAACCAGACTGAGCATAGATCAGGTCATATTTCAAGGCTATTTGGAGGGCGGCTTCTTTGGTTTGAGGGAAATGGGAGGCGACATATTTTCCAATGGGAGCTAAGAGAGAGCGAAGGAACCAGTCCATATAGACCCGATCTTTGAAGGGGGGAGCTCAACATAAGCTTCGTCTTCGTTGCCATTCCTGGACATGAGTGGAAAGGCGGGTCGAAGAGGTTTTCTTAAAAGAGGTCAAAAGCTCCGTACTGGTATTGTATCGGAGAGGGAGCTGGAAATAAGATAAAAAGGCTTGGGAAATGGTCGCAAAGGTGGTATGGGAAGAGGTGGCTTGGTCGACATACCATTTAGAATCTTCACCGGTAAGCGTGCGTTGGAACAATCGAAGACGGATGGAGTCATTGGTAATGGAATTGGAGGAACACCACATGTGGAAAGATCGGACATGGTTGGTTGGATCTTCTCCAGCAAGGCCTTCGAACTTAGGGATGTCAGAGGGGAGCTTGGTTGGCATAGCAGGCCAACCAACATTGTGGCAGATAGGGTCATTGATCAACTGATTGAAATCTGGGAGGCTGAGGCCTGCGATGTACGGCAGCAAGGGTGTGGCCGAGGTAGTTCCTGTGGCGGTTCCGCTAGTAGTAGTTCCGGCATTAGGGCCGGGTGCACCGCTAGCGTTAGGCCCTGGACCAGACATAGTGAAGGTGACAGAGGGAGAACCAGAAGGAAAAGGAGAACCCAAGGAATCAGAAGAGGAGTCGAAGTGCGGACTCGGAGGAGGACTGGCTCGACGACGGCAGGACGGAGCAGGTCGATAGACCGGAAACTGAGGGTGAAGGCCAAGAAGTCTCCGGGAAGTGCGCCTTGGGGGCGCAATGATGACAACACAAACACGGGACAAGGGGAAGAAGAACGACCACAAGGGAAAGGAGGTGCAGAATCAACTGATTACAATGTCGAAACAAGGGCAGATAGGTGCAGTGTCAATTGATTTTAAAGTCTTTTCCTGGCGGTGTAAACCAGGCTCTTCTTCGCTTAGGGTGAGTGTGTGGCGTGCGTTAATTTTAATTTTTAAACCCTTTTCGTTTTGAGAGCAAGAGAAAAATTGTGCTGCGTAACTGAAAATAAATCTACAGAGAACAGTATATAATGCTGAAATAACAGAAAAATAACAGCTACTAGTGCATCGAATCAACCCAAGAAGGCGGGTCACTCAAAACTAATCTAAAAAAAGGGCAAAAATCTAGTCAAAACACACTTAAAAAGAGGCCAATAGATCTAGGGTCAAAAGGGACAGGGATCTAAAGGATAAAGCTGCTGAAAAGGGGTGCAGATCACAGCCAAAAGGCAGAGGCAAGGTGGCTTTCTGAAAACATAAAATGAAAAGCGTAAGGGGCAAGAGTAGGCCTCAGACCAGATCCAATTCCATCTTCAAGAGGTGATTTGAGAGAGAAGAGTCAGACAAAGGTATCCTAAAAGGAGGTATCACATTCAAAAGGGAGGTCGATGATCGAAAAGTAGACACCGAAGGGAAACAATTAAAACTCTTCCACCAAAAGTGGAGGGTACTGAAGCCTTAGGGGGCTATGTTCCCACTTAGATGAGCAAAAAAGATAAGGAACACGGAACGGCCGAGACAAAGGTCAGAAAACCCGACATAAGCTTCAGAAAACTAAAAATTGTAGAAAAACAAATGAAAATTACAGTCGCAAGATCTAACTAACAATCTGGCAGTCGCAAAAGACGTCGAAAAGTGCGACCGAGGTCCAACAATATTTTTTGGCCAAAGGCGTACCCCGCCCGATTGTCTCGGCGGCGTATTAGCGGGAAAGTCGTCGTCTCGGGGCTTGCGGGGCCGATGTCGCTTTCCTACGAATAGGGCCGGGAACACACTTCGGTTAGAAATTTTAATGTTTTAGGGTTTTATGTGAGAAAAAAACATAAAAACAGGAAAATAAAAAGCTGAAAAGAAACCCTAGGGTCTGAAGTAGCTGGATATGCAGGAATATGAAAAACGATAGCGGTCGTAATTTAAAACTCGTGTAGAGTCACCATTTGTTAGTATGAATCCTTTGTCGAAGTGTACGAAAAAGGACCACTTTAGCTACGCATAACTAATAGCCCTAACAACAAAAGTGGTTGCTAACATTCGCATCTGCGGCTAGTTCAGTCGAAGAAGAGTCAGAAACCAGATCTATGCAGAAAGACATTAAGCAAGAAAAACAAGGGTTTGCTCCATATACCAATAGACAAGACAAGAAAAATTTTTGAAAGAATTTTTATATTAATTGGGCACTTGGGAGGAAAACAAGATGGCGTATCCAATTCTCCTCAGTGGGATGGGTTCTTGGAAGTCCTCAGCACTTCAGATCTAAGATTTCTCTCTCTTGTTGGTGTAGAAAACTCAATGCAAAGAAAGGAGCTCAATGGGAGCTCACACAGCAAATAATAGAAAAAAGGGACCAAGTGTATAGATCCAGAGTGATCTAATAGGCAACAAAAGGTGAAGAATGATGGGAAACTCATTTTATAACAAAATATCAGGTCATTCTAGATCTTGGTGCATGATTAAAACAATGTTAACCAAATCTAGATCCACCTTTTATGGAATATTTTATTATATTTGTTGAAAACGAAGTATTTGACTGGCCAAATCCTTTATTTGTTAATAACAACAAATAAATGATTTATTTATCTTTTAAAGGAAGTGGTTGAAGGACAATTAAATAAACAATGATTTATTTAATTATTTGTGGGTGATTTGGTCATATTTAACAAGCGAATATTATCTAAATAAGATTTAAATAATTATTCCTAGAAAATAATAAGATAAATAAAGGCTTATCTAATTAATTTCTTTGTTTTTGGGTTAAACATGACTAGGAATAATAATTAAATTATGGTTTAATTAATTATTCCATGTGGAAAATTAAACAAAATAGGTTTGCTTAATATTTCCTTTTGGCGTTTCCTGTTTAGACCATAAACAACCTAATGAATGTGGTTTATTAAGTTATTTTACATAGTGAAAGCAATTTTACTTATGGTAAAATTGGTCTTACATGGTGTACTTGGGTCCATCTAATGATAATAGGTTAGATGACCAAAAAATGGTGTAACACAAGACCTTAACCTTTAGGCTAGATATGCAAGAATGAAAAATTGCAAGTATCAAGGAAGTGCATCCTAAGTTTTGCAATCAATTCAAACTTTCCTGATGAAGTTGAACTTGATGTAGTTTCGCTTGAGATTTTAGGTATTGTTTTGGGAAGTCCTTATTTTTATGATAGGAGGGAAATATTTCATCACCATGAGAATAAGTACCACTTGTTCAAGAATGGAATTGAGTACATATTTAGAGTGCCTAAGAAGAAGAGGATTTTGTCTCTTATGCATGCAGAAGAAATGAAGAGAATAGTGATTGGAAGTTAAAATTTGGCTTTGTTAATGTTCAAGCATGGTGATGTTTTGAATGAGACCATTCAAAAAGATGCATCAAAGGAACAATATGATTTCATTCAAGTTTCTAATGTTTTTAATAAGATTTTTTAGGGCTCTAACATGTTTCCTTTGAAAATAAGTAAATAAGATGTGAAATATTTGTAGCAGTCCACATTAGTGTTGAACAGTGGTGGAAATAAGATACCAGAGATGAATGGTACAAAAATCAAAGAAAAAGCACCAAATAAAGATGAAAAAGAAGGAATAGGTTCCACAAGTACTTATTTTTGGTTTCAAAATTGTGCATGGCAATGGCGAAAACACTTGGCCAAAATTCAACGCCAGTACAAGGCGAGACAAGCTAAAAATCACCATATCGACAGTGTTCGAGGTGAGAAAGTTTTCAAGTTTCATTTGATTGATGACTATGGGGGGAACAAGTTTGTTCTTCAAGGACAACTTGTTGTTCTACAAATTCTTGGAAATTTTAGCATGATGGTTTCTACAACAACAAGACAGGGTCTCCATAATGAAGGAAAAAATTATATGAAAAGCTCAAATTATTGAATTTAGGAAACTTCCACTGGATTGAGACTAGAAGGGTGAGGGAACATGCCGTCATACACATGTTTAGTAATGAAATATATTTTGGGGTCCAAAAGCTTCCAGTGGGGAGGAATGATCAAGTGCTCAAAATTATGCTCAAAAATCAAAGTTCTTAGAATTACTTGAAACTTGAACGACCGTGTAGTGTTCATCGTTTTGAATCCGGCGCAACTCGTTTCACACGAAATGGACTCTGTATGGCTTCAGAAATGAGTTCTGTCTATTTTCATAAACAAGAAAATTTTGGCAAAAAATGCACATAGGGAGCCCAGTCAGCTGTCTGTACTACTGACGTGGCATGCTGACTAGGCAGGTCAAATTTTGGTCAACCATCTCTTTGTCGAATATATGACTACCAAGGGGCAGTTGTGGATTGGTGCATTTTTGGCATGGTTGGAAATTTATTATTGTTTGGTTTGGGCCAATGAGGAGGAGGAATGTGGCTTAGCCTTGGGCCAGCACGTGTCCTCCTCACATTGTTGTAAAAGTTTTGTAACAGTCCGGGCGGAGGTATCGGGGTTCGACCCCGTGAACTACTAAGCACAAGCCACGTCGTTTTCCACTCTTCCTACGCATTGTTCCTTAATAGCTTATGTTTGATGCATATATTTAAACTATATTCAAAGCGCCATGGGGGGGAGAGGGGGCTAGCCCCCAAGCCATGTAACCGTGACATGGAATCACGATGGAGCACTGAGGCACTTAACATTAAGCATGTTTAATTACGTTAATTCGACATTTAATTAACATTAAATTGGATTAATTATCAGAGCACCGGTTTAGCACTAATATGACTTAATTAGCGCTAAAGAAGTTAATTAAAATAAACCAGATTAACTTGGTGGTTCTGACAAATCCGGCGGAATTGTTTTTTTTTACGTGAGATAGCCCGAATTAGTGCCAGTTAGATAAATTTAGGGAGGAAATTGTGGAGCAAACTGGTAGAGGTCATAACTCAACCAATTTTCGACCAAATAGAGAGCACAAAGAGGCTAAGGTACCATTTTTTAGTGCTTTGAACTCATTGGTGCATGTTTCAGGAGCAAAAAATCATTGTAAACACATCATTTTCCAAATTTGAGCATAATATAGAGGCCAAGCCATGGAAGCTGGACCAAGGAGATGTACCCTAGGAGGGGTAAACTCCTTCATCAAATCCCTATGTTGATGTGTTTTATGGTGATGTACTATACATTTTATTCCTATTTTTTAGTATTTCTTTTATGTTAAATTTTTCATGAAAATAACATAAAAATCACCCATGAGACTCAATAACTTGCAAGAGAAATTGTACCCTTAAGCACATGTAAAACATTGGTTTCAAAATCCGAAAGATGAATTAGCACAACGTTACTAACATACCTTAATCAGATCATCTTTGGTATCATAGCTTTAGGTTTGTTGTGCAAGAAGGGATCTGATTGTTTGCAATTTTGTGTCACGTTTACAAGGTTAAAACTCAAAAGAGGATAAGGGAAGTTGGTTGAAAGCCTTGCAATTGGGTCAAGAGGAAGAAGGGAAAGGTTTCCAAATTATTCAACACCATCACATCCTTAAGTTGAAGTCGAGTCATAAGTGAACATGTCTCATGAAGGAGAACCTACTATGACAAAAGAGGAGAGAGCATTCAAAAATGCATTTTTGATATGACTAAGATGGTAAAGGTCCTCTATGAGGAGAGGAATTTAAGGATGGAAGGATAAAGTTATAGGCCTCCAAGAGGAGAGATTTCTCTAGGAGGAGGAGGCCATGGAGATGGTAATAAACCACCATCCACTCCACCATCTACACCTTCCTCTTCATCCTCTTCCACTACCACAACCTTTCCACCTTCTCATACACACACTTCAAAAGGAACTAGTAAATCACCCTTACCTAAACTTGATGTTAAATTTGAGATACTGATGTATAATGGCAAAGTGAATGTAGAGAAGCCGGATAATTGGATTCGCTAGTTGGAGTTTTATTGCAGAATTCAGAACCTTCAAGAGGATGATATAAGGATTCAATTGGCTTACTTGAGATTGGAGGGTGCAACAATTATATGGTGGGAATCAAGGACACAAGATGAAAATAAAAACCAAGTTAATATCTCAATTTCTTGGTATGATTTCATTGTTGCCATTAAAAGGAAATTTTACCCTCTATCTGTTGGGAAAAATACTGAGAGGGGGGGGGTGAATCAATATTTAGAGCTGACTGAAAACATTTTACTTTTTCTTTCTCTTAAAACCATACGCTACTTTACTGAACCAAACTCGCGTATACATGGGGATATCCTTAAGAAAACTTGCGTATGTCCAGAGATCTTATTATGAATTTAATTCTTTACTTAGATCATTCCATCATTTATTCATCAGATGTTTAGTAAGTAGTAAGCATGTGCAGTAATAACAGAATAAACCATCACACATAAGAAACACACATGAACACTAGTATTTAAGGTGCAAACCCAATTCGGGAGAAAAGCACCGTTGATGTCGTCTCTGTCTTCAATATTTATTATAAAGAAAACTTCTTACAATTTTGTACTAGTGCAGACTCATACCAGCACGCAAGCACCCACCTGCAGAAGGCTGCAACATTCTCTCATTCTCCAGCCACTACTGGGAGGGAGCTCCAACCCCCTCACTAAAGGCTTCGACCCTCAGCACCACCATGGACCACGTTTCATCAATTTTCATACTAGATCCTACAGCTTCCACACAACATACCTTGTAGGCCACTTTTCATCAAATTTTCAGACTGGACCCACTCCATACATCAAACTAAAACTTATAACTCCATCAACCAATCAACCATCAACTTGTTCTTCAATCAACATAATCAGCATCATATTCAACATTCAAGCAACCCAGAACTGTATGAATGCATCATTGACAGATAGCAGTAAAACAACAAAACAGATCAAACATTTCATTCCACACACTTCAGCAAAGCCCTAGATTCCATACGCTCTTTTACTTCACTGAACTTGCGTATATACGCGCTTTCACAGAGGCAAACCTGTGTATAGATCTGCAACTATTTTAGAACTAACCTTTGATGTCATACGCGCTTTTCCTGAAACAAACCTGCGTATATATGCGCTTTCGCTGAAATGAACATGCGTATAGATCTGTAAATTTTCAGAACTATGAAGCTCTTCAGAACAGATAACTCAAATCTCACCCTTTACTTCAGCAAAGCTTCGCCAGATCATAGATCTAAACATTCCGTAAACAGATCTAGAAAATACATAGTCATTTCAGATCTAGAGATCCCTTTTCATCATTTTCTTCATAGGTACATTATTAATTTAGATCAATCAATAAATTGTTACCCATTCCATGTAGAAATACTTTAGAGCGAAGTATTCATTAAAACCCAGACTTCAGAATAGATATGTAGATACAAACTCAACCCTGAACAGACATTGATTCAAATAGCATACGCTACTTTGCTTTACTGAAGCCGCGTACATACGCGCTTTTCTGCACATCAACCCGCATATACTTCTAAGTATTTTATTCTTCAAAACCCTAACTGCCATACGCGCTTTTCATGTATTGAACCCGCGTATATACACGTTTTTTGTTGAAACCAACTAGCGTATAGATCTGTAAAAATAAATTTTGCAGAACAGAACAAATCTATAAAACTTACCCATATTTATTCATTTAATTCAGCAGACTTGCGCCAGTTCTTCACCATCCCTTCAGTAGGTCATTTTGGAGATTCATCATCATCATCAGATCTAGAGATCTTGAACCATCATTATATCCATGGGTGCAACATAGATTCAGATCTAACAATTAAGAACAGAGTTCATCCATGTAGATATCTCTTAAAGATATTTATTTATTAACAACCCTTACACATGCACACACTTTCACTATGATCTTCTTCTCCTTATATAGATTTAGCCTTTGTCAATACCATGAGTCAAAACCACTCAACCACTGATGGTATTTCTGGACGGGATCAACTAGATAATCCAGCACTCAATACAGTGGGCCAATACCATGGTAATGTCCCCTGGTTTTATAAATTTAGAGCACAAATAGGCATACGCTACTTGGTACGTACTTTTCCGTGTACATACGCTACTTTGCCTTTACAAACCCGCGTATGCTTTGTGACATATCTAATTCATCATTACTCTGGCACTTACTGGAATTTATTTCTTTGTTACTTCTGAACTGCTCTGTAGATACATCAGATTTACATTATTAACAAATAGGTTTCTTATCCAAAGACAACTCATCAAGTCAGTTTCCATCAAGGACAACTTCATCAAGTAGGTTGCCATCAAGGACAACATATTGCATCATATTGCCAACAATCTCCCCCTTTGGACTTGATGGCAACCATGATGGTTTTTGATCACCATAACAGATAGATACATTGATTATAACCATTATTCAAACACCATGATACTCTCCCCCTTTGACATCAAGGGCAAAGGGGGGATCAAAACCAACTCTGTAGATCTTATGTGCACCGAAGTTACCATGCTTGCTCCCCCTAAGTTCATGCTGAAACTTCAAACATATTTTTCAATGAAGTACATGACTCTATGACCTTTCCTATCACCAAGGACTCATACTTACATCAATGATCCAACCAAGTGGATTTACATATGTGACTCAAGTACCACCAACCAAGTGGGTTTACACATTTTGACTCAATTACCCAACCAAGTGGGTTTACAAATTTGAAGAAGTCCTTACATGACTGAATATAACAATTTACATCATAGGTATAACCTTTTCATCAAAATATAGAAATAACTTATACAATCAAGACCAAAGAATCTCAAGCATGAGATTAGACCACAGAAAATAATTAGAATGCCAACAATGCATCCTTTCCATATGACCAAAGCTCCCCCTTAGCTTGTGCATCCTGAACACTTTCAACAGTAGATCATCAAGGCATATTCATCAGAAGAATTAGAGAATGAAACAGAAATATGAGAGCTGGAACATCACCAGAGATACCCAACAGCACGGCAGTTGTGCTGAAGAATGCTAACCGAGGAAAAATTTTGTCATCAAATACCCATACATGGTTTTCTGTGTATAAGCTCGCGTATATATGCAACTGTCCTTCAGGAAATCCGTGTATCTAATTTAATCTTCTGTATTTAAGCAGATCTGATCTTCTGAGAGGCAGAGACAACTCCCAGCTTCTGTCTAAGATATTCAAACGCTTCCTTGGGTAAAGGTTTGGTAAATATATCAACAACTTGTTCTTTGGAGGGAACATACTCCAACTTCACCTTTTGTTCAAGTACTTGTTCACGTAAGAAGTGATATTTGATGGGAATGTGCTTGGTCTTGGAATGCATAACAGGATTCTTTGAGATACTGATGGCACTTGTATTATCACACATAATGGAGATAGGAGGTGAACATTTGATTTGAATGTCTTGTAAAGTTTGCATCATCCAAAGAAGTTGAATACAACATGATGCGGTAGCCACATATTCTGCTTCTGTTGTAGATAAGGAAATAGAGCTTTGCTTCTTGCTGAACCAAGATATTAATTGGGGCCGCATATAGAATGCACCACCACTAGTGCTTTTCTGATCATCAACATTTCCAGCCCAGTCTGCATCAGTGTAAGCATGAAGAGTGAGATCAGCATTCTTTCGATACCATAGTCCAAAATCTTGAGTTCCTTGTAGATATTTGAATATTCTTTTGATAGCCTAAAGGTGAGACTCTTTTGGATTGGCTTGGAATTATCCAACAATCCCAACTGCATGCATAATATCTGGTCTAGTCCCAGTGAGATAGAGTAGACTTCCTATCATAGATCTATATTCTAGTTGATTCACCATGGGAGAATCATCATGAGAACTGAGATTACATCCGGTTATCATTGGTGTACTTACAGGTTTGCACTCTTCCATGCCATACTTCTTCAGAATTTGCTTAAGATATTTTGCTTGTGATAAGAATATGCCATCTATTGCTTGTTGCACTTGCAAGCCAAGAAAGAATGTTAGTTCCCAAAGTAAAGACATTTCAAATTCTTGCTGCATAACAGAAGCAAATTTCTGACTCATAGACTCTTCATCACTTCCAAAAATGATATCATCAACATATACAACCACAATCAATAGTTTATCATTTTCAGTTTTTGTGTATAAGTTGCTATCAGCAGACCCCTTTGAAAATCCTTGTTGATGAAGATATTTGTCAAGACGATAATACCATGCCCTTGGAGCTTGTTTGAGACCATATGGAGCCTTTTTAAGTCTACAAACAAGATTTTCATCATTTCCCAAAATGAATCCTTCTGGTTGTTCTATATAAACTTCTTCTTCTAGATCACCATTGAGAAAAGAAGATTTAACATCCATTTGATAAACTTTGATTTTTTGGAAGCTTGAAAAAGCAAGAAACATTCTTATGGCTTCAAGTCTAGCTACAGGAGCAAAAGTTTCTTCAAAGTCTATACCTTCTTGTTGAGCATACCCCTTGAAAACAAGTCTATCTTTATTTCTTATAACATCCCCATTCTCATTTAACTTGTTTTTGAATATCGATTTAATTCTAACGACATTTTTTTCAAGAGGTCTTGATACTAATTCCCAAGTGTGATTCTTTTCAATTTGATCAAGTTCTTCATTCATGGCTTGAATCCAACATTCATCTTTTCTAGCTTGATTGACATTGTGTGGTTCAATAGTGGATAGAAATTCCAGATAGCTAGAATATCCCACAAGAGTCCTTCTTGTTTGTACACCTGATCCCTTTTCTCCCAAAATTTGAGATTCTAGATGATTCTTTTGAACATATCTGGATGGAGCTTTTTCAGATAAATCATCTTTGGGTTCTTCATTGGGTTCATTGTATATATCATTTCTATTTGATGTAGAAGGATATATGTCACCATCGTCTTCATCTGTTGTTTGTTTTTCTTCTTTTGGAGCTACAGGAGACTCATCAATAACAACATCAATACTTTCAACAATCTTCCGAAGTCTTTTATTGTGACATTTATATGCTCTACTCCTAGGGGAGTAACCAAGAAGAATTCCTTCATCTACTCTGGGTTCAAACTTGCCAAGTTTTTCATCATTATTTTTGATAAATCATTTGCTTCCAAAAACTCTAAAATTCTTCACAGTGGGAGGATTACCATACCAGAGTTCATATGGAGTTTTATCACTATTTACATGAACATGTGCCTTGTTAAGAATATTTACCGTTGTATGTGCTACTTCTCCCCAAAATGTGTCAGGTGTTCTGGAATCATCAAGCTCTAGCCATTTGTTGAACTGTTCTATTCATTCTTTCTGCTACACCATTTTGTTGTGGAGTGCCGGCTACAGAAAATTGTCTTTTTATGCCATGTTGTTCACAAAATTCAAGGAATTCATCTAATGTATATTATCCTCCTCGATCAGATCTAAGACACTTGAGTTTTAGATCTAATTCATTTTCAACCAGTGCTTTGAAGATCTGAAATTTCTCAAATGCTTCATCTCTGTGTTTAATCAACCCAATCCAACACATTCTAGAGAAATCATCAATAAATAAGATATAGTATTGTTCACCACGTGGAGACTTTTTCCTTACAGGTCCACATATGTCAGTATGAATGAGTTCAAGAGGCTTACTTGATGATCCTTCCTTGGAATTAAATTGCACTCTGGTTTTCTTACTGAATTGGCAATATTTGCATATGATACTTTCAGGTAGAGTAATATTGGGAAGATCACGAACAATTTTAAGTCTGCTTGATTTGTTGATTTGAGAGAAGCTCAGATGCCCCAACCTTCTATGCCATAGCCATTTTTCTGAAGATTTACTCAAGTAAAATTGTTCTTTGCAGTTCTTCAATACATACAGGTTGCTTGGAGTTATTTTTCCTTTTATAATTGTTTTACCTGTATCAAGATCACGTGCCACACATTCTTTTGAACTAAAGACAACTTCAGTTCCTTGATCACACATTTGACTTACACTTAACAGGTTATGCTTTAATCCATCCACATACATGAAATTATTAGCTTTCACCTTTTCTTTTAGAAAAACAGACCCTTTTCCCTTAATGACAGCAGGAGTATCATTTCCAAATGTAACATTCTTTTCTTTTTCTAGAGCACTCTATGCAAGAAGTTTGTTTTTGTCACCTGTCATGTGTTTTGAGCATCCACTATCAATGTACCATTGGTTTTCTTTACCTTCTGCAAATAAATCTATGCCACAGTTTTCAACCTGTAATTCCTTCTTTTTCCATACTTTGGAGCTTGAAGGAAAATGCTCTTTTGGTTGAACTTTGCTCCTGCATTCAGATTCTTCATGGCCAAATTTATTGCAATAAGCACATTCAACTTCATTTTGAAGAGGAGAAAAGTTGTTATAAGTATTATTCTTTGTTTCAATATCAATCCTTTTCTTTCTTGCTTCTCTTGTCATGATGGTTTTATATGCAACACATTGAACAACTTTATGACCAAAATTGTGACATGAGAAACATTGTCCATTGAAGAAGAAATTTCTGCAATCATGAAATCTTCTACTTGAATTTACTTGTTGATTGGTGTTTCTTTGAAAGATATTCTTGTTAGTGTTCTTTTAATTGAGATGATCATGCTTTACCTATAAAGATTCTTTATTCCCTTGCTGAGTGGCAGAATGTTGTATACTAGCTGTAGCTACTTTTAGATAATTTGATGCTGAAGCTTGAGAAGATTCTCCGATATATCCAAGACCTGTCTTTATAAGAGGAGAATGTTGTACCTTGATAATCTCATCTAAGGTTTCAGATCGTTTAGCAAATCTAAGATTCAAAGTCTTTACTTTCTCAATTTCTTTTCTTAGACTTACTATTTCACATTCTAATTTCTCATTGTGTTTCTCCTTTTCTTCAAGCTGATTTTTCAGAGTTTCTATGGATATTTTACTTTCTTCTAAGCATATTTTGAGTTGATTGAATTCATCAAGAAAATCATTGTCCTCTAACACATCCATAAAAGTATCTTTTCTTCTCTAGATTCCTTTTCAAATGCCATGAGTAGTCTAAGATCTTGTTCACATTATTCCTCACTATCAGATAACCCATCACTGTCTTCATGAGTATAGTAACTTTTTCTAGTGCTAAACCGATTCTTATTCCTTCTTGCTACTTCCTTCCCTTTTTCATGTGTTTATTTATGAGGACACTTAGCAGCATAATGACCAACTCTTCCACAAGCAAAACATTTGAAAGGAAGCTTACCTCTGAACTGTCCTGTGCCAAGTTGGAGTTTCTTTACGAAATTTACCTCATCTTCTTCTGAGATATACCTTGATCCTTCTGTCTCTTGTACTTCTTTCCCTTTTGTAGAAGCTCTAAAGACGGATTCCTTGACTTCATATGGTCCTCCTCTTCTCATTTCACATGCAGTTAGTATGCCATGAAGTTGCACCACAGTAAGATTTTGAAGATCCTGATATTCTTCAAGAGCATAAACTTTTGACTCAAATTTTGTTGTTAGTGATCTTAAAACTTTCTCAACCAAAGTAGAATCGGTTATTGTTTCGCCCAGATTTCTCATACGATTTACAATATCATCAAGACGTAAAAATAAATTGGCAATGCTCTCCTCATTATGCATTTTTAGATTCTCATATTGAATTCTGAGAGTTTGGAGTTTAGCACTTTTTACCTTTGCATCACCTTCATAACTTAGAATGATTTTGTCCCATATTGCCTTTGCTGTATCAAGCTGCATGAATTTGAAAAATTTTGTTTCAGTTAGACTTCCCAATAGAGCATTGACCGCCTTTGCATTTGTTTCATAATTCTTTCTTTCTATTGGATCTGTTGGTACTGCGACTGGATATTGATATCCTCCTTCAACAATAGCCCATACATCTACTCCCAGAGACTGAAGATAGGATCTCATCCTTGTTTTCCAGAAGATTAAATTGTTTCCGTTGAAGAGTGGAGGCCTGATAGATGTTGTTCCATCTTGATTTCTCATCTTGTTGATCTTCCTTCTAGCGGCTAAGCTTTTTCAAAAGGACCTGCTCTGATACCAATTTTTGGGAAAAATACCGAGAGGGGGGGGGGGGGGGGTGAATTAGTATTTAGAGCTTACTGAAAACTTTTTACTTTTTCTTTCTCTTAAAGCCAGATGCTACTTATCAACTAAACCTCGCGTATACACGCGATATCCTTAATGACTTTGCGTATGTCCGCAGATCTTATTATGTATTTAATTCTTTACTTATATCATTCCATCATTTATTCATCGAGCAAGTTTAGTAGCAAGAAGCATGGTGCAAGAATAACAGAATAAATCATCACACATAAGCAACACACTGAACACCCGCATTTAAGGTGGAAACCCAATTCGGGAGAAAAACCACGACTATTGTCGTCTTTGTCTTCAATATTTATTATAAAGGAAACTTTTACAATTTTGTACTTGGTGCGTACTCATACCAACACGTAGTGCACCCACCTACGTATACCGCAACCTTTCTCTCGTTCTCCGCCCATCATCGGGAAGGAGCTCCAACCCCCTCACCTAAAGGCTTCAACCCTCAGCACCACCATGGACCACGTTTCATCAATTTTCATACTGGATCCAACAGCTTCCACACAACATACCTTGTAGGCCACTTTTCATCAGATTTTCAGACTGGACCCACTCCATACATCAAACTGAAACTTATAACTCCATCAACCAATCAACCATCAACTTGTTCTTCAATCAACATAATCAACAGCATATTCAACATTCAAGCAACCTAGAACTGTATGAATGCATCATTGACAAATAGCAGTAAAACAACAAAACAAATTAGACATTTCATTTCACACATTTCAGCAAAGCCCTAGATTCCATACTCTCTTTTACTTCATTGAACCTACGTATATACGCGCTTTCACAGAGGCAAACCTGCGTATAGATCTGCAACTATTTCAGAACTGACCTTTGATGTCATACGCACTTTTGCTGAAACGAACCTGCGTATATACGCGCTTTCGCTGAGATGAACATGCGTATAGATCTGTAACTTTTCATAACTATGTAGCTCTTCAGAACAGATAACTTAGATCTCACCCTTTACTTCAACAAAGCTTCGCCAGATCACAGATCTAAACATTCCATAAACAGATCTAGAAAATACATAGTCATTTCAGATATAGAGATCCCTTTTCATCATTTTCTTCATAGGTACATTATTAATTTAGATCAATCAATAAATTGTTACCCATTCCATGCAGAAATACTTCAGAGCGAAGTATTCATTAAAATCCAGACTTCAGAATAGATATGTAGATACAAACTCAACCCTGAACAGACATTGATTCAAATAGCATACGTTACTTTGCTTTACTGAAGCCGCGTACATACGCGCTTTTCTACACATCAACCCGCATATACTTCTAAGTATTTTATTCTTCAAAACCCTAACTGCCATACGCGCTTTCATGTATCGAACCCGCGTATATACGCGTTTTTTGTTGAAACCAACTAGCGTATAGATCTGTAAAAATAATTTTTTTAGAACAGACCAGATCTATAAAACTTACCCAGATTTATTCATTTAATTCAGCAGACTTGCGCCAGTTCTTCACCATCCCTTCAGTAGGTCAATCTGGAGATTCATCATCATCATATCTAGAGATCTTGAACCATCATTATATCCATGGGTGCAACATAGATTCAGATCTAACAATTAAGAACAGAGTTCATCCCTGTAGATATCTCTTAAAGAGATTTATTTATTAACAACCCTTACACATGCACACATTTGCACTATGATCTTCTTCTCCTTATATAGATTTAGCCTTTGTCAATACCATGAGTCAAAACCACTCAACTGTTGATAGTATTCCTGGACTGTATCAAATAGATAATCCAGCGCTCAATACAGTGGGCCAATACCATGGTAATGTCCCCTGGTTTTATAAATTCAGAGCGCAAATAGGAATACGCTACTTGGTACGTACTTTTCCGCGTACATACGCTACTTTGCCTTTAAAAACCCGTGTATTCTTTATGACATATCTTATTCATCATTACTCTGGCACTTACTGGAATTTCTTTCTTTGTTACTTCTGAACTGCTCTATAGATACATCAGATTTACATTATTAACAAATAGGTTGCTATCCAAAGTCAACTCATCAAGTTAGTTTCCATCAAGGACAACTTCATCAATTAGGTTGCCATCAAGGACAACACATTGCATCATATTGACAACACTATCTTACATGAAAAAATCCATTATGGACTGGAAGACTTTTAGACAACTAGAGGGACAAAGTGTTCAAAATTATACAGAAGAGTTTAGGAGAAGAGCACTAGTTTTGGGTGTCAATTTATCTTCTCAAGAAATTTTGTTAAAGTATATTGGGGGTTTGCACAACTATATTCGACATACTATTCCCATGTTCAATCCCACTAACTTATATAAGGTTTGCGTTCAAGCCACACATCTAGAAGCAAGAGGGAAACATAGTGCTAATGAGAAACGCGATAGTTTCCTTGAGTATGAATGTAAAGGAAAGGGTAAATTTAGTGGAAAAGGAAAGAAAAATGGTTCTATTAAAATAGAGAAAGAGAAACTCACATGTAAAAATTGTTCGAAAAATGGCCATGATGAAGACCTTGTTGGAAACTCCATCTAGACTTGAAGCCCAACAAGCTTAAATTCAAAGAGAAGGAGAAAATAGTTGCAATCATTGAACGTGACTTAGGTTCATATTCAGGAGATAAAACCAAGTTTATAGAAATGGGTTTGAAAGGTAAGAACATAGCAAGCACTAGTTCTTCAAGTTGTTCTAATATAACTCAAGATGATGATACAAGAATTGAATTCTTTCATATTAGAGTTGTTTCAAAACATACCAAAATAGACACACTATTTGATAGTGGTTCTCAAGCCAATTTGATGTCTGAAGACTTAGTTAAGAGGTTAAATCTAGAAACTGTTACACATCCAATACCTTATACTTCAAGTTGGATATGCAAGAATGAAAAATTTCAGGTAACAAGGAAGTGCATCCTAAGGTTTACAATCAATTCAAACTTTCCAGACGAAGTTGAACTTGATGTAGTTCCGCTTGAGATTTCAAGTATTGTTTTGGGAAGTCCTTATATTTATGATAGGAGGGCGGTATTTAATTTCCATGAGAATAAGTACCACTTCTTCAAGAATGGAATTGAGCACATAGTTAGATTCTATAAGAAGAAGAGGAGTTTTTCTCTTATGCATGCACCAGAAATGAAGAGAATAGTGAATGCAAGTCAAAATTTGGCTTTGTTAATGTTCAAGCATAGTGATGTTTTGAATGTTACCTTTTAAAAAGATGCATCAAATGAACATGATGATTTCATTGAAGTTGATAATGTTTGTAATAAGATTTTTTAGGGATCTAACATTTTTCCTTTGAAAAGAGGTAAACAAGATGTGAAATATTTGTGGCAGTCCACATCAGTGTTGAATAGTGATGGAAACAAGATACGAGTGTTGAATGGTGCAAAAATCAAAGAACAAGCACCAAAGAAAGATGAAAAAGAAGGCATAGGTTCCAAAAGTAATTATTTTTGGTTTCAAAATGGTGCATGGCAATGGCAAAAACACTTGGTCAAAAGTCAACGCGAGTACAAGGCAAGACAAGCTAAAAATCGCCATATTGACAGTGATCGAGCTGAGAAAGTTTTCAATTTTCCTTTGATTGATGACCGAGGTGGGAATAAGTTTGTTTCTTCAAGGATGACTTGTTTTTCTGATAATTTTGGGCAATTGCAGCATGATGGTGTCTACAATAGTAAGAGAGGGTCTCCAGAATCAAGGAAAAATATTATTTTACATCAAAAGCTCAATTTGTTGAATTTAGGAAAATTCCAGTGGATTAAGACTAGAAGGGTGAGGGACCTGTACCCTCATACACATGTTTAGTAATTAAATATATTTTGGGGTCCAAAAGCTTTGAGTGGGGATGAATGATCAGGTGCTCAGAATTATTCTCAAAAATAAAATGTCTCATAATGACTTGAAACCTGAATGGTCACATAATGTTCATCGTTCTGAATCCGATGCAACTCGTTTTGCGTGAAATGGACTATATATTACTTCAAAAATGAGTTATGTTCATTTTCATAAATAGGAAAATTTTGGCAAAAAATGCAGACAGGGAGCCCAGCTAGCAGTCTGTATTGCTGACGTGGCATGCTGACTGGGCAGGTCAAAGTTTGGTCAACCATCTCTCCGTCGAATGTATGACTGCCATGTGGCAGTTGTGGATTGGCGCATTTTTGGCATGGTTGGATATTTATTATTGGTTGGTTTGGGCCAATGAGGAGGAGTCACATGGCTAAGCCTAGGGCCACCACGTGTCCTCCACATAGTGTTGTAAAAGGTTTGTAACAATCTGGGCAGATGCATCGAGGTTCAGCCCCGCGACCTCCTAAGCACAAGCCACGTCATTTAACATTCCGCCTATACATTGTTCCTTAATATCTTATGTTTGCTGCATATATTAAACTGTATTCAAAGCATCATTGGGGCAATAGGGGGCCAGCCCCCAAGCCATGTAACCGCAACCTGGAACCACGACAGAGCACCAGAGGCGCTTAACATTAAGTGTGTTTAATTATGCTAATCCCGCATTTAATTAATGTTAAACTGGATTAATTATCAGAGCACCGATTTAGCGCTAATATGACTTAATTATCCCTAATATAGTTTAATTAAACTGAACCAGATTAACTTGGCGGTCTCGACAAATCCGGGGGCATTGCTATTTTTGGCACCATATAGCTCGAATTAGTGCCAGATAGCTAAATTTAGGGAGGAAATTGTGGAGAAAACTAGTAGAGGTCATAAATCAGCCAATTTTCAACCAAATAGAGAGAAAAAAGAGGCTAGGTACCATTTTTTAGTGCTTTGAACTCATTTGTGCAGGTTTCAGGTGCAAATTTGAGCATAATATAGAGGCCAAGCCATGGAAGCTGGACCAAGGAGATGTAGCCCATGAGGGGTGAACTCCTTCATCAAATCCCTGTGTTGATGTGTTGTATGGTGATGTATTGTACCTTTTATTTCTATTGTTTAGTCTTTCTTTTATGTTAAATTGTTCATAAAAATAACATAAAAATCACCCATGAGACTCAATAACTTGCAAGAGAACTTGAACCCTTAAGCACATGTAAAAAATTGGTTTCAAAATTTGAAAGAGGAATTAGCAAAAAATTACTAACATACCTTAATCATATCAATCACATCACACAGTCCCTCCCTCCCTCCCTTGTGACAACAGGGCAGGGCTAAACCCCCCATGCAAGTCGTAGATATGCCTTGGCATACCTAGACCATCAGATCTGATGGTGAATGGCAGGGTCTCTGAGGCGAGGTAGCATGGAATAGTTCCATTGATGTTGGGAATTAGTGGAAAATTGGACCCCAAGTTTGGGTACGAGTTACAAATCCATGGGGCCGAAAATTTAGAATATTGGCAAGGCCCATTCCCCGTGGTGGCACAACATGGGGTGGGCCAAGTTTTATGTTTATATATATATATATATATATGGTGGCACAACATGGGGTGGTCCAAGTTTTATGTTTATATATATATATATATATAAATAACATATACATTTGTAAAGGGGTTTACCTAGAGTAAGGTAAGAGATGCATTAAACAAGAGATTATGATTAAAATAAATATATGCATAAATGACCAAGGTAAGAATAGGAGAAGAGTAAAAAAAAATTATAACGTGTTATCACATTCTTCTAAAAACTACATGAGGAGTTGTATTAGAGGTGGCACATGTCCCACTGGGTGAGTAAGGTGGGATGGGTTGTCACAACATGCATGAAATATTGAACTTGAAAGTGTTAGGGTCCTATAATAATAGGATTCATAATTTTTGAATTGATTTTGATTAGTCTTTTAATATGTACATACTTTTCTTTATGCAAATTGTTTTCCCATATTAGAAAACAAAAAAATGTAAAGAGCGTAAAATTCCTGGGTGGAAACGTGAAGCTAGGTTACACTTTTGTGAGAATCAGGGGCCGAAAACTTTTTTCAGCAATAGTTCGGTCAAAAATTTTATAAAGTTTAGCCGAACTATTTAATAGTTCGGCCAAAATTTATTAGAAAGTTCAGCCAAACTCGTGATTCCGTTTATATTGATGGCACACTAACGGCGCGGGCAAATAGAATTTTTGCCGGAGATGGGAAAACCGGCAACAAAAGTTTGGCCGAACTTCCAACAAAAGTTCGGCCGAATTTTTACTTTTAGAATAGTTCGACTGAACTAGTTTCTACAAATAAATCGCCCGCGAAGTTGATTTGTTTACCAGTCTCTTTATTCGCGTGTATTTTTGTCACTACTGCTGCTGGTCTTTTCGCACATTTTCGCTCCTCCCGTCTGCGTTGTTGGTCTACTGCAGGTATGTTTGTTCGCGTTGTTGCTCCTCCCATCCATGTTGTTGCTCCTCTCATCGGTGCTATTGGTCTACTGCAATACCAGGTATGTTTCTCCTCCCATCCGCGCGGTATGGTCTACTGCAAATGGTGTATGGTCCTCTTGTTATGGCATTTTTTGTGAATGAGTGTAATAGACATTTCTTTTAAACAGAGCTACCACCATTTTGGTCATTGTAGATTTGTCATGGTTGTTTCATTAATAGAAATTTCTTTTCATTGTACCTCTCAATTTGTTTTGTATATTTGCTAGCTTTCATTTCATTTTTAGTATAATCCGGATCATTTTTGGTTTGGAGTTTGTGGGTTTCCGTTGTTTTTCTGAATTGGCCAATATATTATCGATTTAGTTTCTAAATCAATGATTTTGGACCCAGGATTTTTTTCCAACACCACAAGTGGTTCAAACTCTTCATTAAATGTATTCATGCATAATTTTTTTAACGAGCAAGTAATCATCATAGTAGTATCAGTTTGATATCAGTTTAAGGAGTTGGATATCAGTTTAAGCAGTCCTCTCTGTCTGGACACACCATCATTAGGTGTCTGTTGAATTTTACCAGCTTTGTAATGCTGGTCTATCTTAACATAGGATGAGTGGGGGGCGTATTTAACACTGCAATTTCTCACACAATAAACCTGACTCCACAATATGATACTTTTTTTCCATGTAGACAGGTTATCACACTGCCTTCATATTAAGTGATGCTGGTCAATGTTGTTGGTTTCTTGATATGGTCTGCTGGTCAATGGTTTTCGGCTTATCACACTGCTCTCATATTAAGCGATTTTGGTCAATGTTGTTTGGGTTCTTGATATGATCTGCTGGTCAATGTTTTTGGGTACTTGATATGTATTGGATATCAAATGGACGTCGGTACACTATACTTTTCTTTTCTATTTTACTTGTTGCTATTTCACCTTGTTTTAGATGCCTCGGGCAAACTTGGATACTACTTAGATTTCGGCATTATCATTAGGTTCATTACTGGTTTTTATATCCTGTCTCTATATGTGACATGGGGATACTTATCAATGTCTGGGGTGGGACAACCTTTTTCTCTGGATGGACAAATTGGGTCCCAATCATCAGATGTGAGAATGTATTGGTTCATGGACTTTTTTCTTCATATTATATAATCAAAACAGTGTTTTTTCTCTTGTGAAAAAAAAACATAGGATGAGTTTACTCTTTATCATTCCATGAATTCCCTCTACACTACTGGTCCCCTTCACTACACTGCTTCTCCTCCTGAACCTCAAACTCTGATTTTTTTTAACTGATGTATGAAACCTTCAACTCTTCAGCTCAACTTGTAATTATGTGGCATAGCATTGGGACAGACTTTCGTAGTGCAGATTTCAGATTATTGGATAGATTTGACAATATGGCATAATCTCATATTATGCAATATCACTTGTCCAATTTGATGCTTTGGTTTGCGTTTTTTTAGTTGACTTTAGTACCACCTCAGTCTCTCTGATGATTTTTAGTAGCATGGTCTCTATTGAGGCTATCCATGATGTATGAAAAGAACTATGACATTAGACTTGACCTCCTAGTAGGCCATGAATGTATGAAAATAACCAGAAGAATACTGGATAAGAAGTAATGTCAATCTCATTAAGGGAAAATCCTGCAAGGAAAAGAGTACCCACGAAAAGTGATATTAGAGTTGAAACTAAACATATAGGTAATTTACTTTAAAGTTAACTATTTTTCTTGTTATTAACTTAGAGGCAACCAAAATATGCTCTATTTTTGTATGACTGTTTTTTGATTGGGAGCTATAGTAGTTTTTGTTGAAGTTAACTTAGCTTAACATAGAAATTTTTATGTTATCCACCCCATGGTTTAGTTTCAATTGATAGTTAATAGTTCCATATTTCATTTAATGTTAACTGTAAGTTAGCTCTATTAATTTACAGTTAACTTTTAACTTCATTAAGGAACTTCATAGAAAACTAATAATTCAATTGAAACTACTAATTAATAGTAGGGATCTAGAGAAATGTGAATTAGATAGAAAACTCCCTACTAAATGTCATTTAATACCTCAAAATGACTCCAAAAGATTTTAGACCCCAATTCTCCACCCACCATTAAAATGACCCTACAAGTTGATTCTTTCAATTTTTTCACTCTATAAGCATCAAAATGTATGATAAATAATATAATTATCCAATCTATATCATTATTTAATAATTGTTTAAAATTATGAGTAAGATATACATCATGGAATTTAAATTTAGCGTTAATTCATTGAACACCTTTGTACATTCCTTGTTGATACTTTGAAAGTAATACATTTTGAAAAATAATTTGATTATGGATTCTATTTTCCACATTCTCTCAACCATATCAAAAACCTTCTTATAATATTTGAAACCATATATACAACTTTTCATTTGTTTCAATAGGAATTAACATATTGAAATATTAATTGTATTTATGTCTTGTGTGCTAAGGAAGGGAGGTCGTGAACCTTATGGGAAGAGATAGTATTTGTTAAGTTAGGAGGGATAATTTTTATGAGATAGAATTAATTTAAAATGCTTCTTAAGATTATGTAACTTTCGAACCATAATTACAAATTTATTTATTTTTTTACTTATCATTTAGTTGCTAAAAGTTGAAGAATTTATGTTGGCAAATAATTAATTAGGTCTATTTAAATCATTTACCACTTTTGGGTTTTTCGTTTTCGTGGTTTCATTCATAATTTCACTTTTTTGCAAATTGTCAATTTCAATTTTTCACACCACATGTGCACAGTCAAAGGACCTAAGGTCTTTCCCATACCAAAGTATGTTCTTTTAAAACATGTTTTCTTGGTGATATGGGTGATTTAGAAATGATTGGGAGAGCGAAATTCCTCATTTAATACACAATATGTTTGGTTCATGCCACTAAGCCAATAATTTTAAATTCAACTGACTTTTAATATAAACAACTAAATCCTGCAAAAAAAGAATAAAACAATTTATGTTAGTGTTGTGGATTTAGGCATTGAAACAACACACCATGATATTTCAAATTTAAAAATAATGGTTTGAGTCCTAGGTAGCTTAGAATCCTATCTAGAGGTTTGTTTTCAAAATAAGGATGCACTCCCATTTTATTCTCATGATTAGGTTGTAATCATGAGGCTCTCGCTCAAGAGTGGACCTTCCCAAAATCTTGTGATGTCTTGTCACAAAGAAAACCATCAAACTGAAAAACACATCATGCAAGAAACATAGCTCACTGAAATATCATTTTTCTCCTTCAAAGAAAAAAATTCACATCATGTGAATATCTCCATGTACTCTTACATGTTGTTGTACAAAACCATCAACCAAACACAAGTCGACAAAACATGCCTCTTCAAACAACTGACTCTGAAGTCAAATAATAGCATGTACAAATTTCCATATTTGTTGCATCTAAGTGTGTCAACATAACTCTACTTTCAACATCTTGCTTCATGCAACATGCACCATACTTTGAATTTGCAAAGAAATTCATGAAACATCAAAATACATGCAAGGCCTTAATTGGATAAGAAATCTAACCATCCCTTACCAAACCATTTCAATGGTGCTTCTTTCAGCTGCACTTCATCATCATGTGAATCATCCTAACCCTCATCGATTATGGAATCCTCTTTTCCATTCTTGTCAATATCTCTTTCCACCTTCTTCAAATGTCATGGATGACTTGTTGGATACAAATTCCAACACTTGTCTACAAGGTGACCTTTCTTATGGCAATGAGTGCAAAACAATTGCATCTTATTTTCAACATCATTTTCCTTGTCCAATGGGCCTTTGAATTTTTGCCTCATTTATTTAGAAAATTTCATGTGCATGGATATCTTCTTCCAACATCTATAAACATTATGATTATTCAAACCACAAAAGGAACATGCAAAATTTTCCAAATCTTATGTGAATATTTACCATGTTTATCATAATCAAAATCAATTTGATTAAAGGAAAATTTATACCTTGAACATTCACCTTTGTCGCCTTCTTGAGGAGGTGAATTTGATGAGGTAGTGGCTCTCCTCTGAATACTAGCAATGAATTCAATGACTCTAGAGCTTTCAACATCCTCTTCTTTTACATTCTCATTAGGTGCATGATTATTAACATCTTCTTGCAAAGTGGGTGTCAAACTTTTCCATTCATCATGAACACAAACTTCACAAGCTTGAGGTAATGAACACGAAATGAAATTCCTTCTTGGAACATCTTCATGTGCCTCCTTGGCTTTGGAGCATTCTCCATTATGTTTTCCATAACCAAGACCCAAATAATTAGGCCCTTCCTCAACAACATTTGGCTCAACTATGCCTTGTACATGTTTGCCTTTAACCCTTTACTTTCATAGCACATTTTCATCAAAAAATTGGACCTTATTCCTCTAGTGTGTCTCTCAAAAGCACGTACACATTCATTTTGAGAGGAAATTGAAGACAGAAACCAATAGCTAATTCTTCTAACCTTGACTAAAATGAGCTAAATTGTACTTTGATACCAACTTGATTTGAATATGGACAAACTAGTTTTGTTGGGCTATCTCCCTCATCAGTTAAATAAAAATGTGTTTAGGATCGTCTAAAGTTAGCCAATTGGGAAGGGTTTATGTGTCAAGCTTTAAGTGTATTTTGTAAGAAATTTATGAGTTAATTAGCTTTTAAAAACTCATGTGTACAACAAATAAAATGCAAAATTTTTATTTTGGAAATTTTTTTCCCTCAATCCAGATTCTGATCATTGGACATGTAAGAGGAAGAAAGAGGGAATTCACTTTTCAAATTCTAGACCTTGTCTAAACCAAAATAAACTAGAGGTTTGGTTTTCAAATACATTTACTTATTTGGAAAAGTTCTAGCTACCAAAATTCCGTATGCCAATCTACCTCCCAAGAAATCCATTTAGTACACCATTGGTTAGTTTTGTCTTCCTATATTCTTTATCAACCTCTTCTAGTGATTCTTGAAAGGTGGATACTTAAATCCTTCCTAAAAAATTGAGCTCTAAAATGAGAAGACATACAAGGTCATTTTAAGTCATTCCTCTATCCAATTATAAAAACCAAGTGAATATTTCTACATATTGATTTATGTCCCATAAACTGTACAATATAGGTCAATTTTTTCCTTTAACTTATTTAAATATTGTTAGCGCACAATTTTTCAATGGTCTGATGAAATTTCATTGATAAAGGCATGATTATGCCAATCCATGTTGCATATTTCCATTAACAATGTTTACTTACATGTAAAAAAATGTTGTCTCTGCTTTTATGTTATTTTGAGTTTGCTTTTAGTGCTGAAATTGGAATATATGATATTAATTTATGACTTGCAATTATAGCTGCTGAGATACTATTATTTTTCTCTACTATATTGTTATTTCTAGTCCTCTGGGTGCTTTCTTCATATATATATATATATATATATATATATATATTTTACTAATTGAAGGGATTCGTAATTCTATATTTTACCATATTGCTTGCTGGTTCCATGTAGATTTAATTGACATATAATAGGTGGTTTCTGTTTTTGGGATGTCTGTAAAGTTTTTGGCACATCATATTGAATTTCTATAATGTGTAGCTCCCTAACATTCAGATAGAACCTTCATTGAAAAATGTGAGGGGGTTTCAAATTCACATTGGATAACACCCTCCTCTGGGATAAAAAAGTTTAACAAACACAATAACAGAGAAACAATTAGTGACGTCACCAAAATATGTAGCCTCTTCAAGGTATCATATCCTCTCATCAAGGTCAAGAATCTATTCACCAAAAATGTCCTATGGAAATGATGGTTTAAGAAACAAAACCAGACAAAAACCTTCAGTGAGAACAACAAAATTTAAAACCTCTTCAAGGTCTTCAATCTGCTCGTAAAGTTAAATTGTGTCTTGATCAAGTCCAACAACAAAGAAACATTCAGTGACAACACCAAAATATACAACTTCTTCAACGTCTTCTAAACCATCTTCAAAGTCAATATTGTGTGCATCAAATTCCTCAGCAAGGTCATCAATGGAGTCATCAAAACTACTATTTCAAACTTCAATGCCAAAAATAAGTCAAAGAATTCAATTTCTCCTCCAAAACCTTCTTCTCTGGGAAAAGCTAGCATGATGTCGTCGCGAAATTCAGTAATTCCACGAGGAAATTCTATCAAAGTTAAAACAAATCCTTTTCATCCATATTTAATGCCTACTTTTTCAGGTGGAACACCTCCAAATTTAAGGACCACAATGCCATAAAATACAACTTTACCTAATAGGTGTAGACCTAGAACCCCCAACTTTGTGTGACATGTACAACTGAAGATCCTATGGTAAGTAGTGTGAGAAGAGATTCATGGTCACTGAGTTGAGCAAGAGAAATAGTTTGGTATGACAACCTTACTTGTGATAGGTCTAGCTAGCAGACTACCAAACTACATGGTAATGGCATTCAAAATGTGAAAATTCCCATTTCACTTGGAAATAAGATGGTAGAGAAAGGTATAGATGAAAGGAGATATCTATCTATGGTAAACAAATCAAAAAGTTCTATCAATTCCACCTTGCAACTCTAAGAGACATTGAATTAAATTTCATCTCAAGACAGGGCTTTGGGAGGACACTCTCAAAGGCAACCTTCATTATGGCTTTGAAACACATGGTAAGTATTGACTCAACAACCTTATTTTCATAATTTTTTCTAGCATGGACCTTAATGTCATAGCCTTATTTTTCCTAAAATGAATGCAATTTTCCTTGAAATTTGGCTTGCAACATTCATAATTCATGCTCATGGAACATGATTGTGTTGCAATTGTGATAACATCTACTGTATGCAGAAGCTTTAATAAAAAATGATCGAAAATGACATTTTTTCTCTGTTTTTTTCAAGATTTAAGGAAAATTACACCAAGTAGCTTCCAGCCTCATATGACCATCATGTCAAACTCATCTCAGGATATTGTCCAAGTAAGAGCCACCAAAAGAAAGAAATCTAGTATACATGACTCTCCAATTTCAATTAGCAGCAATGACAGTTCTAAGTATGGTGCAAACATTGCTCCAGATCCTCAATGGGGCATGTTTGATGACAATAATTTGGGGAGTGAGAGAGGGAGATGGTAGGAGAAAAAATTCAAGGAATCCACGGAAAATTGAAAAATATATAACTAATAAGGTTTTGAATAAGATCAAACTAAAAGTCCACAAGATAGGAAATAATTTGTGCCATTGAGTTGCTACCCGGATAATAGATGACATCTGGCATAATACTGTACACATTTTGTGCTTAACATCATGAATATTGTTAGTAATGGGTAGTTAGTGTGCATCAATTTCAGTGTTCAATCATCATGAGGATCATGACATCATGTCCTACCATAGCTTTTTTCCTATTCATTTCTATAGTTCTAATGCAATGGATGTTCTATGGAAGAATGTTTGAACATGATGAATCCTAGTTTCAATGTTGAAAGTTTTTTTCTAATTCATTTTCAATATAAAATGCTTCCTTTAACTATCAATAAAATATATTACATGTTAGTAATGTCACACAAAATGGTTCCTAGTTGAGAAGTCTCAACGATTGAAAAAAGTCATGTGAAAATCCCTTGTATCTATAAAAAGTTGCCCAACAACATAAAGCCTATCAAAATTGACACATGGACATAAATTTTAGAAGCAACATTTCTTTAAATTTGCTTGAAATAAGAGGGGGAAAAACCAAAATTCTTTCCATAAAGGCACAAAAGCAATTTTCATAGATTTCCAAACAATTCACTAACTATCATGATGAAACTTGCAATTAAAGGGGTACCTTATTTGTCATTAGGAATGGACCACAACCATTATTATTTCCCTAAAAAATTGTGATAATGTAAATTCAAACATCATTAACATGATAAAAGTATTTGGTTGGCTTCTTATTCTTTGAAATAATGAGGAAAATTGTTAACAACTTATCAATCTGGGGTAGTGGTGGAGGACTACATGGACTAGCTATGGTGATTCTCGCCTTTAGCAATCAACAAAATTAGATTCATGACTTGGCCTTCTACTAGAATTTTGTGATTCGATAGAGAAAGAAACTCGGGAGTATGAGAACCAATAAATTGTTTCCTGCTCATAGTGCAAAGAGATCCCCTAAATATTCTTGCAATTGGCATAGATATTGCACATCCTACAAACTTTTGCATTTGAAAAAAAAATTTCATCTAAATAATGAAGTCTTGCATATGTAGTTTATTTGTTTTCCGAAATAAAAATTTGACCATCTTAGCCATTGTTAAAATCTAAACAAGAATTATTTCTTCTCTTACACACTTGAGAAATAGAATTCCATCTCTAATAATCTATTGAGGTCTATGGAAGTTAATGGCCTAAGACACTTTGAAACCTAAGAGAGAAACCTGTTAGGAAATGGATGAAGTTGGTATTACACACCCAATTGGATAACCTCAAGGAGAAAACATTTCTCCCACTTTATTTGTTGGCATAACCTAGTAAGTGTTATTCACTAGCATGTATTTTGTAAAGGCCTTGACCTAGTTCCAATTCAACTCCATCCACTAGGTTGTAGAGGATTCCAAGCCTAATTTCATGAAAAGTAAGTTGGGGATGATCACATTGACCTACTTGATGACATGTCTATGAAGATTAACTACCTTGAACTATTTTTCTGCGTAGGGAAAGAGACACATTCCCATGTCTGAGCATGAAAACATTCTTTGATATTGTTAATGCCTCTAGTGTTTACTTCTACAAGTTCTATAGGCAGAGTCTGTAAAGGGCCAGGTAGCCTCTGGATCTCATATTTTATGAAAGGTGACATATCTAGTAAATTCCCCTACAGTCAATCTTTGGAATGGATCTAAATAGAAGTTCTTCATTTTAATATCCATAAAACACAACAACTTTAAGGTAAACTATGTACATGTGTCATTTCTCCCACAAACTAAAGTGTATGAGTGGTAAATTTTATACCAAGTGTGCTCCCACCATGTAAAGCGCAATTTGGTGAACTTATCATTTTTATAATTTCTTTTTCGATTAAATTGAGTTTCACACATCAATTATTGCTTTGAAAGTTGTGTTCTACATAATTTGTGTACACTAAATTACAAATTGATTTTCTGAAATCTATTTTGTGTAAATGTCCACCAATAGATATATATATCATAGAGGATGAACGACGAAGATCAACCGAATCTCATATTGGATTTCAAGGATCGGGGGATGTTCACGGTATTTAAATATAATCTTAAATCTCCATACATGTGTGTACATATGGAATTTATTTTTTATTAACTTTGTGAGTTAAATTAGTTGTTAATAAGTTTCATTTTTTAATTTTTAGGAGGTAAGAGGAGAAGGGTTTCTACTCCATCCATGGAGCGTGCTCATGGTTCAACCAGTCGTGGTATGGTTCACACAATTTAATCAATGAATATGTATATGTATTTATATGTACACATGAATGTATTTTTCAATTGATTATAAATTCGTATTTGTTTATGAAGCTTCTCTCTCGTCTCGAGAGGTTGGTGGTGGTTCAAATCCACTTAGAGGGCCATCAATGAGTGGTAGCAGGTTGCGTGAAGGGGGTGATATTTATTCCCCCGAAGGCCAATCAACGACTGCTAGTTCTCAGCAGGGTCATTTTGGGTCTGGTTCTCAGCAGGGTCGTTCTGGGTCTGGTTCTCAGCAGGGTCATGTTGGAGAAGATGCTAACCAACAACGTCAAGGTTGCCATCAATTTCAATATTTTTTTCATTAAATTTGTACAAATTTTTTTACATGTGTTTTTTCTAATATACGAAATTTTATATATATTGATGCAGAGGCCGAAAATGTTCCAACTAGTGGTCAAAAATAGACGCAGGGCAAACCACTACATTCAAGAAGAAGGTTGTCTTGCCAGCACAACTTATCATGCCGACATTACTGATATACCATGGGAAACAAACATGGCGCAATGCACCTTACAAAGGTGTGAAAAACTTCATGCAAAATTGCAGAGAGATCTCGTGGTTTTGTCTCTACCTGCTGAGAGTCGACAAAGCCTTGAAATAGTTACACATTCATTGGGCGAAATTGTAAATGTGTACAAAACTCTTGGGCCAATGACTGATACATTTGTAGAAGTGATGAGAAAGAGAAAGGAAACAGTAATGGGTCCAGATAAATGGGAGGATGTAAAACAAAAAGTTACAAAAGATGTGGCCAAGTCAATGTTTAATTTCAAGGAAGGGCCAAAAAGAAAAATGTTGAAGGTGCAATATTTCAAGCACCCAAATATAGCTCGCTATTTGTATGATAGGCACCTTGCGGCCTATGGAAGGCTCCCATGGAACAACGAGGTTCTTGTTTATTTTGCACAAATATTTTACGCGGAATTTTTTTTGGGTATGAAACCCAACTACAATGACCTTCCATCAGAATTTTTTGGCCCAGGGAAAGGTCAATTATATGACCGTAAGGGCGCTAAGCGAGATGTGGAGTTGCCTCGCCCTGAGCCGCCATTGGTGAGTCGACTTTTTTGGGTTGAAACTCTGCAGTCAGAGATGGATGCAACTTCTCAAATAAGTCGAGAAGCAAGGGATGTTATGATCGACAATGTTTACAGCGAATTGGGTGGAGTCGATGTTTGTTTAAATCAACAAAGAGCACGTGAAAATGCATGTGCCAATTTTGTGAATTGTATAGATGCAGAGATTCACAACATGAATGTTGAAGATCTCCGAATATATGCAAAAAATTGTCGCAATGGTTTGAAAGACCTAATTCTTCATGAGGAAGAGGGCATTAGAACGGTATGTGTTAATGACCTTAGGGTTTGAAATTATTTTAACATACATATACATGTGTACAATTTGTAATAAATACATGTGTATGTACATATATACATTTATTTGTATGTACATTAATCTAACAAAAATGTATGATTATATGTTAAAACACCATTTGCAGTTCTCACACATGATGCGTGACGAAAATGTTAATATCACGTTCGGGACCTCTGGTTCAAACAATGCAGATGGGTCTAACCATCAAGATATGTTGGCAAATGTTAGTGTTTTTTAAGTGATTTTAAAATAAATAATTGTGCACACATGTACATGTATGTATATATAATTTGATAAAATGTTTTAACAGATACCGATTTCGTCCGATGTTTTTGGGATCGCGGTACCTTCTTCTTCCTTGGGAGATGTACCTTCTACTTCCTTGGGAGATGAGCCACAAGTATGGACAATTTTTCACAAGTTTAAAATTTATGTTTAAAAGTTATATATATATATATATATATATATTCTATCTCAAAAAGTTCCATTAAAAATTGAGATATATATATATATATATATATATATATATATAGAGAGAGAGAGAGAGAGAGAGAGAGAGATTTTGAGTTATTTAAATTTTTTTGAATTTAGGTTCCTATAGAAGATTTCTTTAATCCGCGGACTCTAGCGACGGAGATAGGAACATCCACAACATTTGAACAAGTTGTCTTTAGTTCCTTTTTTTAATATTATTGAAAATAAGTTTATATATGTACATGTGCATTTTCATTTGAAAGTTTTTAATATATATATATATATATATATATATATATATAACTGTACATGTATATTGTACAGTTTACCGCTGCAGATGTTCCTATGGGGGCAGAACTTGTTCATCAAATGGAGAGGGAACCTCATGAGGTATTGCATGATTTTTTTGTTATATTTTTTTTTTACATGAAGTTCTAGATATATATATTCTCACTCATTTTTAAAACATCAAATTTTAATGTTCAAGTACATGTGCATTGTGTATGTAGGTTTCCCATGATGCTTCACATGATAGGGCGCGGATTGAGACCCTGATAGGAAAGATGCTAGATCCGTCTCTATTTGATGGACATGATTTGTAGATTTGATTTCAAGATTTAGATGGTCTTAAAATTTTTTAAACTTGATACAGTTTGATACTTGTGAGATCTACAATTTTTGGACATATTTTATTACATTGTTAATATAATTTGTTTTGTTTCAAAAAGTTAATTTTTGGATGGTTTTAGTACTTTTGGCATGTGAATGTGAAGTAATGTTGTCATCTATAAATTAATGTTGTCATCTCAACTACATTTGGCATGTTATGTAATGACATGTGTTATAATTTGTTTGTTTTTAAAATTTAAGTTTTGCATGATTGGAGTACATTTGGCATGTGAAGTAATGTTGTGATCTATAATTTTTTGTTAAATTAAAAGTTAAAAGTTTTGGATGGTTTCAATCCACATTTGGCATGTGATATAATGTTAAATGTTTTTATTGGATAGTTGAATTATAATTGGCATGGCATGTGAAGTTTTTAAAACTCAAGTTTTGGATGGTTTCAATCTACATTTTGCATGTGATATTTAATGAACTTTAAATGTTTAATGTTTTAATGTTGCACGATATATAAGCAAAAGGTTTTTAAAACTTAAAGTTTTGGATGGTTTCAATCTACATTTGGCACATGTGGTATATAATGTTAAATGTTTCTATTGGATCTAGTTGAACTATAATTGGCATGGCATGTGAAGTAACGTTGCACGATATATATAATCAAAAAGTTTTTAAAACTCAAGTTTTGAATGGTTTCAATCTATATTTCGCATGTGATATTTAATGTTTTAATGTTGCACGATATATTATCAAAAAAAATTTAAAATTTTAAAGTTTTGGATGGTTTCAATCTACATTTGGCACATGTGGTATATAATATTAAATGTTTCTATTGGATAGTTGTTCACTATAATTGGCATGGCATGTCAAGTAATGTTGCACAAATCCCTTTTGGATGGTTGAAGTACATTTGGAATCTTAAGATTTCTTTTGATCTCTACATGTAGTCTTGTTTGAATGAAAAAATTTCCAATAGGAAAAACATAGCTTTTCAATGCAACTAACCATGTATCAATTGAGCTCTAATTGAAAAAAGAGTTTAAAGAAGTAGATATATGTACAAATTATCCCTTTAATTTTTATTGGAAATATAAGTCTAGTACATATATATGTTTGTTGAATTTGGGTCAATGTCGTTAATGCACTCAAATAGGTAGCCTTGTTGATTTATTTACATTGTTGAAACTTTTTACCAAAAAATCCAACTAGTTTTTCATCAATGCACATAGAAAAACTACTTGGAACAATTAATTGTGCATTCTAGAACATATCTATCCAATACAAGTAACATTTTTCATCAATGCACATTGAACATATCCGACCATTGGACAAACAAATTTTGTACTAGATTTTCAATCAAGAATAGAGATGTGGGTCAAATCCCACCAAAAGTCGGAGAAGTGCTCCGAGTCTCTTGTTTGAAAGGAATCTTTGTACAAAACTATACTGCGGATGATTTATTTACGTTGTGGATACTTTTTACCAGAAAATCCAACTAGTTTTTCAACAATGCATATAGAAAAACTACTTGGAACAATTAATTGCATTCTAGAACATATATATCCAATACAAGTAACCTTTTTCATCAATGCACATTGAACATATCTGACCATTGGACAAACACATTTTGTACTAGATTTTCAATCAGGAATAGAGATGTGGGTCAAATCCCACCAAAAGTCGGAGAAGTGCTCCGAGTCTCTTGTCTGAAAGGAATCTTCGTACAAAACTATACTGCGAATGATTTATTTACATTGTGGATACTTTTTACCAGAAAATCCAACTAGTTTTTCATCAATGCACATAGAAAAACTAGTTCCGGGGCTGAAATATGGTCTAGAACATATATATATACATGTAACATTTTTCATCAATGCACATGTATAGAAAAACTACTTTCAGTTGATACTAGAGCACGTGCATGTACCAAAACAATTTGCACATGTGCAAACACTTGCACAAATAACATAAGCAACTCAATTTTTAGTTGAGTACTGGAAGTTCTAAAACATATTTAATCCAAAGAGAATAAATTGTTGGACAATTCAATCAAAAAAATTCTAATGGAATTCCATCTTCAATAATCCGTTCATGATTGGATTTTGACATTTTCCATCTCTTAATTTTCGATTTTTTCTTTGATTGAACTTCTATCAACTTTATGCGTGCTGCACACACCAAGTGACTATATTGACAACTTATGGAATCAAGTTCATAGTCTTCAAAGTAAACAAAGTCTCCACTTTGATGAGTTTGTCTGAAAAAATAACCTTTCAGTATAATAGACCCTCTATCATATTGAAATCCGTGATCATTATAGTTTTGTAATAATTTCATTTTTCGTTCAGTGCAACGCATCAAATAATACTTCACATTTTCATCGTTGTCAATAGGTGCAATTATAGCAAAAACATCTCCTGCACAATAAAATAAATTTAACAAAATTATGCATATTTAAATTTATTTCTAGATCTTTAAATCATTAGAAAATAATTCAAATGTTACCTTCTCTAACAAGATCAGAAACTCGATCACCATCGGATGATATTGTAGTTTCCTCTAATTGCATTTCTTCAAACATTGCAACAGAAAATTTTTCCTTTGTATTTAGCTCTGTATGTTTCCAATCGTTCACATACATTTTGTTTTCACAAACGTCATTGGATTTTGTGTTGTCTATGCAAACATCACAAAAACAAGAATATTTTCGTTTATCCAATGCGAACGCATTTCTGGACGACTTTATTTGAATTGAATGCAATTTTCAAGTCCCTTTTATTGTTTCAACGTCACTTCTGATTGATCTATCTATGTCTTCGATCCCAATATGCCATAAAAACCTTTATATGGAAAATTAAAAGAAGAATTTGTAAATATCAATATCAAAATACAATCAAAGATAATCATTGCATGATAAATGTACAATGTTTAAAATTAGATTTCCAATATAAATTAAATTGAATGTACCTTCGCACTTCCCTTGATGGGTTAGTCTCATGGCTTAGAGCAGCGATGCACCATTGAACAACTTCTTTAGCGTTCACAAGTCGGCTTGCAGAGTGGTTCATTTGATATCTTTGAAGTGCTCGTTTTATGCATGCTCCTGCACTGTCATGTTCTCCTTTTCCATGGCCAGTCTCAAAGAAATTCCAACAATGTTTAATGCAGGTTTTCTTATGAAGACAACACAACCAAAAGAATGATCGTGCAAATTTGAATTGACCTGCGCATCCATCTGACCATATCCAATGTTCATTGAATGTTATTCCACGATTTTTCAAGGAATCATAAATTTTTCCAAAACAATGTTGTACAAAATATGTATCATGTGTACGATCGTCACTGATATAAAAGTGATATTCTTTAATGATATGTTGATTTCCACTTGTGCTTTCTATATGGTCGACATTTTGTTCAGCATGTCTATATAGAATATGGACAAGCATGGAGACTTGGTCAGAATGATAGTATTCACTCTGAATTTCTTTTTGTGGAACAAATGTGTAGTTTTCTGCAAAATCAATCACTGACAAAATGGTCCCTGGTGGAAAAAATTCACGAGATTTTTTGAATTGCAAGTCTTGCCATTGAGCTCTATGGGAATGCTTGGTGTATTTGTAAATTTCTGCCTCAAACTTTCTCAAAAAGTCTATCAGAAAAATTTTGTCTTCTAGTAATTCAATTCTTTTAACACTATTTGCACCTTGAATCGATGTATCGATATATTCATATCTCTTCCATTTCACTTTCATGTTGGACAATGATTGATCATTTATATCAATAGGATATTTGTTTTGAAATTTAGTCAAATTTCCACAATCATCGCATTTTTTACCACCAACACATTTCTTTTTGTAAAATAGTTCATCGCTTTCTCTTTCACATAGAATTTTAGATATGAAATCACGGATAGTGGAAGGAGGAGGTGAATCCTTCCATAATGTTCTACCGAAATCAAGGAATGTGTCATAATATAACTCAAATTCCACATGATAACGACAACAACAAGTGTCGCGTACGGTGATAGATTTTACATACCATGGTTTTTGTTGAACAAAAGCACTGAGTGAAACATGAATTTGACGATTCTCTTTTTTGAACTTGTTGAATAACTCTATCTGAGTGGTTTCCAAGAGATGTTTTTCATGTTCTTCGTACTGATTTCGTGCTATTCTTCTTCGCATCACATGTCTTGCAGTTGGTGAAACACGCGAATTGTTTTTCCAATATTCATATATTATTTTTTTAACATTTTCTCCAAGTCTATCTTTGTATGGTTGCCTACAAATATCTCTCCAACAAGCGAGTTCATCATTTACATCTATTTGCAGCCGAAATTTCCGATGTTTGTGCAAAGTTTTTCGCGAGGTTCCCAGTGCTCGTGCCATAGATGTTACCAAACGATTCTCTTTAGTACTTGATGAAACCATTTCCATCTGTATTCCTCTACGTACAATTGAAACATCTTTCTCTCTAGATCTCTTAATTGACTTTATAGCACTACTCATATTTTTTATCACATCTTCCTTCATTTTTTTTATCTTTGGTTGATTTTCGAATACCCAGTAGTGTCGTAGCTTCTTTTAATTTCCTTAATGATAGGAGACCTTCCAACATTTGAGCCTGAACTATCACCCGCTCATTTAAGAAATACTTTTCAAAAATGCATTTAACATGATATCGTATAGCATGGTCAGGATTTTTATCTCCATATGTGTGAGTGTCAACATTTTCTAATATCTCATTATCGATAGTGATTTCATCTGTACATATTCGAAAAAATAGTACATATTCAATAAATAACTAAATTAATAAATATATCTATAATTTCAATAATACATGCATGTGTTTAATATATATTATATATATATGTACATACCTTGTGATTCAATTTCTTTATTTGGATTTCTTTCAATATTTTCACCATCTTCAATCATTGGTTCAATATCTCTTTCATTTTATCTTTCAAAATTTTGTATCTCATCATCAATGTTTTGAGGAATATCTCTGTCTGTTTACATTAAACAAAATATTTTTCAAATAAGTTCATCAAATAAAAATTAAGCTTCACATTTTACACTAGGAAAATTTTAAATATATCAATAGATCATAATATTTACATTTACATACCTGCTTCAATTTCTGCTTGAGGTTGATTTTCCTCTTCAATATTTGAGAGGGCTTCTAACTTCCTTTTGCGAGATTGTCTCATCTCTTCTCTACGTTCCTCAGGGTCTCTTTTTCAATCATATTTTCTCGCACAAGTCCTTCGATTTCCCATGATAATAGGGTATGAAGTTCAAAAAATTTCCTTCAAAAAATTAGACAATAACTCAATTAGAAAAAACATCACAAAAGATTTAATTTAAAAAAAATTCATTTTAAATTTTTTGCAAAAAATACATACTCCAATCCAAAACACTTACTTTAAAAAATTTGAGAAAAAAATGTCTTATAAAAATGAAACGAAGCTCAAAATATTTACTTCAACTCAAAACACGTACTCTAAAAAAATGTCACTTCAAAAAATGCCTCCAACTTAAAAAAAAAACGTCACTTTAAAAAATACTTCCAGAAAATGTCTTTTCGAAATTAAGCCCAACTCCATACTTTAAAAAAAAATGAAGCACAAAAAACATCCAAAAAAAATGTATCACATACCATCAAGAAATGTCCTTTGAATGTACGTCCAAGAAAATTCCTTAAGTCCAAAACAACTTTTTACAAAATCAGGCTGCATCCAAGAAATGTCTTCCAAGAAAATTCTTTAAACCCAAAACAATTCTTTGCAAAATCAGTCTGCTTCCAAGAAATGCCCTTAAATCCAAACCTCCAAGAAAATTCTTTAAACCCAAACCAAGACCTTTGTAAAATCAGATGAAACAAAGAAGGATCATGTATCATCCCTCTAGACCTTTTGTTCTAAGAGATTGTGTTCACTGACTTTAATATAGTGAGTACAATCTAGCCTTCTGGTACCTCAAGTTTCTTCTTTGGCATCCCTCCATCATCTAGTTTAGATCCTTTTTGTAGTATTGGATACACCCATGGTATTTCTCAAGGATTCTCATGTGGCAGTGGAGACAGATATTTTATTTGTGGTTCTAGAGTGTCGACGTTGAGCGGAGCCTCCTTTGTTTCTTTAAGGTTTCCTTCAAAAAGTGTCATCGAGGTTTTTCTCCAATTGTGGCGAAGGACTTGTCGTTTCTCTTGTCTGAAGTATTGCACCATGGGACTATCATCTGGTCCTGGAATTGAAGTGGTGGGAGGTAGTTTTGGTAAGAGTGGTGGATTTAGACTTGAAGGTAGCAGAGTAGACGTTGAAGGAGTTTCAATGAGAGTCTTGGGTCGCTCGATGGGTGTTTCCCCATCTCCCAAAGAATACATTTTTTCTCAGGTAAAAACCAAAAATACTTGTAAGCAACAAGCAGATGGGTTCCATGTAAATATGAGGTTAAGAAAAGAGATAAAAAACGATGTAGGTTAAAGAGATGGGAGAGCATACTTTGGTGGGGAAAATCTGAGGGAATAGGATTGGGCTGAAAAGACTTCGAGAGAATTAGGTGAAGATAATGCTTTGAATGTAAGGGGGAGGTAGAGATTCACAGACTAGACAAGGGTTGGAAAAGGGTTGGATCTGTCTTTTATTTTTGTATAAGGAGGATGTGGAAACAATCCAGAAGTTTTACTAGCAGATATTTCATTCACCAGTTCAGTTTAAATTTTGGCACCTGGGTTTCGACGCGCAGGAGGAAAAATCTAATAAAATTCCAATCTGGGTTTGCCTCTTGGGTTTTCCCTTGGAATATTGGCATAAGGTGATTTTCAGGGACATTGCTAGCTACTTAGGAGAATTCTTAACATATGATCAATCATATATTTCCTCAGGAAAAAAAATGGTGGCTCGTATCCTCGTCAACATTGACATTTGGCCTGGGCCATATCCATTTTTCACGTTGGGCTCAGAAGGTGAGGAGAAAATATTCCAGATACTGGATTATGAAAGGGTTTCGTTCTGTTACTATAGGTGTCAGGCCTACGGCCACTTGGTGAGTATTTTTCCTCTACTAATGACCCCCTATAGATCTTCAGAGGAGGAAGAGGAGGATTCAAACCCAAGTGAGGAGGTTTTGAATGGTACTATGCCCTAGGAAATTGCGATATATTAAGGGCTCCATGTGTCACCAATGGGAATTTATACTTCCCAAAAAGGAAAATATCCGGTGGGAGATGCTCCTTCATTAAATGTCTCGGAAGCTAGGATGGGTTCGTTGTTAGTGTCGGAAGGTGGAGGTGGGGTTGGCACAAGGATATTGGGACCTGAAGAAGTAGTAAGAAGGAGCTCTCCATTAATTCAATGTTTTTTTATCTTGCAGGTAATTCTTCCTCCTTTTTCTGGTCCAGGTAATTCTCAACTTTCTCCTCTTATTTCAAGTTTATCTGAGGCATTATCTACAGTGCTTAAGTTTTCGACTCATTTTTCCTCAAAATCTGATTTCTATGTTGATACCTCAAACCTTAAAAGAACTATGAATACATGACCATTCTTGTCTCCTTTTATATGTAATATTGCTCAATCTAAAATTTGTATTCCTTCTATGGCGATTTCCTCTAGGGTCTTTTCGAATTCCTCTCATAGCAGTGAAGGTTGGTATAATCTTTGATCCAAAAATTTAATGTCCCTTGCATAAGGTTTATTAGGGGGGTTGGGTAAGGTTCCTCTACTTCAATCTGGTAATAAGGGGAGGGGTAGGAAGTATTTTATATTTAGAGCTCAGTCTCAAGCTAGGGAGGATTTGGTTGTGGGGAGACAACTATCCATTAAAGTGGTGCTTAAAGGCTCAAAACCCCAGGAACAAGTTACCTAATGAAAATTCTATCTTTAAATTGTAGCCGGATTGCATGCGCCTCAAAGAAGCATGCTTTTCTCTTCTTCTGGAACTAAATAAACCTTACATCCTTCTTTTGCATGAGACTTTGGGGGAGGGTGATGGGGCATGTAAAACACTGGAGATCCTTCTGAAGGGATGGTCTTTTGTGAGAATAGACATTATGAGAAGGTCTGAAGAAATAGCCGTGGGTTGGAATACTTGTTCTATAAATATTACAACCTCTTGGGGACTCGATGAAGGTATTGGTCTGGAATTTGTATCACTGGAACTTGATGAATGGTTTACTTTAATTAATATTTAGGGTCCCTTTCAAGATAAGATTAGATTTTGGGACAATTTTTTCTATTTCTTTTTCTGCAAGAGGAAAAATTTTATTGTGGGTGGATATTTGAAATTTTATATTGGGAGTGCGAAGTCTTGGGGTCTGGTGCCAGACTGCATTCCTTATCATAATATTTCTTGCATAAGCTTAGTTTTTCAAATCTCATTGAGATTGAGCTAGTTATACTCCAAGCAACCTAGAGAAATAGGAGGGCGTGGGAGGATCGAGTAGTTAAGAGATTGGATCACTTCCTACTTTTGGAAAACTTAAATTATTCCATCCCTATTATAAGACAATGGATGGGTTGTGGAGGTGATTCAAATAACTCTCCTATATTTATGGAAATGAGTAATGGAGGCCTTATGCCAACGGCCCTTTTCAAGATAAAATATCAATGGATTCAAGATGAGGGGTTTATTGATCTTATCAAACATCATTGGAATAATATCATGGTTAGAGAGGATGCCCCATCCTTAGAAAAGTTTGCTACAAATATAAATAAATTAAATAAAGTGGTAAAATATTGGGATGTCCAAAAAATAAAAAATAAGGAGCACGAGCTACAGGAGGTGGAGAATAAGTTGCATGAAGCGATACATTCAGGTGAGGAAGGATTTAATGATTTTGTTGCAAGGGAGCTAGTTTTCAGGCTAGAAAGTTGAAGGAGAGCCTTGCTAGCGGCTACGGAAGTTTCCTGGAGATTGAAGAGTCGTGTTATATGGCTGGAAAATGAGTATGACAATACAAGGTTCTTCCAAACTTTTGCAAAGGGTCAGAAAATTAAAAACACGATATGGGGCCTAGTAAATGATGAAGGCAGAGAGATCTCTTATTTTAATGAGTTAGTGACCCTAGGAAAGGCTCATTTTGAATCCTTATTTAAGGAGCCTCAGGGTTCCTCGCTTGCAGAAGCCTTGCAGGTGGCCCTGACCTTTCCAAGTTTTGTTGAGGATGAGGAAAAATAGGCTCTTTAGGAAGAGGTTTCAGAGGTAGAATTAAAGCCTTTGTGCTCCAATCTTTCAAAAAGGAAAAAATGTCTCGGGTCGAATGGTAGGGGGATTGAATTCTTCTCAGGTCTATTTAAAATTGTAGGAAGGGATCTACAAGTATTCTAGGAATCAAGGTGAAGGAAAAATCATCCCTACTTTTATTTCTTTGATCCCAAAAATGAACAATCCCCAGAATCTAGAAGACTTTTGTCACATTTCCCTTTGAAATGACATTTACAAAGCCATTGCCAAAAATATTGCATTAAGAATCAAACCCATTCTCTCCAAAGATATTTCCAATGAAAAAATTGGTTTCTTGGATGGGAGACAGATCCATGAGGCCATTGGGTCACCTAAGAGGCCATTCATAGTTTAAAAACCATGAATCTTAAGGAATTTTTCATTAATATTGACTTGTCCAAATCATATGACAGATTCAGCGAGATGTTCATGCAACTAATAGTGATGTGGGTGGGTTTTAACTGAGAGACAACAATTTGGATCATAAGCTTCTCGAAATTTGTTTCCTTTAAAATCCTCATCAATGTATATGAATTTGGTTTTTTCAAGGTAGAAATAGGGTTTAGGTAGGGTTTCCCTCTCTCCCCTCTTTTGCTCATTATGGTGGTTGAAGGCCTTAGCATATTAATTTCATATGCTATTATAAGAGGGTAATATGGAGGTATTCAAATCACTCAAGGTTGGTCTATTTATCAACTCCTTCTCATGGATAATGTATTAATATTTTGTAGTTGGAGCAAGAGAGATTCAGAGACTCTTGCATGAATCCTCAACATTTTTTGGGACTACAACTAGAATGACGATAAATTGTCAAAAATCATGCATTTTCGTACATTATCTGGAGGCATGGGAGATTCAAGTGTTGATATATTTCTTTCCTTTCCGCCTAGCTCAATTGGACGAGGTATTAGACTATATTTGTTTTCAAGCCAAATAAATACTCCAAGGAGGATTGGAATTGCCTCCTATCCAAGTTGGAGAAAAGGTTAAAATCTTGGAGGCACATATGGCTCTCTAGACCTAGAAGATTAGTCCTGGTAAAGTCGATGTTGGAGGCTATCCTGGTATATTGGATGTATCTTGATTGGATCCCAAAATGTATCTTGGAAAAAACTAGGGGTATTTTCTTCAAATTTATTTGGTCTTATTAGAGTGAGAAGGTAGTCCTCCCCTGGCTTAATAGGAAACGTTTAGTTGTGCCAAAAGAAAAGTGTGGTTGGCATCTGATCTCCTGCCAAAATATGTGGTCATCGATAGTCTATTAAACATACATTGCACCAAGTTTGTTGGAGGATTGGCTTAGGCGACCAATAAAGGAGAGAAGTAATTATTCCATTATTTGGAGATTCATGCTAAATTATTTTTATTTAATTGATTTTGGTTTGGCCTTGCATGTTTGCAATGGTTTTAAGGTGTGAATTGGCTAGGATCCTTGGTCGGGCAGTGGCGTAGGCTTCTTTCTCCCACAGGAAATCATAGAACACTTGTGGGACCATGCTTTTATCATCCTTTCCCATATTGAAAATCCAATGTCTTCTTCCACATGGAGACAAGGGTGTTTATCAGAAAAGGCTCTGGAGTTAAGAGGTCAGCAGGCAGATTTTTGGACTCGATCTGTAGAATATCTTAGGGATGGTCATATTCATATTTATGATGGGGAGGACAAGTTGGTGTGGGCATCTGCCAGGAATGGGGTGTATTCTCCAAAAGATAGTTACATCACTCTTCTTTTAGAGAAAGATTACAGGGAGGAAATCAGGTGGTGGAAGTCATTCTGGAAAGTTAAGTGCCCCCCAAAAGCAAAGATCTTTATGTGGTGTGTCTTATATAAAAAATCTCCAACTTGGGATGTGTTGCAGCACAGATTTATTATAGGCCCAGGCTAGTGTATTTTATGAAAACAAAATGGGGAATGTACAAAGCACATGTTCATCGAATTCCCTTTCTCTCGGGGCGTTTGGAAGTTGGTTCAACAAACTTCTAGGCAGAATTGGTGTTGGGAAGGGGAGTCAGTAGTTGAGGCTTGGAGGGCTTGGAGAGAGGAAAAAAGTACCTGTTTGTTTAGAGCACTTCCCCTTATTCTTATCTAGGGAATATGGATTGCCAGGAACCAGTCAATATTCAGGGACCAACTTTCCTCCCCCTTCAATTAGTTGGCGAAGGGTTGGCCATTCCAAGTCATTTCCCATAATCCAAAGGTTTTGTCACTCCTAGAATTATCATTCAGGAATAGACTGATTTTTCAATTCCATGGGGCTATTTTCAGTGTTGCACAAGAGAAAAATGTTGCATGTGGTGGGGGGAATTTCTATTTTTGACTGGTTCACATTATTTTCACATTTATATTGGATTTGGTAGCGAAAAAAAAAAATCCTGAGTTTATGGCGTGCAAGTCTCTTGTCCTATTCGCGAAATAAAAGGGATATGTTTCCTTACAGGTCGTTGGAGAATTTAAAATTGGCCGTAATTTTGGTTAAAAAAACTCAAGCTTGCAGGGACATATATCTTGTGCCTATTTTGGAAGAAGTTTTTCATCTCATTTTTAATTTTTTCTCTTGCACTCATGTATTCAGCAAGAGGAACCAACTCACAATCTCTCTTTCAAAACCTGGATTAAGTATGGAGCAAGATCTCGGGTCTGTGGTCAAGCAAAAAAATTATAAAGTATTTCAGTTTTATCACAAGCCTTATATTGACACAGAAGCTCAGAGCCCCATGGAGGCTTGGCCTCTGCGTTCTTTCTATTAGGAAGCATCACTTTTTTGTATCTTCTCTTTAGTCATGGCATAATATTTAATGTTTATATCAGCCGAGGATTTTTTGTTCCTTTCCTGTTCCACTTCTAGCTGAGGATGCCTAATCCTTAGTGAAGGGAGGCTGCTTTGTATTTATCAGTTCTTGTTTATGTTTTTAGTCACATGTTTATGTTTGTATTCGGCTATTGGAATTTGTTTATAGGGTATATTTGTTTCTGTTGCTCGTTTCTGGTATAATTGTGATGTACATGCATATGTTTTTTTCGTCCTTGTCTTGACTTTCAGTGGTCTCTCGGTAATTTTGTTTTTTTCTATGATCAATGGTCGCACTTTTATGAGTGATCCTTGGAGGTTGTAATACACCCTGGTTTATTTGAATGGTAAGCTTTATATTTTCCTTGTATTAAAAGCTACGGATTTTTTTCCTGCAGAACTATATATATATATATATATATATATATAAAGCAACGAACGAGAATGAAATAAAATGGAACAATCTAATTATAAGGTTGAATGTTAAGAACAAAAAGAAAGGGGGCGGGAGGAATAATGTAGAAATATCAAGTTAAAGGAATTGAATTAGAAAAGGAAAAAGGAGGTATAAATGGAGGGGATGGGGGAGTGAAGAAATCAGGAGGAAAAAGAATGACCAAGTCAAAGGGAAAAAAAGAGGACCTCCAAGAAGAGGGAAAGAAAGAAAGAGGGGTTAAAAAGGAGGATGGGGTGGAAATTAAAGAGTAAGTTGAGGGATTAGTAGTTTCCAGGAAGGGCTTATTTTATAGCTATCTTCCCTATTAAAGTTATTGGGGTGCTTCTCAAATATTCTTCCAAGAATGGATCAGTTTATAGTAATTTTACCTATTGAATTTATTGGGGTGCTTCTTGAATAATATTCCAAAAATGGCTTAGTTTATAGCTATATTCCTTAGTTTATAACTTCAATAGGGAAGATGGCTATATACTAAGCCCTTCGTGGAAGATTATTCGAGAAGCACCCCAATAAATTCAATAGGGAAGATGGTTATAAACCAAGACCTACCTAGAAGCCAATAATACATCAACTTACTCTTTAATTTCCTCGCCCACCCCCTTTTTAACCCCCCACCACATTTCTTTCTTTCCCTCCTCATGGAGATCCTCCTCTTTTCCCCTTCAACTTGGCCATCCTTATTCCTCCTAATTTCTTCCATCCCCTATCCCCTCCCCCTCATACCTCCTTGGTCTCTTACTAATTCACTTCCTTTATCTTTCTACCTTATTCCTCCTCCCCCCCTCCTTCCCTTCCTCTCGCCCCCTTTTCTTTTCTTCTTAATATTCACCCTCATAATTAGATTGTTTCATTTTGTTCCATTCCCTTTCTCCGCCTTATATATATATATATATATATATATATATATATATATATATACCTATTTACCTTCTTTATTAAAGGATTCATCAACACTCGCTTTAAACACTTTTAAGCTTTCTGGTCCTCGATGATGGGTGGAGTATTCACCCAAAACATTGGTTGAACTTATGATCCTCTATACAATTCTCTTTAGAAAATTATTATAACATGAATAACTTTGGAAATCTCCATTCACATGTTTATTTTATTTTTAAAATATTTTATAAATTTTTATTTTTTTATTTTTTTGTCATTTATTTTTATTTTTAGTGTTTTTTTGGTATTTTTTGAATTTTTAAATATATTTGTTTCCTAATATTTTGTTCTTTTTTTCTAAATGAAAATTGTGTTTTCTCCTCTTTTATTTTTTATAAATGATGTTTTTCAATATTTTTAAAATAAAAAAAGGTGAATTTTCTATTTTTTATTTTTTAAATTGATTTTCCCCCCTTAAAAAAATTTATTTACTATTTTTTTCTCTTTTTTGTGTAAATTATTAAAAGAAAAATTAATTAATAATTAAAGAAATAGTATGTAATGTCTCTTTTAGATTGACAACTAATTCATTTATTTTTCCCGATGGTACCAATGGTCATGGTTGTAATGTCGATTGAATGGTAATTTTAACGCCAAAATTAAAATAAAATAAATTTCAAAAACATTTTTTATGTGGTTTAAAGACCTCGAAGATCGGTGGCCCATCCACAGAATATTTGTACTAGGAAGATCCATCCAAAGGGATCACTTCTTGTCGACTCAACCACAGAGCCTAACCCGGAAAATGTCAAGAGAAATAAAGTCATGACCTCGCAATAGAAAAGGTGCTTTAACGACGAGGACTCGACCACTTGAGCTAACCATCAAGGCTAATTTTCAAAAACATTTAAAGAAATTATTTGGAAGAAGAAAAATAGACAAACATCAAGTTATGAGTTTTAGGGTTTTTCATAGTCATGATATTTGGTCTTTTATGTCATGGTTGAATAATATTTAAATTTTAACCCTAAAAAAAGAGGAGGTGATACTATATCACCACTTTTGCATTGCAACCTTTTTTTCATGTCTTTCGTAGTTATGGTATTTGGTTTTTAATTTCATGATTAAAAATGTTTGAATTTTAACCATGAACAAAAAAAAGAGGTGAAGTTGCATCACCACTTTTGCATTTTGGCGTGGTTTTTCATGTCTTTCGTAATCATGATATTTGGTTTTTAATGCCATGGTTAGAAAGTGTTGAAATTTTAACCCTAAAATGAAAAAATGGCAACGTTGCATCACCACTTTTCAAAATCAACATGAAGATCATGATTTGATGTGACCTCCAAAAAAAACAAGAATTCGGTAAAGTTCTCGTTAAGTTGGTAACATCGTTAATTTTTCATATTGCAATTACAATCCTCTGATTTTCATCCCCCTCTCCTGGTCGAGAGAAGGAGGGTATCTATACATAATCCTTACTTCTTAATTTAATGATGGAGTCGAAAAATAGCTATGAGAAACTCAGATTCTTAGGTTTGTCTCCCCTCGTTACAATGATATTGTCAAAAGATAGAATTGTCAAATGGTGGTTGTTTCACTGGCCACTGCGACAGATAGGACGTTGGTCAAAATAATTGCAGTCAAGTCTTCCACGTTGGATGGTACTAACTACATTTTATCATTTCCTTTGTTGGGAAACAAGTGGTCAATACTTTCGCTAAGTTTCCAATGGTAACAGTTAGGCATCAATGATTGACTTGTGTTGTGCAGCTCTCATTCCATTACAATTGTCAGAGGTGTTGTATCAATGTGGATGAGGTGTTGTAAAAACTACCATCAACATTCGAGGTCTTAACAATATTGTAGCAACATGAAGGTTTTGCACCAACTATCGCAACAAGTAGTGTTGTGGCATCGTGGAAGTGTTGCAACAACTACCCCAACCAGTAATGTTGCAGCATAATTGAGGTGTTGCAGCAACTACCATTAGCAGCCAGCGGATCAAGTGTTGTAACAACATAAAGGATGTGTTACAACAACTGAAAAATTATCCTTCTTCGACACCTGCATGAGCCTATCTAGAGCGTTCCTCCTGATTTCTTGTTAGTTAGCACAAAAAGATTGATTTGTTTTCTTAATACACAAGTATGAGGATTAAAAATGATGTAATCAAAGGAATATTGTGCCTTGGTAAAAAAATGCATCATTGTGAGAAAATTGAGTTGTAGGATGATGTGAAGATGGGAAAAAGGGTATTCAAAATGTGGTGAATGGGTGCATAAAAGATGCCATTTTGGACATTTGCATAGGATAAGATAAGGTCTCTGTCTACAAAAATGAGTTGTAGGATGATATGAAATGGGGAAAAAAAAAGTATTCAAAAGGTGGTGAATGGGTGCAAAAAAAATGTCATTTTCATTGATACGTCAAGAACTTTCTAATACCCCCCGCTACAATCTTATGACCACAATTGGGCCATATCCAACTAGTAGGGTGGATGGAGTACACAAAGAGACCTTTCACCCTTCTATGAAAAAAAAAGGATGGCATTTTTTAGCTAAGGAATGAGGAGGAAGCACTAGTTTAAATAGAGGATTAAGGCTTGGAAGTTTAAGTGTATCAAAGATATTTAGATGAGGTTTGGAAAACAAAGACTTGAACAAGTCAGAGGTGAAGTCTCTTGGAACTTGGAAGGAAGAAGAAATGCATTAAGGCAAAGAAGGAGTATATTAAACTAGTGTTAGTAAAGAAGTGGCAATGGAAGATGTGATGTCATTATGCAGTAATTCTCACTAGTATTTTTTTGGAAGAAATCTCTATCCTAATGGTTTGACAAGGTTTAGAATAGAACGATGGGATATACACCTCAATTCCATGTACTTATGAGAGGATGGTTAACTTTTTAATTCCAATTGGAAGAAGATGTTAATATAATTTTGGAAGTAAAATGGGATTGGGGCTCAATGTTATTGATGTTTAGAATGTGGGCATAATTTTTTGACCCTAGGTTAGATAGATAGTTCCATGCAACCTATTTGGGTAAAATTACTAAGGATACCTCTAAAATTAATAATTCAATATTGGCATCAATTTCAAATTAGATTGGATTTTTATAAATATGGAAGACATTTCCTTAACGTAGGTAAATCGATCTGTAATGAAAAATTTGTCGAAAATTGACTTGAGGAAAGGGCTTTATAAGAAATTGAAATTGAAAGGGGTGCTTATAAATCTAATTGAATTTTATACTATTGGGAAATACCACTGCAATGTTTAAAATGTCACGAGCATGGACACTTGGCAATGGATTGTTTTCACCTTGTAAATAGATTGGAATGGAGAACTGTGGAGAAAATAAAGGGATAGAAGAATCCTAAGGAAATCCATATTATCAACTCCAAGCCATGGTTCCTTCAGAAGATTAAGTGATCCAAAAATTACTAGATATAAAGAAGAGGTCTTTAGCTCTAAACCTATCAAGAGGACTGCAAGGATATTTTCTTTGCATTGGAAGCAACTACAAAAGTTATGACAATGAATATTAATCATCTTCCTTGACCTAAAAATAGTAAAATTTCAAAGAATAAAATTTTTTTGATCTCATCAAGTTCTGACAAGGAAGAATCCCCTATCCACCTAGTCTATAAAATCCAAATAATCGAATCCTCAAGGTTATCCCATAAGTTTTTGAAAGGAACCATGAACAGTAAATGGAAGTTCTTGGAGACGAGATTTAGGTGATAGTCCTCCTAGTCATAGTGAAAATCCATGATAGAGTAATAGGGAATCCTAAACCCGTTAATATTCCTAAAGGCCCTAGAAAGGAGAACAGGTCTCAAGTGAAGGGGGAAATGTGGGGGATTTCCATTAGAAATTGTGTAGCCAAATAGAGTAGGTAGAAAATATTTTGTATCGTTAGCAAAATAATTACGAAGATAAATTCATGAAGGAAAATAGCAAACCATTCAGGGAAGCCTTATATGAGGAAAAGCATCAAGGAAAGTTAAATCATAATCACTCTCCCTTTAAATGCAAGAGGGATCGAGAGCTCTAAAAAAAAATAGCCCCAAACAAATGATGGCTTAATTTAAGTCAGAGGTGATTTTAATATAATAAATTATGTTAAGGGAATAAAACAAAAGGAATCCTTCCAATATTCTTGAAATATTGGTATTTTTTCACTTGAACTCCAGTGGAAAATTATGGGGGTTACTAATAGGACATAAATCTATACTTAATCTCATAATTCATATTATTTGTTCATAGGTCGATTGACTAAGCTCCAACCAATGGAATTAAGGTATAAATTCTCAATATACATGGGCTTTGTGAGGAGAGAAAAGGCATTTTGAATAGTTTGGCTTCATTAGGCATACTAACGAAGATAATGTAAAACCTAGGGGAAACTTAACCTAATAATGAGAAGAGAGAAGTTTGGGGTATTAATACAATGATAGATCCACCATCAGATTATTTTTTATGGCCATTTGTTTGAATTTTCAAAAATATGAATTATTGCGCTAATAAAGCAGCTTGGACAAGTTTATGGTAATAGAAAGGTTAATGGAGGAAGTATATCAAATTAAATCATGGGTTGCAGGGAGATCTTCATATTACCTCCCAATATGTTGCAGATAGACAAGGATGATAAAACACCCTTGGGTCCATTTAAATCGATTCCTAAATGGATGGAAAGTAAGGGCTTTAAAACACTAGTCATTCATAATCGAAACAAGTATAATCTAGCATATGGAAGTTTTTTTATTTTTCAATTAGAAGAAAATCTTAAGAAGATAAACTAGTAAATAAGAGATTAAGCAATCTTAAACTTTCAAAATCCTCCAAAATATTTAAAGGAGGATAGGTCAATCCTTGACCTTTAATAATAGTGATTTTTTTGGAAGAGGGTAAAAGTGTTCTAAAATCCTTAGGAAAAGAAGAGAATTATTTGATTGGAAAGACACTAAACTAAGAATGAGAAGTAGAGAAATTTAAATAGTGGAAAAGGATGAGAACATAGTTGTTTCAAAACTATGCAAAGCACATGGAAAATGTAAACACCATATGGGAGTTTGAAATAAAATAAGGATGGGATGACATTATTCAATTGTGGTAGAACATTTCAAAAAAGTATGTAAAGAGCCACATATATCAAAATATTGAAGAAATAATCAAAATAACCCTTTTTTATCACAATTCTTGGACTAGGAACAAAATGAGAAAATCATTGAAATTTTGTTAAAGAAGAACTTAACGATGATCTAGAATATTTTTAGAAATCCAAAAGTCCCAATCCAACAAGATTGATTTTGGAGTTCTACCTAATTTTCTATAAACTAGTGGAAGACAAAGCTTTGAAGGCATTGGAGGAATAAAAAATGAAAGTAGAGTGCTACGGTTAATGAAATCAACTTTTGTAGTATGGACAGTTGAGAAATCTATAGGGAAATAGTTAGGATGATTTATCTTTTGATGATAATTGCTTTTGATGTATTTTTATTTTTTCTTACTTATTAACTTATTTTATTATTATGTTCATTTATCATCAAACAACTACCAAAACCAAGAATAAAAATAGTACACAAGAACACGGGATATAAGATGCAAACCAGGGCCAAAACCTCTCCACTTGAGAGGAAAACCCATAAATCTCTTATCTTCTTATATATTATTCAATTGACGAATTCCAATACCTCTATACCAATATCAATACCCTTCCAAGACCAAGTCTGACCTCTCCTGATGATGTGCTTCCTTTGTCCAAGTCAAACCCAATCAAACTCTTCCAGAAGCACAACTTTGACTCTCATCTTCAGAATTTCAGCCTCTAATGCAGTTATGAAATTTGTGCCCCCTATAACTGCATCCACACATGTGAGTGAAATTAGCCTTCCAAGGCCTCCCAACAACTTTGCTTGACTTGCTTCCTTGTCTAGGACTAGTAGGTGACCATTATGCCCTTCTTCCAACAACTTTGATCCTCTTCCAGCAAATAGAGAATTTTGACCTTGAAGCAACAAACCCTAGCCTTCTTTATTCACACGTGTGAGATAGAATTAGCCCGAAAATTTCTTTTCTTCATCCTCCTTTTTCACTAGCCTTCTTATGCTTCTCCTTCGCTTAAATGAGATGAGAAGTGAATGTATCCAAATAAGGTCGAGTTTCCTCCTTTATATAGGCTTCTCAAGATGGACATGGCTCCTCAAAATAGGCTGACTTGGTCTTGAAGGGTATTTTGATTCTTTTAAATACAAAAATAATTTTCTTTACAAGTTACAATGTGCCTGATGGGGTCTTCAACTCATGACAGTGACTATTTTTACTTTTTGACCTAGGACAAACTCTAGAAGCACTCAATGGGTGCATGACCTCTAAAATAAAATATGTTGGGCATGAAACCCATGCTCCAAAAATAACATCAATATTTTTTCTTTTATTTTACAAAATACAAGAATCAAAAATACATTTCATATTTATGAAGATCAAACCTAGTTACACATTTTTCAACATGGACTCCAAAGAACAACAATCTTAAAGGTTTTGAGGTGACTTACTAACCTTTCTATGTGATACAATGTACAAAATAATAGCTAAGGTCATTACTTCAAGGTTAAAAGGTTTTTTTAGACTCTATATCACAAGAATAGTTTGGGTTACTATTCAACATATAGAGTCATGTAGTAAGAATGGCACCAAAGAGCTTCCATTCTATAAAGAACCAAAAGATCCCAACAATGGTCCTCAATGTGGACCTATCAAAAGCTTATGATAGGGTAGCCTATTTATATTTGAGAATAATGTCAGTGAACATTGGAATGTTTCTTCAAATGGAAAATTGGATTACAAGATGTGTGTTCAAACTTCTTTGTTGTTCTAATACATAAACTCCATTTGATTTTTTCTATCAATCCATAGGATTAAGGAAAGGTTGTCAAATGTCACATTTTCTCTTTCTCTTAAGTTATTGAAAGCTCAAGTAGGGTAATAAAAGAAAAAAGAAAAGAAAAAAAGGCCAATTAAAGGAATAAAAATTAGTAGATGTCTAACAATGTTCCACTTTATTATTTGATAATGATGTAGTTATGTTTGAATTGGGTATATTGAGAGATGTTAAAACATGCAAGGAGATTTAAGAACTATACTTTAGAGCAACAAGCATGGAAGTAAATAACAGTAAATTAAAAAGTATCTTCAATAACCTATCAAAGAAGCAAGAAGCAAAGGATCATACCATTTATGTTATTCAAAATATCTTTATTTGATGGAGTGAAATATTTAAGCTTCATGTCAAAGCCTAATGAGTACAAGGTTTAACACTAGCATTGACTTTATGATAAGATAGAAAAAATGTGTCGTAGACAGCTTTATAAAGGACGTGGATTAACACTAGTAAAATCAATTCTAGAAAGAGTGGTTCACTCACAAATTAAAGGACAATCGGAGTTGATCATGCAATGAAAAAATGGTATAAATAATTTGGAAAACATGTTATTTATCTTAATCACGGAAGGAATCAAAGTTAAAAAGAAATTTTGTAGCAAAATCTTTTCAACACATATATAGATAATTGAACACCAAAACAAATTCTCTTTCTAAATAAACCCTTGGTCTTCTTCTTCAAGGTTGACGAAATTAAGACTCCCAACATACAACTATTAATTGATCTATATATGACTAATTATTCTCTAGTAGAAGATAATACATTTAAAAAATGGCACATGTTTTATTAAGACTGTGAGGATGAACTAATGGTTCTAAGTGATCAAACTATTCTAGAAATATTAAGATGAAGTTTGGAAGTCTTAATTTTTGGGAAAAACATAAAAAGAACTTTCTATTTTATTAGATGTGAATCTTATGGAGCTAAAATATATGCTCTCTTTGAAAAGAAAGTCACCCCTTAGTAAAAAAAAAAAAAGCCTTTGAAGGACCAACAAGTCATGATACAATCTTCGATTTTTTAAGAAGAAATATACAAATAGGCATGTTCCAAATAGAAGTTGGGAGTTCGAGAATAGGGGCGTAACCAAGAAGATAGTATCTCTCATCCAAAGTGAATTTAATGAATCAGAGTCAAAATTTCATGGAAAAAATGTTTTACATATCAAATCGTTAAAGAAAGAAGTATCATATTAATATATTTCAACTACATAGAATGATCAAATTGTTAGAGCACAAAGAATCATATTAACATCTTTCAACTACATAAAATGACCTATGCATTGAAAGATTATCCTTATGTTTCAACATGTCAATTTCTTGCAACATTTTTTATTATATATGTTTCTTATTTAATCTCATAACAATGATTTTAATAATTTGAACCAAAAGTTAAACCAAGATTATATTGAGATTATCAGATGATAGGAAGACTTTAAATGAAAATTTTAAATTATATTCAAAAACCAATTAAATTCCATTCACCTTATATAGTTTTTTAACTACAATTCAATTTCCAACAACACTAAGTTACAGAATTTATAATCCGTTCACTAAAGTAAAATTCATATATCTATTTCGAATAGGGTAATAACTACAATAGTTTCTTCCCATCTAAATGATTTTGGTTAATAAAAAAATGTCATCCTTGTTCTTGCTGGATAAAGGTAATAACTACATAGTTTCTTCCCATCTAAATGATTATGGCTAGTAAAAAAACATGTCATCCTTGTTCTCGTTGGATAACTCAATTTCCTAATGAAATAATTCCCTTAAAAGGCTTTATTTTTTTATTTATTATAATTTAGAAAAAAGTTGACTCAAAACCTTGTGTTAAATTATTCAACCTTGTCATGTCACAAAAGACCTAATTTCAGATATGAGGAGGTTGTTTAGCAGCAAAATCATATAACAAATTGTTTTATTAAATTGACATGTTTTTCTTCTCAATGACTTGAACCATGATAAATCCAATATTATATCAAAATTATTCCAAATCAAACCTGATTTCATATTTGGAGAGGTTGTTTAGCACCAAAATCATGTGACAATTTGTTTATTAAATTGACTTGTTTTTCTTCTCAATGACTTGAACCATGATAAATCCAATATTATATCAAAATTATTCCAAATCAAAAAGATTTCATATCCGTATTTTAAAACATAACCATCAATAAATAATCAGACATCAAGATGATCCAAATTTATATCAAAATTACCAAGTTGAAAAAACTTTCAAATTAAAACCTACATAATCATTAATCAACAAGCAAAAAGCATTTATATCATTAAGTTTTCAGTTGAGTTTGGTTTACAATTATACTTGTTTCTAGAATATGTAATTTGCATAAATAGTAACAATAATCTCTTCCAAATGATTCCCTTGATTCTAAAATAGGGACAATAATTTCTTCATTCTAAACAACTTCCTTGAAATTATCTTTCCTAGTTTTGTTTAAATTCTATTTCTTTTTGTGATTGTTCTTTAATTTCTTAAATTTCTTTTTAATAAAACTTCCTTGAAATTATCTTTCCTTATTTTTTTGTTAAAATATTGTTTCCTTTTGTGATTGTTCTTTAATTTTTAGAAAAAAAATTACCTAAAGAAAATAATGGGCTTAAGAATAAATTTGTTGATTAAGGAGAAAGTCTGTTAAAATTATTGAGATATTAAACAAATGAACACTCTATAATACTCACAAATAAACAATGACCTCTTTGCCAAGTCTGTTATTTAAACAGCCCGTCTAAAATGGGAGTGGCCAAGGAAAAAACAGGCTCAAAAGAAAAGTACTCGGGCCCTTCGCAATAAGAAATATTCAAACAAGTCCTTTGTACAAGTGTATGGCAACAGGGCCAGAGGAAAAGGAAAAGTCACTTATGATTTTGCCTTGTACAGTCCCACATCCACACCTCTCATCTGGTCATCTAATCTCTATGTGACAGAATTGTTAAGTGCAAATAAAAGGTTGGAGGATCTAGAAGCTAAAGAGCATGAAAGGGAGCATACAATTCATGTAATAACAATTGAGAACCATGTGTTAGCAGAAAGCAATAAAATTTTGAAAGAGCAAGTGACAGTGCTACAGAAAGCTCTCCGGATAGGGAAGATAGAATGGAAAAGGATGAAGGCAAATGTACAAAACATGAGGAAATTTGTAGTGGAGAGCGCAGAGGGGGTGAATGCGAAACCACCCCAGGATAAAGGGAAAGTTGTTGCTCAAATAGACAGTGATGAAGAGACAACAAGAGAAGAAAGGAAAGATGGCTCCACAAGAGCTTCCAAAACTTGGGTTGAAATTATTAGCAATTATGCGAATAGGGAAGGAGAAGCAAACTTTCGAGTCGACTGTGTGCAAGAGAGAGAAAACAAGGAAAGACAAGATAGAGCAGCAAACATAACTATTAAAGGAAAGGATCCAGGTGGATATTGGTGGTCACCCGCATATTCCACTTGGGGCTCCACCATTGTCTATTTCAGTTTTTCAGTTTCGGCACAGTTTACTATTTTTAGCAGTTTTTCGGGTCCTAAACTTCCGGAGCCGTTTTAAGGCCCTAAACGACGTTTTTTGGGAAAACGGAGAGCAACATGGGTCCATGGACCGATGTTGCTCGTTCCAAATTTGTAGTCCTCGGATAGATCTTTCTAACGAGGTATGGTACGCGTCAAACGGAGATCGTATGCCAAAGTTACGCCCTTGGGAAGTTGAAACACCAATTTACCCAAACGGGGCCCATAGTTTTGGCGCTTCATCTCCTAGGGTTAGGGTTTTGGCTGTTTAGGATTTCCCATTATTTATAAATAATAAATAGGCCCTCGAGCCTCATTGTAACTCAGTTCAGAGGCCTGTAGCCACCACATCTCTTCTCAGAGATAGCTACCAGCGCCCTAGCTAGTTTTATTTCCATTCTGTCTATAACAAAATTTCATTTCTTTGATATTAATGAAATGAAGTGTTATTTCCACTTCATCTCTATATTTATGGTTATATGTTTGTTCTCATATGCGAACGCATAAATCGATCAAAAAGACTTACAGAAAAAATACCTTACTTTTGACTCAAGTAAGGGACTTCTTGAAAAACAAACTGCTTTGGCAAGGACAATTATGTCAAGCATGGAGGGTAGGAAATTTTAACAGTGAGAGAGCCATACCCATAAGAGTCATCATGCCTAGTTTGTGTGATAAAGATATCATTCTAAGCAAGAAGCAACTCTTGAGGGGTTCTCATTTTTTTCTAGAAGAATATTTAACGGTAAGACAACAAGAGGAAAGGAGGGAGGAAATGTCAAAGGTTAGGGCAACAAGAGATGAGGGGAAAAGAGCATGGATTTATAAGGGTAAAGTTGTGATAGCGTAATTTGGTCCTCCTTCAAAAATAGGGTAGAAATATGATAATAAAGAAGATACAACAAACTCTTTAACAAGAAATCAGGAAGCAAGGTCAGTATGGGAAAATAGGGATAAAGACTCAAATGTGAGTCTTGCATGTCAAAACAAATAGCAATCAAGTCATACCCAGGTTTCCTTAAGTTTAGTGTGTTGGAACTGTAGAGGTTACCCATGGAGACGACGACCTGGGTTGGGACCTATTGTGGAAGACAAAGACATAATTTGCCTCATAGAAACACGAGCATGAAGGGTGCAAGACACCTTTGTTTGAAGGGTACTGGAAGATGGCAGTGTGGAACAAGGTAGCAGGGAATAGCAAAGGACACAGGGGTATCATGGTATTAGTGAGATAAAAATAAGTTTGTCTCATTCAGCTAGAAAAAGAAGACTCAAATAAACAATTCATTTGTTTTAAAATATCATAAAATGGAAATCACATCAAACTTACAACATGTTATTTTGCGCCGCAAGTTTCAAAATCCTACAAAAGCAGAGGGCTTTACCACAAAAATCCTTTTGTAGCCTTAAAGGCAGATATTAAAATATATGGTCAATGAGGCGAAGTCATTATAGTGGGGGATTTCAATGCTAGGACTGCAAGTGAGCAAGCTAGCATTCTTTGTTGTAAAGAAGACGGCGACCCTATCTGGCTTACAGAAGAAAGTAATCATCACTGGGAAAGAATTTCAGAGGACAAGTGCTGCAATCTCTTTGGTGAACAATTGCTTACTCTGTGTGGGACTTTCGATTTAGTCATTTGTAATGGTTTGACTAGATGGGAAAGATCTGGTAATTTCACTTGCAATACTTACAATAGAGCAAGTGTAGTAGACTATGTAACTTGCTCACATAGCTTGTGTGAGAAAATGGAGGAAGTTTTGATTCGAGATCAGCTCTAGGACTTAAAATTGGATCACAAGCCAATTTATTTAAGCTTCTCTTGGACTAGAAAGAAGTAGTTAGGGTCAAAAATTTAGTGTGTTCAACAAAATCTTCCAAAGGGCAGAATTTGTTTGACTCCAGAAAATTGTAACAAATTCAAATTAGTGCTAGAGATGCTCTTCGAGAAGGAGAAAATCCCATTCTAGGACCTGCATAGTCGCAAATTAACACATTTAATTCAAAGCACACTTGCAGAGTGCAAATGAGCAAAAAGTAAGAAGTCTAAAAAAATTACTTTCCGATCAATGCTTGGTTTGACAGGGAATGCAAAAAGGCAAGGAGGATATGGAAAGAGTCAAACAAGGATAAAATAAAGCTCAAAGTTTACAAGCAAATATTAAGAAAGAAAAAAGTTGATTTCATGGTTTCGTTGAACACTCAATTCTCTATGGGTAGGTGTGGAAGACTAAGAGTCACAAAAGAGTCACAAAGGATTCCAAGTGACCTTGGAAGATGAATCCAAGAGTCACACCATTGTATTATAAATGTACATCTATGGTGAATAATATGAGTATCTCATGCTTATCTTTCTATGTGTGTGTTTAGTTTCTTCATACACCATGTGTGTGTTTAACATGGTATCGGAGTTGATACGTTCATAACCAGCTCAACCTTGTGTGAGCCACTTGTTTTTGTGGCCTGTGTAAATCTGCAAAAATCCTGTGCATTTTTGCAGCATTCAGATATCATTTTTGCAGCATTCGGAAATTATTTTTTGTGAAGAGCAGCATTGTGCATTTTAAAGTCTGCAGGTTTTCTCACTGCTCCCTGCTGCATTCAGTTTTTACTGCTTCTGGCATTTTGTTTACTGCTCCTACCATTTAGCATTCCAGAAAATTCGGAGTTTTTGTTTACTACAAATTCTGCAATTTTTCCCTGCAATTTATGCCTACTTTTATTTCTGCACATTACTGTGCAATCTCGGCCATATTCCTCTACTCTATATACTACAATTCTGCAATTCTATAGTTAAATTTACAGTTCAGAAATTATCTACAATCAAAGCCATAATCTTCTATGTTGTGTTGAACTGCTGTGTCTCTGAATTTTGGAAAGAATTGAAATGGAGAGCTGCTGGAACAATATTGTCTGGAGATATCTCAGCATTCCTTCTACTGTGCGTTTTTTGAAACCATTTTCCATCGAAAACCGTGAGTATGAGCATCTCTATGTGTTTTTTGAAACAGTCTTTAGAGTCTTTCCATTGAGCCACTTCCCTCACCACAAACATGCTGCCCCATCTCTAGGCCCTCGGCCCTCACCCTTCCCCCTTACGACCCTCGGCCCTTGGTCTGCCTAACCCTTCCCTCCCCACCTACTCACAACCCCCGCTCGTCCCTCTCTTGGCCCCTTGGCCCTCACTCCCCATCCCCAACTGCTCAACCCACCCCCTCAACACTCAGCCCTCACGGCCCCCACACCCGCCCACCTCACAGCTCTCTCACAATCCCCGCACAACTCTCCCCTCCCATATCAACGCTCTCCCCCCTCCCCTCACTCCCTGCCCAACCTACCCCCTTACTCCTCCTTGGCCTTCCCACATCCCTCACCCTCACGCCCGCCCTCTCACGATCCCCGCCCCTCAACACTCGGCCCCCCTCTTCCAACCTGCTCATCCCATCCCCCTCACAGCCCCTCCCACCTCCGCTATCGTCGACCCTCACCCATCTCTCGCCTATCCCCTCCCTGCTCACGGCCCTCCCTTCCCACTCCTCCCACCCGCTCACCCCTCAACGATTCCCCCGATCACCCACCTCACAGCCCTCCCTTCCCACTCCTCCCATCCGCTCACCCACCTCACGGCCCCCGCTCACCCCTCAACGATTCCCCCCCACCCCCCCCCACCCACACTCGCCCTCCCCTCACACAATACCTCGGCCTCCCTCCCGTCCCCTCCCCTCCCACGCAGATTCTCTACGTTTTTATTATTTTCGGCCTCTTATTTAAAAAAAAAAAAAAAAAAATACAGTTTGGCCTTCCCCAGATTTCACCTCCCCCAGTAATCACCTACAATAGATTTCACCTCCCCTAGTAAACACCTCTCCCAGATAATACCTCTGTTTTTCCCCAAAAAAAAAATTCCTTAAAAAAAAAAAAGGGGCAAAAGAAGAGAGAAGGGAGATGGTATATGAGTAAATGGATATATGGATTTTCTATATAGTGAAAAGTGAAGTTTGTGTTGTATGTTTTCTCTATTATAAAACATGACCAAGATTTGTGGCATGTATAGAAGGGTGACTCTCTAAAAGAGATTGACAATGTGAAGGAAAATGTTGAAAATTGGTCATCATTTTCAAAATTGGTGGCATCATAAAACTTACTCATAGTTTTTGGAATTTTCTTTCATCTTTATTGTGAGTGCAATAGGAAAATTGATGAGTTCCCACAAATTCTCGAGGCAGGATCTAGTTGAGAAATTGTTGAATACTTCTATGGCGTGAGTCATTATTGCTTGTTGGTCAGACGGCCAAGTCTACACCTTGAGGGCCTCCATAATTTGAGTAGCATAGTTTGTTCTTTGGGAATTCCATAATTGGAAGTTCAGAAAAAGGGTCTTTGAAGTCATTTGTATTTTTTTGAAAGTAAGTTGAATCACATTGTAAATGGGTGCATTATCGGTTGAAGCCGACACCCTTTATTTCTTGAGCCTGAATTGTTGAGAAAAATGGCTAAAATCAATGATGCATTAGAGTTGTTGAATAACCTCATTCATTCCATTGTTCATGATATGGTAAAAATGAGCAAGAACACTCTTTCTAATATTCAAACTTGCTTGCAAGATGCACAAGACAAGATTGAGTTTTTGCAGTTGGAGTCTCAGCTTCAGCAAGATGAAATTCAGCAAAAGAGTCATCATTCTAAACTTGTTTCTATTCAGAAAATTGAGAAGGACTCCCATCAGAAGAAAGAATATAAAGTTGCAATCGATTCACATTCAGTTCCTTGTACAAGAGTAGATTTACATGCAGATTCAGCAGCTCAGTCTGCACTTCCCAATCCCATCATCAAACCTTGGGAAGAGCTTGTCCACAACAAGCACAGAACTGGTCTTGGATATGACGAGGAGTTGTACTTTAATATTCTGGACTACTTCAAGCCCATCAAATTTCAGAGTGCCAGATTTATTTAAGACAGTTCACCTGTAGCTGTTCCAAATCCTGCTCCTCTTCCACAGCAACAACAACAACAAATTGTAAAATGCCAACACTGTGATAGAGTTGGCCATATGAAAGATCATTGTTTTGATCTTCACCCATGCAAGCACTGTGGTCAACACACCCATTCTTCACACAGATGCTTCAGAAACAGGGCTCCTGCAAGAACAAAGATTCATCTTGGATGGATCGCTTCTTGGCAATGGGCATCAACAACCAAGAAGATGTTTAAATCACATGTCAGAACTTATTCTTGAATATTGAAAAAACTTGCAGTTGAGTTTTCGCCATCATCTCACCTTGTACCTGACAGAGGGGAAAATGGTGGTCATCTACAAGCTTTGACGCTACATCAAGTGAGCCTGAGCCACAATCTCTCATTCCATATTCAGATTTGTAGCCAGAGATACAACAATTCAAGCGAGCTTGAGCCACAATTTGTCATTCCAGATTCAGAGTTGTAGCCAGAGACACGGATTCCCATGAGCATGACTTTTGTTGGTGGACAGCCTTAAACCATCTATGTGAGGTTGATATTCTTCCTCTTTCAGAACACTTCCTCTAATAGAAGGCTTCAGCTTCTTGCCAGTTTTGGTTGAGTTCCAGGAAATTCATCAAGCATTCCAGTGTTGATGGTCATCCTTAAACCATCACAAGTTGTAGACTTCCCTTCTTTTAGGTTGAAGGTCTCCCTCTTCAAATATGAGGGACAATTCCTCTAGCAGAAGCCCTTAGCTTCTTGCCAGTTTTGGAAGAGTTTCGGGAACTGCAATAAGCGTTGCGTTCCAGTGTTGGTGGTCATCCTTAAACCATCTCTTTATGCCAACATTTCAGAGAGTTGATTCAGCCTAAGTGTATTTTGCATTGTATTACAATTTTTGGGATCGCTATTACCCCTTGGATTATAAATGTTGAACACCAATCCTCTATGGTAGGTGTGGAAGGCCAAGTCATGCAAGGAGTCCAATAGACATTGAAAAATGAATCAAAGAGTCACACCATTGTATTATAAATGGGGCATCTATGAATAATGGCGAGTTTGTCATGTTTATTTTCTATGTGTGTTTAACAATTTCGAGGAGAAAAAAACTAATCTTCCTTGTGAAAAATAACCCCAAATTATTTTGGAAGGAGATCCAACAGAGAAAGATGCAAATTGAAAACAATATCACAGCTTCTAAATGGTTTGAATATGCAAGACAACTTTATGAGCATGATCCCAAGGTTGACCTTCCTCCCCTAGTTAACACTGATACAAAACTCTTCACGGTGCAAGAGGTAGAAATGGGTATCAAGAAGTTGGGTGTTGGAAAAGCAAAAGACTTAGGTGAACTCCAAGCAGAGTATCTAAAGTGGGACTTGAAAATTCTTGCACCTCACATTACAAAAATTTCAACAGCATCTTACAACAGGGGTTCCCCACTGATTGGACAACGAGTTTAGCAATACCTTTTTTCAAGGGTGGTGACGTTAATAACCCCTCTAATTATAGGACCATAATGATAAACCCCTTGTTTGCAAAGTTATTTGGAAGCATGTTAGAAAATAAAATCAGCAAGTGGGCAAAAGAAAGAGATAAATGTGCAAAAGGACAAGCAAGTTTTAGACCTAAACATTCCACAGTGGATCATGGCATAACTTTAAGGCATATCATCGAGAAAGTTTGGGAGAAAAAAGGAATAAGTATTTTGTTGCTTTGTTGATTTTAGAAAAGCCTTTGACACGGTTCCTAAGGATAAGCTTTGGCACATAATGAAGGAACTTGGGGTTCCCAGGAATTTGAGAGCAGTTGTGCATAGAATGTACAAAGGGGTGAAAGCCAAAATCAGAACTTCAGAGGCATTTATGAAAATGTTAGAAGCAATATCGGGGTCAAACAAGGTTGTCCATTGTCTCCTAACCTTTTTGCAAAGTTATTTGGAAGCATGTTAGAAAATAAAATCAGCAATTGGGCAGAAGAAAGAGATAAAAGTGCTAACGGACAAGTAGGTTTTAGACCTAAACATTCCATAGTTGATCATGGCATAACTTTAAGGCATATCATTGAGAATGTTTGGAAGAAAAAAGGAAGAAGTCTTTTGTTGCTTTGTTGATTTCAGAAAAGCCTTCAACACAGTTCTTAGGGATAAGCTTTGGCACATAATGAAGGAACTTGGGGTTCCCAGACATTTGAGAGCAGTTGTCCATAGGTTGTATGAAGAGGTGAAAGTCAAAATCAGAACTTCAGCAGGCATTCCTAAAAATTTTAGAAGTGATATCAGTGTCAAACAAGGTTGTCCATTGTCTCCTAACCTCTTTGCAAAGTTATTTGGAAGCATGTTAGAAAATAAAATCAGCAAGTGAGCAGAATAAAGAGATAAACGTGCTAAAGGACAAGCAGTTTTTAGACCTAAACATTCCACAGTTGATCATGGCATAACTTTAAGGCATATCATCTAGAAAGTTTGGGAGAAAAAAGGAAGAATTATTTTATTGCTTTATTGATTTCAGAAAAGCTTTGACACGGTTCCTAGGGATAAGATTTGGCACAGAATGAAGGAACTTGGGGTTCCCAGGCATTTGAAAGTAGTTGTGCATAGGCTATACGAAGAGGTGAAAGTCAAAATCAGAACTTCAGCAGGCATTTCTGAAAATTTTAGAAGCGATATCAGGGTCAAACAAGGTTGTCCATTGTCTCCTACCCTCTCAACAGTACAAGCAAACTTGAAGAGTGGCTAAATTTGTAAGAGGGTGACAGTATACATTTGGGCAAGTTTGTTATAAGGCTTATTTTGTACACATATGACCTTATTCTAATTGCTAAATCTACTCTTGGTTGCCAAGAGCATTTACTTTCTCTTGAGAAATTTTGTAGAAATGCATGTATGCAAGTCAATATCACCGAAACGAAAGTAGTGGTTTTCTCTAACAAAAGAAAACATAACCAGCGTAAGTTCTACTTTGGACGCAACCTTCTGGAAGAAGTTGCTGATTACAAATATCTCGGAATTGATTTCAATAGAAAGTGAAGCTGGGATGGATGTAGAAAGAAAATAACTTTAGGGGGTTGGAAAGCATCTTATGCTTTTCAAAATAGGTGTAGAGAGGCAAAGTTATGGGACTGGAAAACCACTCTGACTCTTTTTGGGCTCTAAGTGATTATGGCGATTCTATATAGTTGTGAACTGTGGGCCAGCAGTACATCCAACATGCAGTGGAAACAAATTGAGAAATTTCAAAAGCAGTTGATTACAAACAAATTCAAAATAATAAGTGCAATTCCTTATGCTATATTGTTAAGTCAAATAGGGGCTACTCCAATTGAAGCAACAGTTATGGTGCGAGTCATAAGGTATTTAAAAAACAATTGAGCAAATGGAAGAGGGAAGATGGCCTAAGGTTGTGGTTAATGACATATTGTGCACAAGAAAGAAGCATTGGATGCGGCAAAATAACAAATGGTATAGAAAATGGGGCATTTGCTAAAGCATGTGTCTCACAAACAGTAAAGAGATAAAAGACTTTGTTATGGATAAGTTTCACAAAGGCACTTGGGCGAAGGAGTTAGGGAGAAAGAAAAAGTATGATATTGAAGAGTTTAATTCCTCTCATAATCATCAACAAAAAGCATACATAGGGGCCAATATTTCTTGGAGAGCCAAAATACTTGTCGCTCAATTAAGGACTACTTCGCATCAACTCCATTGTGAAACGAGGCACTAGAAAAGGCCAAAGAAGTGTGGGAGGAAAGAGTATGTATTTATTGCTCTTCAGGAAAAGTGGAAACAGAAAAGCATTTCATTTTAGAATGTGAGGCATTCAGAGACAGCAGAGAAAGTTATGCAAATATTTTGGCAGTTAGCTCTTGGGATATTCTTTTCAGCAAGGGCTTTGTCTGGAGATTTTATTGTGAAAATTCACAGGAAAAGGGCAAAATACAAAAGCCATATAGAGAAACAATATGTCCCAAAAACTATCTTTAGTCTCGTGAACGTTAAAATAACTACTACTTTATAGAGTGCGCCCAATTTACACATATTACAATAAAACTTGAAATTTTTTATTTCTTTTCAGTTCATAAATATTGAAAATACTTTCAATCCTCCAAACAATTCTAGTACTTTCAATACTCCAAACAATTCTACATCCTATAACAAACATCATTGCTTGCCTCATTCACTTTTTTTTTTAATAAAAAAAAAAGACATTGAAAGAAGACATTGAATTTTTTTAATTTTCCATATAATAAAAAAGAAGCCATTGAAATTGAAGTCAAATTGCTTATAGAATATCACTTATCATTACTTTCCTCTTAAAACATAAACATCAAATACAGAAAATTAATGCTTGGACAAATATAGAAGAATAACGGACATCGAATAGAAAACAATTATGGGTTTAAAACACCAAAGACGCATAGAAAAGGCGTTGAAAACATGGTCTTTCTTTTGAACGGAAAGCATAATCCCTTTAGAACCATATTTTCATCCAAATCATTTTCACCTTCAATATAAAAGAGGCAATAAAAAGCTAACAACTCAATTCACCTTTCATAATTATGAAATAACTCTTAACATCTGTTTCACATGTGGCCATATCTTTATAAACGCATTTGATATGTTACGAAGCCAAGCCACTCTTGACATTTTCTTCCCATGTGAGGATATATTTTATATTTTAAACGCATTATTTTGATCACAAGCATCATAGGTAACTGGGTCCCCCACTTATCATAGGGACCCTCATGTTCATATTATTTGATGCAGAATGTTGTATTCGCAAAACACTAAATCTTCTTATGTTCAACGCTTTTATACCGTGATACTGTGTCGTGAAATGCAAAGTTGAAATATTTTTATTTTTCTATTTCAAGTGAAGTGAAATCTAGATGGGGTCAATTCCAATGGGAAGAGTGGTCTACACAATCACAAAACTCAGTCGAGCTTAAATACTCTTTTGAACATTGTATTCCCTATAATTAACACTTAAAGCTATACAAACCAACTAATCTACACCTACACATACACCAAGTGATTTTGTTCAAAAACATGTACTTTATACTCCACATGCATTTAAAAAAAAAAAAAAACATTTAATTGCTCTGAACTTTCTACTTCGCATCATACATCATACAATTTTAATAGATACGCATTATAAAAATCCCATTCAATAAGAAGCTATAAGCAAGAATATGAACATGTCTAAACGACTTCCCAACAAAAAGCCGCATTCTATATGCAAATCGAACCCGAGCGTAATGAGATGCTCCAACAAGAATATGAACATGGCAAGGCAACTTCTCAAGTAAAAGCCGCATTCTATAGCAAATTGAACTGAGAGTAATGAGATGTCGTGAAGTCCAGTGAAGGGGAGATTCTATAGTAAATTGAACCGAGAGTAAATGAGATGTTGTGAAGCCCAATGATGAATAAAAATCACAAATCCCTCGGTTCTCTTAAACCAGGGATGGTAGAGGTAGAGATTTGTGTCAGATCATGCGTTTAACATCAATAGAATGAAATGAAATGAAAACCCAAGTTGAAGTTCAACATTTGTTTTATATACTTATTATAAAAAACAACTTTCTATTTTTTTCAATTAATCACCATGATGTGAAAAAAAATCCATAAGATGGTCCTAGATCTTTTAATTACTTATAATAAAAAACAACTTTCTATTTCTTTCAATTAATCACCATGATGTGAAAAGAAAAAAAAGAAAAAAAATCCATAAGATGGTCCTAGATCTTTTAAGTGACAAGAGGCTTGCACCTAAGTTTTTTAATCCCTATCAATGCCCACTAGGTAAGAGGCTATGAGGCTTGCACCTCAGTTTTTGCTCACTAGATGTATTTAATTAGAATGTAAATATAATTATTATCATTTCATCCAAGATTTTTTATTTTTAAAACAGAATTGAGAACAAGTATGTGTGCCATATAATCCACCATGTAACGTACAATAACGTTATACCTAGTAATAGTTTAATTTGCTGCAACAATTTTGCCATTCCTTTGCATAGAGTATTCTCAGATCTAATAAACTTGGTCTCTCCTCAACTGGCATACCTATTATAACTTCTCAAAGTGCAAAAAATTATGTGAAGCATATAAAACACCTAATATAACTTTTCAAAGTGCAGAAGTTTATGCCATACTTTGCATAGAGTATTCTCCGATCTAGTAAACTTAGTCTCTCCTCAACTGGCATACCTAATATAACTTCTCAAAGTGTTAAAATTGATTTGAAGCATATAGAACAACTAATATAACTTCTCAAAGTACAAAAGTTTATGTGAAGCATATAGAACATTTTTTTTCTGCAAGCGAGACACCATGATAAGATGTTAAGGACGTCTTAACAGCAAAGCACTTTACAACCAAATTTAAAAACTTTAGCTCACTAGTTCGCTTATTGATAGGAGTACTTCTCAATATTGCCATGCTTTGAAATATTGTCGAGTTCTAAATCGGTAATATGAATATTCTTTGCCCAAAAAACCTCCACTGCATTAAAAAAATACAGAAATAATCTCTTGTATATTTATCAAGAAATACTGGACATGCTGATCGCATCCATGACTTGGGCTCATCATCAACTCCTTACCATCTCAAAGATGGATCAACAGCCTGTTCTTCAAAACACATCAAATAACGACGAAACCATGTCAGAATCTGAAAAGAGCTGTCACAGACAGCAAAGAAGCCAAACAAAAAAGGATGGAAGTATAACAGTAGCATAACCGAATCTTGATTACATTAGGTAAAAAGAAGATTAAATAATAATAGGCATAGTGAAGCAAAGCTTCCTGTCACAGCCCTACATAAAATTAACCTAAACAATAAAACAGCAAAATGTAGCGTCAGTCTGTTGAGGACAGTTTTATTGCAGAAATTATTAAATATTTAATATTAATTTGAAAAAAAAATCATTCCAAGGTCAGCCTGCATTTGATGTAGCAGGCACAGTGCAAAAAGGGGCACTTTTGAACCGAAACCCCCCCCCCCGACACAAAAAAAAGGGCACTTCTAGGCACCCCCTTCCTCCCCCCCCCCCCCAAAAAAAGGCACTTTTTGGGCCACTCCCAAGGAATGGGGTTCTTCTGGGCATTCCCCCACGAAAGGGAAAATAAAAGGGGACTTCTGGGCATCTCCCAAATTTCTGCCTATAAGGGTTTAGAAAATGACAAAACAAAAACAATGTATTAAAAACCCCCATCTCAGTTTCACTTTTATTTAGCTTTTATTCACTCTCATTCCTTGATGTCATTTTATTTTCAATGTTCACTGTCCATTGTTAAATTTCACTTTTGAACTTTTGAGTCTCGATTCTAGATACAGATGACCTCTGACCGAATCTTTGATTGTCATTCTTTACAACTGTTTTTGAGTTTTTGATTGTCATTCTTTACAACTATTTTTGAGTTTGAGTAACTTCAATTTACTATTTCAGATTCAACATCTACTAAATTTGGCAATTTTCATAGTACTAATTAGATTCCAGAATGATGAATTTAAATCAATGTATCGATATTTCACTATATGAATCAATGTATTTCGGATTTCCTTATTGAATTTGAATCTAAATCATGTTCATATCATTTAAAAGTTTGAATTTAGTACTATTTTACTTTTTACTATTTAGTATTTACATTGCACAATGATGAAACTGCATGAGATGAATTCTTATTGTTGGGATTTTACCATTATTATCTTTAATTCTATACTTTTAGAGATGGGGACTCCTATTCTAGAGACCGACATCCCCCTTTTGAAATCCCCCAAAATTTGGGGGTGCTTCCACATGTCCCCCCATGTGCATCTGCCCACTCCCAGAAACATGGTGGAACATTGTATATAAGGGTTCCGGGGTGCCAGTGTGGGGATGCTATTTTTAAAATCAGGGTGTGCGGGAGGTGCATCACACACCCACACATATGCATGTATAAAACATACGAAAAATTAAAATGGCTTAAAAACAGAACTAGAATTTATGTAAAACAGTAATGTTTTTAACATAAAACCCTGCGATCTGAATTTAAAATCAAAATATATACATCATTGAACATCAGAATTCTGCAATTAGTATATATCATTGAACATCATTGAAGCAATTAGCTAGCCTTCATTCTGCAATTAGTATATATCATTGAACATCATTGAAGCAATTAGCTAGCCAAAAAGGAAAGACGCGATTTTGACAATGATAAAAAAGAGAAGCAGCAAGATCTAGGTAAAGCAAAGGAGCAAAACCCTAAGAGGCCTGAGAGGCCGTAGCACAGCAACAGCAACATCACTGGAAACAAAAGCAAAAGTAGAGGCAGATGAGAAAAAAGAGGTACTCAGTGAGCAGTACTGTACATGGTGTGGATCTAGAGTCAAGGTCTCCTGGGGGAGGAGGTACTTATCTAAGAGGTGGAAAGCAGTCTGTTCTCTCACTAATCCACAATGAAGATGGTCAAGAAGCAGAGAGTCCATCTAATGCTTACTACCATAAGTGGTCGAGATATTTTGGATGTGGACTATCACTTCACAAAGGTATAACACCAAGCATCTTTAGTTGAGGTAGCGAAAGAAAATTGAAAGGGAACCTCCCCCACATCTCAGAGTAAATGGGACATGTGCAAACAATCTGCTTTTCAAACTCAATCTTATGCAGATGACGCAGCTAGAAAATCCTCGCACAGCATCGAATATAGTGATCTATCTCAATTTGTAGATGGTGGGAGCAAACTTGTAACAGCTCAAGGAGGATCTAAAGGCCTTGAACCCAATGCCATCGAAATAATCAAGACCAAGAATGAAGCCATCCTACAACTATGAAGTACTCATACTAAAAGCCATCTTTACAACCTAGGTCTGGGGGGTGACCCAAGTGCTTTGGATGTATGCTTGATAGATATCATCCCTAACAACCATGTTGATCTCTCCTTTAGTGGGGAGGATATGACCAGGGCTATCCAAAGAGTAACAGAAACGAGGAAGACACTCCATAGAAATGTCAATGCCTTGAGAAGTGAAGTACCTCAAAAAGCCATCATTGTCTACAACCAGAAAGGTCAATCTCCTTGACAGAGTAGAGAGCAAGATTGGAGTATCTACCACATGCAAACATTGAGACCCCCAAATACAAACTCTATGAAAGGGGAAAACAAGTCTGAAAGAGTTCTCCAAGCGTGAAATATGTGCCCCAAACTCAACTTCCATAATAGCCCAAGGGCTATCCATTTGCAACAAATCATCTACTAGAGTATGAAAGATTGCACCTTGTTACCTATCCAGATACATGGGTAACACTAGCAGAAAATTTTTCTCCTATGTTGTAGCCTGCTACCAACAACAACAACCCTACCATGATCCACAGATGACCAGTCTCAAATGTCTCTTATCCAATTTCCAATCAGTGCACTCATTAATCTAGCCTACTCATTCGATGAAGGTGTGTCAAGTAGTGTGAAGTATTTTAACCATTTTTGCATTCAAGTGTTTCCATTTAATGTTCAAGGCATTCTAGTATGGATCACAACTTGAAATTAGATTATTGACAGCTATTGACTGTGTACTTGTTCCCTTACTTCACCACAGTGGTTATCATGTTTTCCTATTCCATTGTGACCTTCCTTAGGGTCTTTCTTTCACTGTCTAGGAAAGAAACAAATAGGAGGATCTGATGATAGTAATGCTCCATGTTATTCATACTGAAAACTTGTCATCATTCTCAATGTCTGTTATCCCATCTTTTCATTGGTTGTCGTCAGTGGCTTGTACTAGCTCCTGTTGGCCTTGTCTTATGAGAAGAAGGGGTTGAAAATACCCAAGGTTGATATGGCTGTAAGAAAAGAAAAAACATGAGCCAAATGTCAAATTGCAAAAGAATGCAAGAGGTGTAAAGTAATCAAAATCCCATTGTAGGCTGAGCTTTACCCCTTCTTATATAGCCACTCGTCCTTCAAGAGTATCCATGCATATCATAACTATCGGAGTGATAGGAACTCTTAGTGAACATCCTCACCTCGATGAAGCGATAAACTTCTCATCATTAAAGGGGGATTATATCATCACTATTAAATGATAAATCAATAAATCTTGTTAAACAAAATGTATCAAAGCAAAAAAGAAAAAGGTAAATATGGGAGCTTGGAAAAAACAAAAATGAGGGAAGGTAATAAACAGCTAAGTGCTCCCTCTACAAAGGTGTTCATGGATAATGGTTTGCATAACTTAGTAGAAGACTATCACACCTTCAATGAAGTAAACCGCAAGCCATAAAACCACCTATCACATTTAGCTATCATTTGAAAGTGTTGACCTAGGAACTATTCCTCCCCTTAGGGTTGGAAGCACCGAATAAGGTCATGTGATAACCATCCCATACCTAAGTATGGTAGCTTGTGCACAATCACAAGTTAGTAGGACATTTGAAGATTATACTTATGAGAAGTACTCTTATGGCTTCACACCTTCAATATAAATGCATCTCAGTGTTTTTATATTTCGTGATCTCATGATGCTGATTTCCACTTGACTTATACAAGCAGTGGCCTTAGTAAGTGCAAACTGAACCTCGTGGGATCAGATGATGTTTCTCCAAGCACTTTGTAGAGGATGTCCAACCACATTCCATGACAACACAAGACACTTGAAGATGGACACTGGACCTCCTATGAGGAACATTGACCTTGATGAGGACTTAGCACATATGATGAGACACTGCCTTAGTATCAAGACCTTGGATATTAATGATATAGGCTTGGGCATTTCCCAGAGGTCAAGTGTATCTACAAGATGACAAGATTCTCATAGGTTGGCACTTTACCTTCTCTATGGATGTTGCTTTTCTCTTATGAGGATTGACGATGACGACAACTTGGGATCACTTTGGAGGGGAATGTACACTTTCTACTATGGTGACATCATGCCCCAACACGATGATATCACACATATGATGCAATTGATAATGATGTGGGTGTTCTTGAGGATGATGTTGGGCTTGAGAGAGTTTTCCTTTGATGATGAGGCACTATTTTCATGGAGATACATGACTTGTGGGATGAGAGACACCCTTGGGCCATTTATTGCACCCTTTCATGGAAAGACATGCCTTTTGGAGGACGATGTCACTCTTAGAGGGATCTAGACTCACGCATGTGGGCTAATTAAGGTTTATTTTCATGTTATTTCATTCTTTTGGCCATATTTAGGAATTAGCTTGATGACCCCTCCGGCCATATTTAGGAATCAGCTTGATGACCCCTCCACCTTGTACGATAGAATTGATTATTTTTAGGGCATTTTCATCTAATTTGAGGAGAATTCACATGGCTAACATCTTATAAATAAGAGGAGTCGATTTCCTCTTGCATCAATCGTAACACTTGGAAATTACAATTCTTCATTAGTTATCTTTCTCTCTAGTGTGCAATGGAGGCCTAATTGAGCGACTTTCTTAGGTGGATGATGTGATGTGATGTGATCTCTTTTCATGGATGCTTATGGTGGATCTTGGATGTGGCATGGTGAAGTAAGTTAGTTTATTTGTTTTTCTTGGTTTATGTTCCATGGGATGTATGTTCTTGTAATAAGTTAGTTTATTTGTTATTTGCTTCATTATCCCTTATTGAGTGAAGCCCTTTCTCCAAGTATTTGACGAATAAAAAAAAGTTTTTCTTTCCACTCATCGTCCAAAAAATTAAGAACGTAAGTAGCAAATCCGGGGGCAAGTTAGTTTATTTGCCCTAGTTTTGTTTGGATTTAGAATCACTCCAAAAAGAAACATATAAAAGTTCGTATCCTATACTTCATTTGCCCTAGATTGAGAAGGCATTAGTTTTTCTCATTTGTGGCACTACTTTGAAATCCAAAGCTCGTTTTTCTTTATTTTGGGGTAAGTTAGGGTTACATTACAACAAAATCTCATGCTTTTAGCATTTAATGACTCGATGATGTATGCCCTAGAGTTAGGGTTTGTTTTAAAGAGCATTACAAAAGCTCATTCAAAGTTTATGTACTTTTAACGCACAATGTCTAGGTCACCTAGTGAGATTTTGCACTAGGTACTAGATTTTGTTGTATACACACACCCAATTAATCAAAGATATAAATGATCCCCAAGCCTCAACCCCATAAAATATTGTGGGTTTGAAAATGGTGTCAAAAAAGAGCATCTTTGTAAGGATGACTTGGAAGTGCAAGTGGAAATATTTGTACTCAAGTAATGCCAAGGAAGCATAGCCCTTGTTGAGTTGGAGTTGGAAAGCACACCTCATGGAGAACCTTAGGGCAAGTTAGTTTATTTTCCCTACTTGTGTTTGGATTTAGAATCACTCCAAAGGAAACCCTATAAAATTTTGTATCCTAAACTTCATTTGCCCTTAAGATTGAATAGGCGCTAGTTTTTCTCATTTGTGGCACTACTTTGAAATCCAAAACTCTTTTTTTTTTTTGGGGGTAAGTTAGGGTTCCATTACAAAAAAATCTCATGTTTTTAGCATTTAATGACTCAATGATGTATGCCCTAAAGTTAGGGTTTGTTTTATAGTGCATTACAAAAGTTCTTCAAAGTTCTATGTATTTTTAACCATTTCCTAGGGTTGACATCATACTTTATTTGTTGTTATATGCTTTATCAACCATCAAAATTTGTTCTAACTTTGTCCTCAGTTTACTCTTAAATTAAGCCTTCACTCCATATAAATTTTACAATTTTTGGTGTATAAATTTCTTGCTGCTATAAATTATTGTTTTGCAGCAATTTGCTAGCCGAAAACCCTAGTTTATAGCAGCCTTGAGTTTTCCTTGATTTGTTGTATTTAGAGGACCTATTTGAGACTCCTTAGGTTAACCCTTGCTTTTAGATTGACTCATAAGCCCTTTGATCCTGAATCTTGAACTTAATACATTGCAAACACTAGTTTGTCATACCATTATCCAATGGATTTCTTTTGTAGGATCCTTAGACGACATTTAGTTTAAGATCCTTTGGTTACTTGATCCTTAAGCCCTACTAGGGAAGCCTCCCTTATGTTGGATTGTGTCCTTCACGAAAGAGAGGGGAGCAATCACTGAGGTGATAATGGCAACACTCCCATGTATTGCACAACGTCTAAGTCACTTAGTGAGATTTAGCACTAGGTGCTAGATTTTGTTGTATACACACAACCAATTAATCAAAGATAAATGATCCCCAAGCCTCGACCCCATAAAATGTTGTGGGTTTGAGAATGGTGTCAAAAAGGAGCATCTTCGTAAGAATGACTTGGAAGTGCAAGTGGAAATATTTGCACTCAAGCAATGCCAAGGAAGCATAGCCCTTGTTGAGTTGGAGATAGAAAGCACACCTCATGGAGAACCTAGAACCCATGAACTAGACCCCCGTTATGTGTAGGTTCTTGTAACCTCCACTTCACCCCCAATGAAAAGAAATGAAAACTTGCCAACAATAATTTAGAGATGTTGAAAATCGTGACCCAAGTTTCGCTCAGGTTGACCACCATCTACTTGGATCACAAAACTGTCCAATGCCCCTAATGGCCCTCAGGGAAGAAGATAAAAGAACCATGTTGTTTGCAAACAAGTGTATGGAAATCGACACATGGCACTGGATGTAATCATCATACGAATGAGTGTTCTACCTAAGGAACTTCTCCAACTCATTAATGTAGATCCCAAATAGTGTGGGAGATAGGGCAAAACTATTTGACCATGATAATGTAACATCCCATTTTTTATCCTAGTAAATTGTAATGTTATTGTGCAAATGTGATTTAGGTTAATGAGTCAGTATGTTGTGGGCCAAAGAACCTATATCAATTGTTATGGTTGAGGATCGAGCTATGTAAATTGTACATTGAAATTATTAATAAGAATAAATCATTGGTTGCGATACAAGAGGGATGATAACATTGGGGGGTTATAATTCCACAAGGGAGGGGGTTAAAGGGGTTCCAAGGGAAAGTTCCACATTCTTAATAATTGAACCCATTTTATTATTAATATTGATCTCCATTTGACTAATGAAACCAATCTTTGAATAAGAAGTTGTGTTGAGTACCTACATGCAAGAGAGGTTGGTGGAAAAAGTCATATCATTAATTCAAGACAAACATGGGCTAAGAACAATCTTCATGGGGAAATGTGAGAGGCAAAGTTTACATAGAAGAAAAGGAAATTTGAAGTAGGAAAGAAGTCATTTTTTAGAAGAAAGCTTTTGGATAGCAAAAGAAATATATTTGTTTAGAAAGAGCACCAGCCATATTGTGTGAGAACAATGATAGGAGGGGTTGGTTTTAGTGCTTAAAACTAAGCAATGAATAAGTTAATTCTCTTTTCTTGATAACTGCTTGTGTTATCTTTTTACTTCTTATCTTATTCCTTATTATTGCAGTGTGCAATACATCAAATAGCTACCAAAACAATAAGAACAGTGACACAGTATGTCCGAAATTTCTACACTGCTGCAACTACTGCAACTTCACTTGGAGACATTGATCTCCTTGTAGAGCTTCCTCCTTCCCTTCGCTTGCCTTTCCTTGAGATGTAAAACTATTGAGATGCCTTAGAAGCCATTCGTGTGCCTTCTTCTCTTCCTCTCCTCCAAGATCAAACCCAAGAATGCCCTAGCCCAGAGACCCTAGCTTTGACTTGTGCGTAGGAGAGGGAGAGACCCATTCCAGGTAACTCAGCTTCTTTTGACTCCTTCTTTGTCCTCTAATTCGGCCTTCTTCTTGTCCTCTTCTTCACATATGAGTGAGAGTGAGTGAATGCCTTATAGAGGTCGAGTTCCTCTCCTTATATAGGCATTTTCCAAGGGATACGTGACTCTAAATGTAGGTTGACTTGGCAGCTCTCTAGGCCGACTTGATCTTGGAGGTATTTTGACACTTTAGAGACAAAATAAATTTCTCTTTACAAGTTACAATGTGCCCATAGGGTCTTCAACATATGACAATGACTCTTATACCTAGGACAAATCCTAGAAGCACTTTAATAAGCGTTTGACCTATAAAATAAAGAACTTGAGCATGAAACCATGGTTCAATAGTAATTTCTTTTCATTTTATAATTTACAATTTACAAGAATACATTTCATACTTATGAAGACCAAACCTAGTTACAAAAGTTTCAACGCTCCCTCTTAACTAGGGAGGTATTCATAGGAGGTACACGATCATTCTCAATTTGAAGAGATCTCATAAGAAGAGTCGGATTAGTAACCCATTTGTCTAGCATCATATTAACCAACATTGTCACATAGCAAGGCCTTGACTAACATCTCTATCTCTCCACGAGATTAGAACACAATGTTGGCGAGACCAATGACTTATAGACAACGTTATCACGTGACTCTTCATGTAGGCCGACTTGATCTTGGAGGTATTTTAACACTTTAGAGACAAAAATAATTTCACTTTACAAGTTACAATGTGCCCATAAAGTCTTCAACATATGACAATGACTCTTATACCTAGGACAAATCCTAGAAGCACTTTAATATGTGTTTGACTTATAAAATAAAGAACTTGAGCATGAAACCCATGGTTCAATAGTAATTTCTTTTCATTTTATAATTTACAATTTACAAGAATACATTTCATATTTATGAATACCGAACCTAGTTACACATTTTTCAACACTCCCTCTTAACTAGGGAGGTATTCAGAGGAGGAACACGATCATCCTCAATCTGAAGAGATATCATAAGAAGAGTCAGATTGGTAACCCATCTGTCTAACATCATATTAACTAGCATTGTCACATAGCAAGGCCTTGACTAACAACTCTATCTCTCCACAAGATTAGAGCACAATGATGGCGAGACCAATGACTTATAGACAACGTTATCATTGTCTCTCAAGGTACATACTCCACTTGGTTATGACCTTCCATTGGACTATTCTTATCTTGGGTAGATAATCCTCAAATAATATCGGTCCACGACTACTCTTATCTTGTATGCCCTACCACATTCTCAAAGAGTATCGAATGCCAAATGGTTACCCAATCCTCCATTCTTTCTTCAAAGACAAGAACGTAGTGCCTATATCTCCCTCTCAGATAGGGACGATACATCCACCGAACCAAGCTTGTCTCTCAAATACACAAGTTTCTTGTTTGGAAGTGATTTCGTCAATATATGACCTAATTATTCATCAGTGGAGATATACTGAAGTTGTAGCACACCATTTTGTACTAGCTCTCGAATATAGTGATACTTGTTTATATGCTTTGTCTTTCCATGAAATAATGGATCTTCAGACAAATATATACAACTTGTAATGTCATAAAGTATCATTGTAGGGTTCATCGGTCCTTCAAACAAGTCATATAACAACTTCCTTAACCAAACCGCTTCTCTGCTTACTTCACAGACTACAACATATTCAACCTCAGCACTACTCAAAGAAACGGTGTCTTCCTTTATGCTCATCCATGAGACCATGGAGGATCCCAAGCTAAAGCATCCTCCTATAGTGCTTCTTCCATCATGTTCACTGCCTCCCTAGTCAGAATATGTATATACAATTAGTTTGACATCATTCCTTATATCATACTTTAGACAGTAGTTGATGGTTCCTTGCAGATATCTCAAAATATGTTTGGATGCTATCCAATGATCTTGTTTCGACTCCACTTGAAATTTACTGAGAACATTTACTGCAAAGCATATGTCTGGTCGAGTATTCACCAAGTACATAAGTAAGCCAATGAGTTGTTTATACTTGGAAGGATCCACAAGGCTTGATTCAGAACTCCTTAGTCTTTTCAAGTTAGTGATCATCAAAGTGGTCATAGGCTTGTAATACATCATGTCAAACCTCTTCAACATCTTGATCACGTACTTTCCTTGACCGAAATAAATTTCATCGGGTCCTTGCCAAACTTCTAGTCCAAAATAGTAATGCATCAACCCAAGATCCTTCATGTCAAATTCTGCAACTAGTTGTTTCTTACATTCTTCAATTCTACCTTCTACACTTGTTAAGAGAAGATCATCTACATACAAAAGCATAATTACATGTTCACCTCTTACAACCTTAATGTAAAGCGTTGGGTCAATAGAACTATCTGTGAAGCTTATCCTTTGGAGATATGCATCCATCCTAGCATACCATGCTCTTGGTGCTTTCTTGAGGTCGTATAGTGCTTTATTTAATCTACAAACATATGCCTTTTTGTCCTTAACTTCGAATCCCAAGGGTTGCTCTATGTAGACTTCTTCATCTATTGTGCCATTCAAAACACAGTCTTCACATCCATCTAGTGAATTTTCCATCCCACCAATGCTGCCAGAGATACTAATGATCGAATCGTCATCTATCTTGTTGTGGGAGAAAATGTTTCTTCATAATCGATGCCTTCAAGTTTGGAGAAGCCTCTAGCCACAAATCTTGCTTTATACTTATCTATAAAGCAAGTACGCACGTTTGATCTTATAGATCCACTTGGAAGTAACTACAGATTTGTCTTGGGGCCTAGGTATGATCTCCCAAACTCCATTTTTCATGATAGATTGATATTCTTCATTCATGGCATCCTTCCATTCCTGATTCTTTACTGCATCTTCAAAAGTGGATGGTTATGCTTCTATTAAATTTGTCATGTATTCAGCATACCCAGAATATCTTTTTGGTTTCTTACTTTCTCTAAATGTCCCCTTCGTTGCCCCATGACCTTTTGCATCAAATAGTGTGCATTTCAACCAATTAGGTCTTTTCCTTGTTTCTGTAAGGACCACATTTTGAATAGGTTTATTGGGACCTTATTCTTCATGGTGTGATTCCTCTTCTTCCTAATCCACTTCTTCCTCAAATACCGAAAGATCTTCATCATTAGAGTGCATGGAAAGTCAGTTTGATTTCTTGAACACTATGCTCTCATCAAATATGACACCACGACTAACTTCAATGTGATGTCCATCCTTCATGTAGATCCTGTAAGCTTTTGATGAGTTACTATACCCAACAAATGTTCCCTTCATTCTGGAAGGATCCAGCTTCTTTCTTTTGTCCTTTCGTATATGGATATATACAGGACACCCAAAGATCCAGAGATGATCTACGAATGGCTTCTTTCCTGTGAATACTTCTTCCGAAGTTTTGTTATCTAGAGTTATATGAGGACATCTATTTCGAATGTAGACAGTTGTCTTTGTTGCTTCCCCCGACAGGAATTTAGGTAGATCTTGATCATGTAGCATTGTTTTTACACTTTATTCAATGGATCTATTCTTTCTTTCTGCCAAACCAATTTGTTCGGGATTATATGGGACTATCAGCTCCCTCTTAATCCCAGACACCTTACAGAATGCTATGATCCCTTTGGATGTATATTCTCCTCCATTATCAGATCTCGAAATCTTGATTTTTCTTTCTGTAAGGTTCCTACTTCAGCTTTGAATTCTTGGAATTTTGTTAATACTTCATCCTTGGTTTTCATCAGATAAACACAGGTCTTTTTTGACTGATCATCCATGAAAGTGACATAATATAGATGACCTCCAAGAGATTTTGGAGTCATAGGACCACATACATCAAAGTGAATAAGATCCAAGATTTCTTTTGACCGTGAAGCACTGCTTCCAAATGGTCTCTTGATATTCTTGCCCAATGCACATCCTTTGCAGACACCTTCATGATCCTCCTTCAGGTTAGGAATTCCATCTACTATGGAACTTAGAGATGGGAGGGTTTTGAAATGGATATGACCAAATCTTCTTTGCCAAAGCTCACATGGTCTAATTTCAATGTGAACTAGGGCTTGGGCTATAGGAGATATTAATTTGTAGAGCCTTCTTCCCGGATGCCAATAACTTTGGCTTGATCTGTACTTGAGTCTTTTCCCCAAACAATAACCTTTCCATCAATGAAGGCTACTCTATCTCCTTTATCTTCTAAGCTTGAAATAGAGAGTAAGTTTTTATGCAAACCTGGGACAAATAGAATGTTATTGAGGTGGATGTTGCTTCCATCATCGAGTTTTATGGATGTTGATGCAATGCCTTTCACGGGATAGCTATTGTTGCCTCCAAGTTCCACTGAATAGGTGGATTTTCCTTTTGATAGTGTTTTCAACTGGCTTGAGTGACCAGTCATGTGTCTTGTAACACCACTATCAATTACCCAGATGTCTTTTTTCTTGGAAAGTATCAAAGAGAGTTGAGAAGAGACCTTCATTCCTTTCTTTGAATGATATCTTCTTTGAAGAAGATAAGAAGTTCCATACTTTCTTGATGCCTTTCTTGAGATAGCTTGCAATCTTCTTGATGAACTTCATGATGCCCTTAGATAACCTTACCTCTGATACCATGTTGAAAATTCAATAGGGTAGTGAATAAGTTAATTCTCTTTTCTTGATAACTATTTGTGTTATCTTTTTACTTCTTATCTTTGTTCCTTCTTATTACATTGTGCAATACATCAAACAACTACCAAAACAATAAGAATAGTGACACAGTATGTAGGCTGCAAACCAGGGCCAAAACCCCTCCTCTTGAGGGGAAAACTCGTAAATCTCTTCTCTTCTTATAGATTCTTCAATTGATGAATACCATGACCTAGAGACATAGACAAATACCCTCCAAGATCAACATTAGGACGGCCTCCAACTGCAGCTTCTTTGACCTCACCAGAAAGTCCAAAATTTCTGCACTACTGCAGCTACTGCAACTTCACTTGGAGACTTCAATCTCCTTGTAAAGCTTCCCTCTTCCCTTCGCTTGCCTTTCCTTGAGATGTAGGACTATTGAGATGCCCTAGAAGCCCTTCGCTTGTCTTCTTCTCTTCCTCTCCTCCAAGATCGAACCCAATGCCCTGGCGCAGAAAACCAAGCTTCGACTTGTGCGTAGGAGAGAGAGAGACCCAACCAAGGCAACTCGGCTTCCTTTGACTCCTTTGTCCTCTTCTTCGACCTTCTTCTAGTCCTCTTCTTCGCATATGAGTGAGATTGAGGGAAAGCCTTATGGAGGTTGAGTTCCTTTACTTATATAGGCCTTTTCCAAGGGAGACATGGCTCTTCATGTAGGTCGACTTGGCATCTCTCTAGGCCGACTTGATCTTGGAGGTATTTTGACACTTCAGAGACAAAATAAATTTCTCTTTACAAGTTACAATGTGCCCATAGGGTCTTCAACATATGACAATGACTCTTATACCTAGGACAAATCCTAGAAGCACTTTAATATGTGCTTGACCTATAAAATAAAGAACTTGAGCATGAAACCCATGCTTCAATAGTAATTTCTTTTCATTTTATAATTTACAATTTACAAGAATACATTTTGTACTTATGAAGACCGAACCTAGTTACACATTTTTCAACAGTCTGAGTGTTAATTTCCTATTGAGGAAATTGCTCAAGAGCTGAGTACTCTAGTGACAGTTGAGAATTCTTGGAATCCCCAGCTAAGAGATTTCCTAGCTGAACTTGTGTTGGAGACTTGGAGGGAAGTCGAATAGCTAGAGGGACTACATGGAAAAGAAGGATATCTCATTCCTTTAATTATGCAAGTTGAATGGAAGGAGAGTCAATGGATAGAAATTGTTGTGGGAATCAGAATCTCAATATTGGGTTGTTATGTGTAGTCAGTGGATTGCAAATAGAAACAATCCTCCTTGTTGACTTGTAGCCTAGCTCGAGGGTGGTTTGTTGTTGAGAGAAATAGAACAGCAAGCCTATGGTTGGATTAGCATCCCTTGTATGCAACCAATTGGTTCTTCTATAAAAAGATAAATGTTATTATTTCTCTTATGTTAATTTCACTTTGTAAATATTTTATTTGATGTTGTCTATGTTGTTATATATGCATTCACAAATTTTGAAATTAATGCTAGTTGTGTGAGCATTTTCATCTTGTTTCCTGCATGTAATTTAAAAAGTATCATAGGATAGTATTTGGTTTTAGTAGGCAAGTACATTACAAATATTGCCCTTAATAAAGTCATAAATCATTCTTGAGTGTAAAGTCACGCTTCCATGAACTCATAGTGCCTTCAGGGGAGACCAATGTCCCACAACCTCTAGAACAAGGATGCCCTCAAACTCAAGTCAAAGGATATCAAAAACCTTGCAAAATAATAAAACAATTTGAAAGACCATTACCTAACCTCAATAACAGCATTGAGTATGACAATGTGTATGGTTGTTTTCTAGAGGCATTCTTGCTTTATAGCCCTGAGTTTGTTCCTCTCGAAATACTCTAATACCCACATGTTGGGAATTGTAGCATATAGTTTGGTAAGAGTTTACCCAAGCATGACAGTCCTATAGTTGCTCAAATCAAAATTCTTGCTCAATTTAAACTATGGTTGATGATGTGTTTAGATAATGATTAGGGAAAGCCCTAACAAAAAAATTAACAATTAGGTCAAAAATATCAGCAATAGATGTGAGAAAGACTAAAGCATGTTTGAGCTATCATGCCTAGAAGTCATTTTTATCAATTGCTCCATTCAAATTCAAAACCTGGATACTCCTCTCAATGTCTCCTAAGAAAATGTGTAGCAAGAGGTGGGGGGAACCTAGATGGGGCAATGAATGGTAAGGGGCTAAGTTGGTAAGTTGTAGAAGAAAGTGACATGACAAACCTAATAGTGGTTGTTAATGTCGAATGGAAGCGAGGCTTTCTTATAGAGGATAGTATGCCAAAAAAATTTAGGAGAAGTGGGGATTTTCTAAAAAGGATAGTATACTAGAAACTTTTTTGCAGAGGTACAAAGCACAAACAAAAGCTAACCTCTTCTTGAGGTGAGAAAACCATGGTTCTTGCATCTAACGAGAGAAACATACCCACCTGTATATGGGCTACAAGAAGGGTAATGAATAAGGACAATCTAGAGATATTTATGTATAGCCTTACATTTGTCTTAAAACCAAATGGACATGCGGTGTGCTCTTAACAATAGACAGGTTTCATATGATTAATGATATTAGGATAGGAGTATAAATTCACTTTCCATATGCATTCAAAAGTGAATAGCATTTAGCCTTTAACATCTTAAGAGAAGAAAAGGGTATGGAGAGAGAAAAGTGCTAGGAAAAGTGGATTGTGTAAGCATTTGTTACTCAACATAAAAAAGTATCCAAGTGCATGTTATTTGGTTAGCAGGGGGATAGGGAGGCAAGGGAAGAAGGCGGTTCATATAGGGTGGTGAGGAGACAAAGAGATCACGGATTTGAGGTAGAAAAGCTTGGTTTTCCAAGATAGTTTACATTAATAGCCCCACCACTGTGAGAAGACATTTGTACTTGTCAAACTCCAAGTAACATGGGAGCCCATTGAAAATGATAAGATCATGGGATTTTCCAAGCTGGTGAAGGTATCTACCATAGGTTGTGATGAGACTAAAAGCACCAATCAAGAAACTTTAAACCCAATAGAAATTGGCTTACCACATGGAGGAAAATAACATCCTCTACCAGATCATGGACTGATGTCTAGAGGGATCAAATGCAAGCATTGAATTTGCCCACAAGAATGACCTCTCCCTCGGACAAAGAAAGGGGCCACCATTCACTTAACAAAACCGCTAGCCTGGAAAATGCAAACTAGACCAATCATATACTTGGGCATGGAGGATGCAAATCGGAACCTAAAAATTGAGGATACTATGAATCAAATTAGACCATACAAATCACAAGATTGTTTCAAGGGGGCATCCCTTAAATTTTTTTAAGGGCACCTTACCACACTCGAGATGTGGGACATGTCGAGTGGGACGGCAAGGGTCCTTGACGTTAGGGATACATCACATGGTGATGCCCACGTGTACATTATTAACAAAGTAATATATGGTATTTCCAATGGCATCAACAATTCGAATGTCTATATCGAGAAGCATCACCCTAGATATTTCCTAATCAGATCAATGCTCGAATCATAATTAATTAACATGCAACAAACAAGATATTTCCCAATGGGATCAACACGTGTACAAAATGCATTCCCCATTTATTTTCACTTTAACTCGTTTTAAGAAACAAGTTACAATGAACACATTGGGTAGGTTATGCCCCTGAGTAGTCAACTTAAATACCATGTGTGTTTCTGTGGTAGGAAGAATGGAAATGAACATCAAGTAGTAATAACCATGCATGTTCCAATGGGATGGAAGGGGCTTGTCGATGTAAAGAAACATTGTCAATGGGTTGCATTGCATGCTAACTTGCAAATCTCATGTATGTATACATGTACGAGGTTGAGGTTGTTATGTGAAGGGAGATTGGTCAATAACATTCTCTATGCAAGGAGACATACAAGACATGATACCTCAACCTGTTAAAATGTGAGGGAACAATGCCTATGTTAATAAAATGTCATGATTATATAAACAATTTCTCCAACTACCCCTATCTAATGCAAAGCGAGATGGGGGTCTACCTGATAAGAATATTATGATTAATAACAAGACATGAACTTATCAATGTTCCACCAAGTTTTTGGTACGAGGAAACACAGGAGCAGGGATATGCACAAGGGGGGTGTATATAAGCAACCCCAAAATTTAGGGAAATTTCGGCGAAACGTGCGGACATCAGAATCATAAAAATTATCAAATTATTAAAAATTTAATATATAAAGATATAAAAAAAATCCCAACAATATGTCAGTAACTAGATCACTAAATAGTTAATCTTAATAATTATAAAATGCACATCTAAATATGATCATCAATTTGTGTTAGACTATTATGAATCAGAATTATCATTTGACATTTCTGCAATCATCAATGTAAATCTAAAAGTAAATTACTAAATTGAATCCATCATTTGACATTATGCAATCAGTGAATTAAACAGTCATTGTTTAACGTTGTTGACTGAACAGTAGCATGAAATTTAAAAAGAAAAATAAAAATACTAACACAAATTATAATACGACCATAGTATATCACAAATTTATTTTATTTTTTAAATACAAACACAGAAACAAAGTAAAAAAATACTAACACAATGACTTGGGACAGCGGCTCCAACTCACAAAACGTCAAATGATAAATCGTAACTCCATCCTCAAATGATAAATTGCACTCCAAAATCGCAGCTCTAATCTGGTGGCTCCAACTCACAATATGAAAACTGCAGCTCCAATCTGACAGCTCCAAGTCACAAAATGAAAATCACAGCTCCAAATGATAAATGATCTACGCAACTCCAAATATCTCAGGCCTCGATTGATGGTAAATATGAATCGCAACAACTTGC